>UESW01002474.1:137921-213101 GCA_900491605.1 Calamus simplicifolius | reverse complement strand
AATATGTATCAAATATAAAATATCTTTTGAGAGTGTGTGTAATCTATGTTTTGATGCCAAAGCACAATTTAAATTTTCTTTAAACAAAGCATCAAAGATAAAACAATCGCACGGCAATATGTCACAGAATACCTAATTGAATGGGTAATTCGGACCTGTGACCATATGGCCTTGTGATAAGTTTTAGCCATAATTACATAATTAATGAGAATATTAATTTGCATGCAATAAATTAGATCATTAACGAAACCATGGCTCTGATACCATTTGTAGGAGAAATAGTCTCGAGGCATGCATATTTTTAAAAATTGATAACTATTATCATTGCGAAATTAAAAGATTACATATTAATCTATCTAATATGCATCAAGATCATATCTTTGCCTATATATTCAGGGTCGTTTGATCTAAAATATGCATATAAAAACATCAAGATCATATCTTGATCTTCAAGATGACTAGTCACACTATTATCTTGAAGCCTGCCTTAAGATCTAGGGATCAAATCACTTACCTTAAGAACAGTAGGTAAATCCTTATTGCTCTGCAGCCGTTCAATCGTCCGGCCTCTAGTATCGTCCACGCGAAGCCCCGAATGATCAGATTTTCGGGAGTGCTAGCTCGAAAAATAGCTTTGCTGATCTTGAATCCTCTCACTTGAATCTTCCTCCAAGATCCACCAGGCTTCCGCTAACACCAGAATCACCAGGATTTTCTATTCTAACAATTTAGAATTACAATCCACGATAATTTAGAACATAATCATGACAAATATTGTTGTTCTATTTTTGTTCTGTGTTCTCTGGTGAGGGAATGCCCTCTATTTATAGTCTCGATTTAGCCTTGACATTTAATTCTGACATTTAAGAATCCGTCATTTGGCAAAAGCGAAGAGACGCCGAAGGCGCGGCGCTTGGTTTAATTCTGACGTTCGAAGAAAACCAAGGAGTCGCGGCGGCGTTTGGTTTAGTTCCGTCGTTCGGAAAAAACAAAGAGACGAGGGATAAATCCAACGTTCGGTAAATAAATGTCATGCATTAAATTCTATCTCATGAGATGAGATTTTAGCCATCTCATCATATGAGATCCATATTCGAGAGGTTTGGGTTCTGATCTGAATTTATTTGACTTAACCCATAGATCATGGTCCAAGCCCAAATCAAATTTGGCTAGTCCTGAATCTATTTAAATTCAAATCAAGTCTAATTTCAAATCAATATTTGAAATTGACTTGTCCTTCTAATAGACTTAAACCAAATTGAATCTTATTCAATTGTACTTAACCCAATTGAGATAATTCAATCAATCAAATTGATTAATTAAATCATATACGATTCTCAATCGTTGATCAGCAAATAGATCATCCTAGGAAACTTCTATGCGTGTGACTCTCTAGGTTCGAACCTAAGCCGGTAGCATAGAAACAACTTTCTATACTAATCGATGTGCCCATCTAGCAATGGAACCCAACGTCCGGATAGGTCGAAGAGTTGCCGAGCAAACTCCAAGAACCCTAAGAAACAGTTACCGTATAATTCATCCTCTTGACCACAAATGCTAAGGATGGCTTAAGAGCCTGTCAACTCTAAATAGCAAATCCATAAAGTGATTTCAACTTTAGTGATCATGTGACTTTCACATGAAGTGCCTTGGCCAAGGTCTTGCTAAATTGAAACACAAGCATTTCTCCTTTTAATGGGATAGGTCAAATTCCATCTTGATCCACAACTGACTACCACAAGTACTTGACTGCACCCAGTAACCTTTCGTAGCTGGATTAGAAATCAGTGGTCCGGCACCTAAGTACAATGAGTTGCTTTAAGCCATTGGTTGTGATCTTCAGGTCTGAAGGATACTTATACCTATATCTTCTCGGATTAACTCTTGACAACAGAGTATCCGGAAATGAGTCACGTTCGGTGAAATGTACTCCTACACTTTCACCTGTATGTCATACCAGTGTCTCTACACTCCTTGGTTAAGAGGATAACCAACAAATATGATATACAACGTCCTATAATTGATAGTACTATGGCCCTGTCATAGTATATCATTTGGTCGCGAACTCTTTTAAGGACCTTCTAAGATAAATCCTCCTTTATCGTGAGGAAGATCCTAAGGGCTTCATTACTTTCAGGAGTATTAAGAAGATGTTCTTGTAATGAATAAACTGCCAAATAACTTTTATTAATATATCAATTTATATACAATTTACATCAGCACAATCATCAAATGATTGGCTTTAGGATACAATTCCAACACCTACAACACCCAATTGGTGTATCACTCTTAAATGCCCCCTAAGAGGAAGGGTCTTGGTACCAGCGTTACACCATATCATAAAAAAAAACACATCCTATAGATGTGTGTTCTCTATATATCTTTCCCTGTGGAGGTGGGTTCCGTATCATAATCAATCAAAACATACCCTACAGATGTGTCCTCACATATCTTCCTATGTGGAAGTGGGTTACGTATCACTTGGCATTTCACATCACATGAGAACCGTGGTGACACATATAAGTATAATTCAATATTATTATTATATTGCATATCACACATCATGCATCATCATAAACATAAGCTTCTCACATCACATATACAGTGGTTTGTACATTCATAGCATAAAAATACATAACAGTATCGGTATATTTTGCAAAGCCAACATAACCACATCCTTCAATTTTTGCATATTTATAATCACTACTTTGCAAAATATTAGCAATCACATATAATTATCTCAATAGTACCAACATATTTTGCAAGGTCAAAGTAATTATATTTTTTCATATACACATATAAGCCATTTCTTGCAAAATATTATCGGCTACATTAGTCATAGCAAATACTCAATTATAAATTCATGGTACTATTTATTAATTCAAAATCAATATAAATGAAACTTCATTTTTCTCATTCAATAAATATGCATACAGCTATAAATCTAACGATTTATAAATTAAATAATTTATGAAATTATAATAATTGACTTACCTCAGTACGTAAATCCCAAATGGTAAACCAGCTATTTGGACATCTGGGTACCTACAGTATCATTTTACACAATTAAGTCTCTAAAATGAATAATAAAATAACCCTTAAAACTCTACCCGGACTAATCCATGGGCCCAACTTTGGGCTTGAATATATCTCAATATACAAGCCCAAATAGGAAATGAAAATACTCCAAGAAACTAGAATCAACCCAGAATCGGGTCATAATTTTATTTTCCCACTCTCAACCCAATACAGGGCCCAAAAAGGGCTCATGCGCTGGCCCAACAGGGCCCAAAACAATGCAGCCCACTCGGCCTGAAGCTCCCATCGTCCTGATGCTCCCCTGTTTCGGGTGAAACAGGGGAAGAATCGTGCCGGCGGCCAGGGCCGCCGTCGGCTTCACTCCGGGGTGGTCCGGCCGCCGTTGACCGGCCCGGAGCTGGCCACCCACCGCGACCGGACTCCCCCTTCCCTCTTTCTCCTTCTTTCTCTCTCTTTCTCCCTTTCTCTTAGTTGGCCTGTTACCGTGGCGCGGCACGGCTGGCCTACCATGGCCGGCCAGACCTTCATCGGACGCACGCTCGACGCCGGTGGAGGTCGCCGACCGCCACCTTGGCCTGGCGAGTCGGCGATCATGCCGCCGGGCCTAAACTGGCAGGGAGCCGGTTCGGCTCCTGCCCAGGAGGAGGGCCTCCGGCCCCCTCCTCCTCCTCTCTCTCCTTTGGTACCCCACCGGAAGCTGCCCTCGGTGCTGGTGGGGCTACCGGCCGGAGCTCAGGCCCGGCGAGGCAACGGGCACGCATCGGGCCCGATCCAAGGACCAGACCGGTTGCAACACCCGTCTCAGGCTCTCTCTCTCGTTCGATTCGTCTCTAATCCCCCTCTCTCTCTCTCTGGCATTAGGAGGATGGGCAGGGGATTATCTGGAGAAGGTGAGCCCGATGAAGGAGGGAGTCACCCTCCATCTTAATATAAACATCACGCAATGCCTCGGCTCAAGGACAATGGGGTCCCAAGCGCTACCGAGAGCGTAAGCATCAGCCAGATAATTTCATAATCCAGCCCTGGTTCACACGAACCAGGTACTACGGGAATAGTGGTCGAAACTAGTGTACAGAGTGTCGTTATCATGCTTACATCTAAACCTTTCTCACCAATTTATATGGTAGTAACAGGATCATTTTTCCCATCCTCTTGCAGTCATATCCTTTTGAAGAGTCGCTTCTTATTTCTGTAAGCATTGCTGATGCATATCCAGTAATATAAATTCAGGTGCTAAATGGTTGTGCATCAAGGAGAGGGGTCAACTCTAAATACAAATTATAACAGGTGGCGTGCCATTTGTGCCATATATATCGTCTTAAATTTGCACATGTGCATGATTACTTAACCACCCTTTTGTTAGTGCTAACTGTTACTGGCTACATGTATCATTGTACCTCTAGATATAAATCACTGATCTTTGAGCACTTTGCTATGAAAGAATAATCATCAAGGTGAATTGACAATGGAAAAAACTAGAGTTTCTAAGTTCCTACCTCATGTAGCACTTGTGCAAGAATGGTCACTAATTGTTATACATATAATATTTCGATTTTCTGATTCTTGGTAGATAAACTTTTAATTGCTTGCAGCATTTTGCGTTCTTGATGGTTAAAGGTTTTTTATTTTTTAATTCTTAAAGAGAGAGAGATTGGATATCCAACTGGATGACAGATTGAAAATGGAGGTCCTGAGAGTTATCTCAGTTGTCATACTCCGCTCAGAGGTGGGTGCTTGGTGTTAGTGCCCACTGCCCAGATAATTCTTGTCACGTGTCGGATTTTCCAACATGTGAAAATTCTGGGTTTGAGTCAGACCAGCTCACGGACTAACAGGTGGAACTCTCTGATGGATTTCCTCCTGATCCAAAAAAAAAAAAAAGAGGAAAAAAAAAAAAAAGAACATGGTCATCTGGTTTGAGAGACAAGCCAGTTCATGCTTCAAGCCTTGCGGGGATGTCGCTGGACCAAATGATTTTGTAGACTTTGGTGTTTAATAATGTACCATCGATACAAAGTTTCATCAACACCCATCATCATGTTCTGGGATCAAGTGGCTTGATCCGTCACTTCTTAACCTGGAAGGTTGGTGATGTGGCTGATCAGGCCAAATAACCCACAAGATGATGGGATCACAAGCACGATGTCACATGGTTTGGTGCATTCCAATCCTTTGGCATTGGGCTCACCCCGGCCCCCGGCCCATCTCGACCTCCGCATCGGCCGCGGCCCATCTCGCATTGGTGTCGGCCTCTGCGTCGGCCACCCATTTCGGCCTCGGCGTCGGCTTCGGCCCATCTCGACCTCCGTCGGCCGCGGCCCGTCTCAGCCTTGGTGTCGGACTCTGCGTCGGCCATGGCCCATTTCAGCCTTGGCATCGGATGCGGCGTCGGTTTCGGCATCGGCCTCTGCGTCGGCCTCGGGTCGACCTCGGTGTCGGACTCGGCGATGGTCATCCTCGGCCAAGCTATGTAGCCCACTTCCCTCGAGAATGGCGGATTACTCCGCCACGAATGTGCTCGGCGACGTTTGCAATGAACGTGCCTCCCCCTGGCGCCACTAACGACGGGTGTGGCCACCCATGTTCAGCACCACTACTCATCCTTTGTGGCACGTCGAAGACTGGAAACCAACCGTCCAAAATGGACTCGACTGTTACGAATGAAGGGTAAGAGGGATCCCCCGAATAGGTATATAAAGCCCCAGCCCTCAAGGTAGGGGGCTCAAGCTCTACTTGATCATTAAAAATCCCTGTTCTCCAAATCACTAACTTGGGCATCGGAGAGTTCCCGCCGGAACCATCGGTCCAAGGCTTTTCTTGCAGATTCATGATTGAAGGAGATGGTCCCACCATTCCCTCAAAGGCCTGCGAAGATTTCCTCTCACCTGGCGCTCATCAAAAGTTATTTGGCGGCAACAGATTGGCGCGCCAGGTAGGGGGGAGCAAGGCGCGTAGAGAAGAAAGTAACAGACGCGAACCAGCAAGCTCCCCATTTACAACCCCCCATTCCTCCTAACTAGAAGAAGAAATGGTGGTAACTCGTGCTTAAGAAGCTTCCACCAGCCTGGCTGGTGAGCAACAGGTGAGGGCCGAGCAGCCAGAGGCCCTCCCGCCGGTTCATCCTTCACCACCATATCAAGGTGATAGGGTTACCGCCCTCGCTCAGGAGGTGCGGTCCCTTGCAATGGTGATCCGAGAACTCCAACAACAATCGGCGGCCGCTCAACCTCTACCGCCACCCCAGTCTTTAGGAGAAGTTGCGGCACAGTCCAGCCAACAGTCCACCTGCGGAAGACATTCCCGATGGGAGGCTCACCGCCGTCGGGACACCCCTGCGGGAAGGAGATCCTCTGACAGTCCCTCTCCCCGATGATCCCGGGATAAGGCCTCAGGGAAGGGTATAGCCCGTCGATGCCATCCCTCTCCCCGTTCCCTTTCTACTTCATCAGGGGAAGAGTCCATAGGCGAGAGGATCCACCTCCACATGGAGAAGCGACTGGAAGAGCGCTATCGGTGCTTGGAGGAGCTCAGCCGACGACTGACAAATCAATCGAAGGCGAAGTACGACAGCCGCCCTCCTTTGACTAGGCGGATCATGGAAGAACCCATCCCTTCCCGATTCCGCCTTCCTCAGCTAGATCCCTATGACGGCACTGCCGATCCCTTGGACCATCTGGAAAGTTATAAGGTGCACATGCAAGTCCAGAAGGCGTCCGATGCTCTTTTGCGTATGGCCTTCCCAGCCACTCTACGGAAGGCTGCGAGGGCTTGGTACTCCCGTTTACCTCCCCGCAGTATCAGTTTATTTCGATAGTTGGAGAAAGCTTTTCTTGCCCATTTTGATGCGAGCCGACAGATCCCTCGGGTGCCCGACAACCTCTTTACCATCCGACAGAAGAGTGGAGAGACTCTTCAGGACTTCGTTGCCCGCTTCAAAGAGACGGCAATGGAGGTTTACCATCTCGATGACTCGGTGGCCACTTTGGCCTTGAAACGTGGGCTCCGTCCTTCCCGCTTCGCGTACTCATTGGACAAGAAGCCCCCGAGTTCGTATGCTGAATTGCTTAGTCGAGCTCAGAAATACATCCGCGCTGATGAGGCTGACTCCTCCTGGTAGGAAACTGATGAGGGTCCCAGCAAAAAGCTAGCCCAGTCAGAGTCTGGTGGGCCTCATGCAAAGAAGTTTGAGCCACCTCGTCGGTAAGACAATCGGCCATGGACTTTCACCCCTGCAGGTGAGCGTTACACCCCTCTATTAGCCTCAATTTCTCACATTCTTATGGAAATCAAGGGTGAATCCTATCTCAAGCGCCCCGCACCCTTAAAGTCTGGAGTTCCCGCAACAAAAATTTGTATTGCTGTTTCCACCGAGATCACGGCCACGATACGGAAGACTGTCGACAGCTAAAGAAGGCCATAGAGGAGCTCATCCAGCAAGGCCATCTCGATCAGTTTGTCCGAAGAGGGAATCCAACAGCACCGGGCCCTTCGGCACCACCGGCCCAGCAAGCCAATATTAACAACACCCCGACCGAGAAGACCGTGGCGATGATCTCCTGGGGAGTGGGTGGCACTTCAAAAAGACCTCGGGAGGGTGAGAGAGATAGTCCTGTAATCCCTTTTTTCGAAAAGGACTTAGAGGGGATAAATAACCCAAATGATGAAAGCGTCGTCGTGTCTATGATGATAGCTAAACATCCTGTAAAAAAAAATTAGTTGATAGTGGAAGCTCAGCTGATATTTTGACGTATGATGCATTTGTTTGTATGAACTTTCTTTCGGACTCCCTTTGGCCAGTGACGATGCCTCTTGTGGGCTTCACCGAAGACTCGGTAAAGGTTGAGGGAGAAATTACCCTTCCCGTCATGGCCGGGACTTCACCCCGTCAGAGCACGATCTTCATGAAGTTCCTGGTGGTAAGAGTTCCTCTGGCATACAATGCCATTCTCGAGAGGCCAGGCCTGAATATGTTGGATGCCATTATCTCGACGAAGAGGTTACTTGTGCGATTTTCAACCTATCATGGGATCGGGGAAATGAGAGGGGAAAGGAGCCCGATGCTCCTCTACTACCACATGGCTCCTAGTCCTCAGTCGGCAGACCTTTCACCGACTCCTGAGGTGATAGACCTGAGAGAAGCCGAGAAGAGGGGAGAACCGGCGGGACATCTATTGACTTTCCCACTAGGAGAGGACTTGACGAGAACCGTCCAAATTGGAGCCTTTCTTCCTAAGGAGACGAGGAGCCGACTCCTCGATTTTCTCCAAGCCAACTCAGATATCTTTGCATGGTCGCCGACCGACATACCAGGCATACCGACGGAGGTAATCACTCACAAACTTAACATTAAATCCAACTGTAGGGTGGTTCGACAAAAGAAGAGGAGCTTTGCTCCCGAGCAACAGAAAGTCGTCGACGAGGAGGTCCACAAACTGATCGCCGCCAGCCACATTCGGGAGGTTCACTACCTCGACTGGTTGGCTAATGTGGTGATGGTTCAGAAAACCAATGGAAGCTGAAGGATATGCGTCAACTTCACCGACCTCAACAAGGCTTGCCCCAAGGATAGCTTCTCGCTCCCTAGGATCGACCAGTTAGTCGATGCCACCTCCGGCCACGAGACTTTCAGTTTCATGGATGCCTTCTCGGGGTACAACCAGATCAGAATGGAGCCATCAGATGAGGAGGACACATCATTTGTGACCGAGAAAGGGATTTATTGCTATAAGGTCATGCCCTTCAGATTGAAAAATGCCAGGGCTACCTATCAGAGGCTGATGAATAAAATATTTGAAAGTCAGATTGGGCACAATATGGAAGTATACGTAGACAACATGCTGACCAAAAGCGTTCGAGTCGACGACCATATATCTGACCTGATGGAGACCTTCAGCAATCTTCGTCAATTTCAGATGAGGCTGAACCCCAGAAGTGTGCCTTTGGAGTCGCAGCGGACAAGTTCCTGTGATTCATGGTGACGCAACGAGGGATAGAGGCGAACCTGGATAAGATTCAAGCTATCCTGGACATGAGGCCGCTTGTGAATAAAAAGAAATCTAGCATCTGACTGAGAGGCTGGCAGCTCTGAGTCGTTTCTTGTCCAGATCAGCTGAGCGATGCCTCCCCTTCTTCAAGGCCTTGCAAAAAGTCAACGCCTTCGAGTGGACGGCTGACTGCCAAAGGGCCTTCGAGGAACTGATGAATTTTTTATCGACTCCGCCACTATTGTCAAAACCTGTGGAAGGGGAGGATCTCTTTTTGTACCTGGCCGCTTCTCAAGAGGTAGTCAGTTCCGTCCTCGTCTGAATAGACACTGAAGGATCGCAAAGGCCGGTGTATTATACCAGTAAAGTGCTTCATGACGCCGAGACTAGGTACACCAAAACCGAAAAAATTATTGTTGCGCTAATAGTATCGGCTCAACGTCTCCGACCTTACTTCCAAGCCCACTCAATCGTGGTGTTGATGGACCAGCCCCTGAGGATGATCTTAACCCGCCCTGATACTTCTAGCCAGCTGGCAAAGTGGGCGCTCAAGTTGAGAGAATACGACCTGATCTTCAAACCAAGGTCGGCTATGAAGTCCCAGGTCTTGGCGGATTTCCTAGTCGAATGCACCTGGACCAATGAGCTGGCCAAGGAGGCCCCGACGAAGCCCCTGGAGGCACCGACCACTTATCCAAGAAAGGATTGGATTCTTTACGTGGACGGGGCATCAAACTCCCAAGGGAGCGGCACCGGACTCATTCTCGCCGGCCCCAACAATTTAATAATCGAGTATGCTCTCTGCTTTCTCTTCCCTGTCACGAACAATCAAGATGAGTACGAAGCCTTGTTGGCCAGGATGAAGCTTGCCAAGGAACTTAAAGTGGAGCATCTCAGAGCATACACCGACTCCCAACTCGTCTCGGGACAAATCATAGGGGAGTATGAGGCTCGGGATCCCATCATGTCCCGATACTGAGCAAGGTCCAATCGTAGTCCCTCCTCTTTGCTCGCTTCTATGTCAGCTATATTCCCCGAGAAGAGAATGCCCGGGCTGATGCGCTGTCCCGCTTGGCCACCTCGACCGACGAGACCTTGGGGAGGACATACGTGGAGCATCTACAAGTCCCAAGCATCGAGGCGGTGGAGGAGGCTCTGCCGGTCGAGCAGGGGCCTTCTTGGATGGACACCTATGTCCAGTATCTCACCGATGGTGTCCTTCCCAATGACCCCTCCGAGGCCAGACTCCCCAAGTGGCGAGCTTCCAAATTCCTGATAATGGATGGCCGCCTGTACCGAAGATCCTTCTCATATCCCCTCCTCAAGTGTGTTGGTCCTGCTGAGGCCAACTACATCCATCGTGAGATTCACGAAGGCGCATGCGGGAACCATCTGGGGGGCAGAGCGCTGGCATATAAAGCCCTTCATCAAGGCTATTATTGGCTCACCATGCGTGAAGATGCGGCCGAGCTAGTACAAAAATGTGACAGTTGCCAACGGCACGCCAATGTCCAGCGGCAGCCCACTTCTTATCTGAGTCCCATCTCTGCTCCGTGGCCCTTCGCCCAGTGGGGGATGGACATTTTGGGACCATTTCCCTGCCTCCGGTCAACGAAGGTTTTTGCTGGTCGCTATCGACCACTTCACCAAATGGGTAGAGGCTAAAGCTCTAGCCAAAATAATCGAAGCAAGAGTGAGAACCTTCTTCTGGAAGTCTATAATTTGCCATTTTGGACTTCCCAACACTCTCATTACAGACAACGGCCGACAGTTCGATAATGCCCCCTTTAGAGAATTTTATACTTAGTTAGGGATCAACCAAAGATTCACCTTGTCAGTCACCCACAGACCAATGGGGCGACAGAGGTAACCAACCGTACTATCCTTCAGGGGCTTCGGACACGGCTCGACGACTTTAAAGGAAGATGGGTGGAAGAACTTCCCTATGTCCTATGGGCCTACCATACCACTCCGAGAACTCCAACCGGCGAAACCCCGTTCAGTCTCGTCTTCGGGTCCGAGGCCGTCATTCCAGTGAAAATTGGGGTCCCCAGTCCCAGGGTGGAAGCCTACAATGAGGAGGACAACTCAGCCCAACTGAGGGCCAGCTTGGACCTCATTGAGGAGACGCGCGATCAAGCATGGATCAGGATGGCCGCCTATCGTCAAAAAGCGGCAAGGTATTACAATGCTCGCGTTAGACCCCGAGTGTTCCATCTTGGAGACTTGGTCCTCCGAAGGCCGAGGTCTCAAGGCCAACGGAGGGAGGAAAGTTATCACCCAATTGGGAGGGGCCATATTGGGTCGTGGAGGCCATTCACCGAGGAGCTTATCGAATCGAGGAGCTTAACGGGAGATCGCTCCCTCGAACTTGGAATTCCAACAACCTTCGCCGGTACTATCAGTGATGTACTCGACTGGATGTTCGTAAGTTTGAATACCTCATCCTTCAATCTTATTGAAATAAAAGTGCACTTTTACGCATTACTTTGCATTGCCTCTCTGTTCCATGACAATGTGGCCGAAGCCCGACTCCCGCGTCGGCACCAAAGCCCGACTCCCATGTCGGTGCCGAAGCCCGACTCTCGCGTCGGCACCGAAGCCCAACTTTAGTGTCGGTGCTAAAGCCAAACTCCAACGTTAGACCATGAGCCTGGTCACAGCACCCTCAGGTCACCCTTCGGGGTTGAAAAGACCCTGAGTCTGGTTGGAAGACCCTCAGGTCGCCCTTCGGGGTTAAGAGGCTCTGGCACGATATTAAGTCACTCCCATGAGACCACATTAAATGCCCATCGGAATGGAATGGCACATAATCCATATCGGCAAGGCAACATTATAAAGCCCTTTGACAACATAGTGCCAAAGGCTTAGGGTCACAAGACTGTTCTAGGCCCGCTCGATAATTACGGCTCGTCAGCAACCCGACGTCGGTGGTTAGGAATCATCGCATATTGATCCCAAAACATCTCTAGCTACCCTACAAGGGACCCCATTTCGGTCGGTTAGTGCGATTCTACGCTCCTACGGGCACCGAAGATTGCATTGGGCTAGCAACTCGAGGAGCTAAGTACCGATAACCTTTTTTGAAAAAAAAAATGGGAAGAATTTGTAGCTTCAACATGAATTTCAAAAGATACTTTCTTTTCATTAAGTACCCAAGCTCTTACAAAATGCCGACCATAGTCGACTTGAATACATTGTTAGACAGAAACAAAATAAAAAGCTGAGACCATCTTCAGTTATTGGCTGGAGCAGCATCGGTTCGGGAGGCATCCCCGTCAGCTGGAAGGGCAGCATTGTCGGCCGAACGGAGCCGTGGTTAACCCCCCCATCCTCAAGGTCTTCGTTGGGTTCCAGGTCTTTGAGGCCGTTAGTACCAAAGACCCTCAGGGCCTTAGCCCGGCAGTCATAAAAACCATGGAGGTAGGCCCGGCCCCAGCTTCAGCCACCTCCTCGACGAAGACCTAAGAGCTTCGGTAGCTCAGTCGCCAAGAGAAGATCAAAAGCCTCCTGGTCCCTTGGCACGACTGAAAGTTCTTGTTGGCCTCAGTATTAGGCATGCCCCATCCCTTTTAACCCCGTCCACCTCGGCGAAAAAGAATCAGGATTTCATCCCTTTATGGATGGCGGAAGATCTAGCCTAAGGGCTCTACCCGGCCGGGGGGCAAATAACCACCAGCCGGACTGAGCCCGGATGGTGTAGAGATTGCGGAAGAGGGATATGTTGCTCGGGAAGCCCGGAAGGTGGGTCAACACCAAGAAGGCACAAATGGCCCTAATCGAGTTGGGAACTAGTTGGGCCGGGACCAAATTGTACCTATCTAGAGATTAATGATGAAAGGTGAAGAGGAAGACGAAGACCGGCCTTCAAAAACTCCTCATATAGGCGACCCCCCGAGGGGGAGAAGTCACCCTGTCATTGGGTCTTAGTGCGATCGGTCGCACCTCTTCGGGTATCCTATAGGCCACTCTAAAAGCTGCAAGGTCAGCGGAAGTAACCATGGAGACAGTCCCCTCGGGGGAACCTCTGCTTGCCCTAGAAGATGAAGCTATCCTAGGAGGTGGAGCTACGGCTACCGGCGAACTCCTGATAGCAGGTTCCCTGGCTGTAGCCCTACGGGTTAGAGGGACCTGATTTGTGGAGGATTAGGAGGATGAATTAGAAGAGACGACTGAGAAGGCATGAGAACTAACCTGGGCAGATGAAGGAGAAATTGGAGAGGCTCTCACGCTGGAAGAAGAAACTCTGGGCAGTAGGTGAAATTGAAGTTAGGGCACGCCCCTGCTTATATATTCCTCATCGACATTTCAAAATCGTCCTGCCCGATGCACCGAACACGTGGATGCTATTCATTGAGAAGGACTCTGCGGCGATGCTCCGAGCGCACGGTAGACGAGACCTCCAACCAATGAGAGCGTATCGGTGCCAGTGATTTGGTGACTCAATGATGGTCGCCGATATTTCGAGGATCTCAGAGTGCTTCCTAGCCTCGAGGCGGATCTGACGGTACGCGGAGATGATGACGCCCCACGATCTTACCGTCTTAAAGGAGCTGTCTTATCAAGGACACGTGTGGATACCATTCAACGCGATATGGGGATCAGCCGCTAATGATTCGACGCCCCTTTCTTTAAACGGTGACGCCAGCTCAGGGGGGGGGGCATCTGATGTGGCTGATCAGGCCAAATGACCCACAAGATGACGGGATCACGAGCACGATGTCACATGGTTTGGTGCATTCTAATCCTTTGGCATTGCGCTCACCCCGCCCCCGGCCCATCTCGATCTCCGCATCGGCCGCGGCCCGTCTCGGCCTTGGTGTTGCCTCTGCATCGGCCATGGCCCATTTCGGCCTCGGCATCGGCTTCGGCCCATCTCGACCTCCGCATCGGCCGCGGCCCGTCTCGCCTTGGTGTGGCCTCTGCGTGGCCACGGCCCATTTCAGCCTCAGATACGGCGTCGGCCTCGTCGGCCTAGGCGTCGACCTCGGCATCGACCTCGATGTCAGCCTCGGTGTCGGCCCCGGCGTCGATCATCCTCGGCCAAGCTGTGGCCCACTTCCTCGAGAATGGCGGATTACTCCGCCACAAACGTGCTCGGACGTGTGCAATGAACGTGCCTCCCCCTGGCGCCACTAATGACGAGTGTGGCCACCCACTTTCAGCCCCACTACCCATCCTTTATGGCACGTCGAAGACCGAAACCAACAACCATCCAAAAGGGACTCGACCGTTACGAATGAAGGGTAAGAGGGATCCTTCGAACATGTATATAAATCCCCAGCCCTCAAGATAGGGGGCTCAAGCTCTACTTGATCATTAAAAATCCATGTTCTCCAAATCACTAACTTGGGTGTCGAAGGGTCCCCGACGGAACCATCGGTCCGGAGCTTTTCTTGCAGATTCTCCCACCATTCCCTCAAAGGCCTGCGAAGATTTTCTCTCACCTGACGCTCATCAAAAGTGATTTGGCAGCAACAGTTGGTGTCATTTCCCAACCTCCGTAAACTCTTTGGGTGTGCTTCCAGCAACACTGAAAAAAAAAAAAGAGTAATAATCCTTCAATCAATTCTGATACGTCGTATGATCGCCCTCCATGACTTCTTTGTTCATTTCTTCATCAAATCTTCATCATTTTTTACTCCTCGCTATCGTTACAGAATCTTCAATTTCTGTTGATTCTTGTGGCCAGGATTTTTATGATTGTGCAGTGGACTAAGCCCACAACAATAAACAATGGTATTCAATTTGATTGAAGACCTGCAGCAAGGGGAGGAAAAAAAGTCATTGCAGACAATCATGATGAACGGACCATAGCCACAACCATGTTCAGGCTCTTCGATCATTCACCATAAAGGATATCCTTACCCTTGGTTTTGCTCTAATGATTTGTATGATATTTTCTGCAAATTATGAACACTGATTCACCATCACTATCAATTTCCAACATGTCTAGCTCCAGCATCAGCTTCTTTTCTAGTTGCTCAACCCTACCTACATTCAGAATTATTTGCCGTGGGCTACATATAACTCAGCACGCTAATAAACAGTTCATTTTTACATGTTTTTCACAAATCATCATCCAAAGCATCTGAGTTACTAAAACCATCAGCAGATACCTTACTCCAGCAATTGCACTCTGCCATAAAAGTTACATAAACAAATTCTTCAATGTGCCATAGAGCTGTAAATCCTGTATCTGAAGTTCAGGGCGTTTGGCACTTTCTTTCTAAAGATGGATCAAGAGTTGAAAACACATAATTATATTGTACATGTCTTTCCAAGAACTATGTTTACAGGCAACAGTCTGGGCCCTTCCTACACATGATCTTGCGAATGGTTGCCATAGGTTGGTAACTTTATGCTGTAACAGTCCTTCAGGCTTTTGGGAAAGCATGTTGCAATAATTTGTCTAGCTCTGTTGAAAGCTGAGTTGAATTATCCAGATTGCATCTAATGGAAGAATGAAAAGCCCACTAGTTTTATCCAAGTTCTCAAGTTGCTTCTGTTGACTGATAAGTAAGAATTTCCTCAAGCAAATAGCTTGTCAAAGTCATATGGCAAGGATGTTCCACAATAATGCCAGGTGATTGCAGGATATTCTTGCTTATTATTGTCTGCTTGATGAATTAATTCTTAAAATTTGCAATAGTTCAAGCCTGAGAAAAAGAAGCAACTAAAGGAATTGCAGTTGATGCCAATGAATTAGTAGCTCAAAAATGAATAGAACTATGCCAAATGATCAATATTGCTGGTGGAAACTTCCGATCATAGAAGGTAGCTAAGGCTGCTGTGTATTTGTGTGTTTATAACTTGACTTGGCTACATTCAGTTGATCTCCATTCAAATCTCGTCATATCTAATTTAGATAATGAACATCCTGCATAATGATCTGGGCACTGCATCTAAAATGACACGTATGTTGAATGTCTTATCCCTGGATCAGACAAGGATGCTCTGCACAGTGTCTGCCACAGTATCTCCTGGAGGAACATGGAGAAGAACTGTAAGTCTCCTTGAGGAAAAAGAGAACTATGGAGACGATGTAATTCTGCTACATTAGCTTCTGAAATAATCAATGAAACAAGATGGTTATTATTACCTGTGCAGTAAAGTGACATTATTGAATGCGATGGAAAAACATTTCTGGGGACTCTGAAGATTCTGTTGTCAATCACCTGCAATTAATTACAGTAGAATCCACAAATAAGCAAGAGACTGCACTATTATCTTTGTAATAAAGAGAAGCAAAAGCCAACAGGATTTTTAAACAGTTCAGCACACGATGATCAGTCAGAGAGTGAACCTTGATTGTTGATAAAATAGTAAGATTGCTTAATTATGACCTAGATGTCGAAGGTTCGAAACACGAAAACAGTCTCTTCGCTTACAAGGTAAAAAGTGACAATATGACCCTCCTAGACAATGTAATGAGGAAAGCCTCAAGCACTGGAGCACCATTTGTTAGCATGCGGCAATCAGTATAGCAACATGTTTGGCGATCTTGCAAAGTGAAATGCTAATGGAGTTTGGCCACTGGACTAGGGAAACCATAAAGAAACAATAATGAAGACAAAGAATTCATTACTTTTATCACTTGCAGATTTTTGAAATAATTTGTAAATACTAATGGCCTATTAAACTTTTAAAACAATAATGAAGCATCCTCATGATCTTGCAATCTATAGCTGACAATTAGTGATGGTAAAAAACCAGTAAAACAACATATCTTACACTGCTTTACTAACACATAATCAGGTTGCTGCAGCTTTGCGAAATAATGGTACAGCATAAATTGCCTTTTGCATTATAACTGCCAGTATTTGGCAAAGTTATTGAAGAAATTGCACTGATATATAACAAAGGCTTGAATGCAGTATGATGGAATCATTAAAATGTTCCATGAGCTGGCAACATCCATAACCTATAAAGAAATGAGATCAGTTATAATTTTTCAGTCTGACTTACAGCCTTTGCTTTAAAATAGAGCAGAAAGCAGCCCAGCTTCAGTCCAGCTAGTAGTTTCCAATAAAAGCAACATCAGTTCAGGATCATTTTCACTTTTATGATAATCCCAGAGCATTGATGATCCGACCCTGCATTGTGTTTCATAAGTCTATTTATCAGGACTGAACCGTGTACCAAAAGCAATGGAACGACCATCAGTGTGTCCATGGTTGGTTCTCCTGCTACATGAATTGGAGAACTTCCATACTTCTCAACAAGAGTCAGATCCCATGAAAACGTGAAACGGACCTGTTGGCCTGCTCAATCATGGACAACTTCATCTCTCATTCATGAAGAAGTTCGGGAGATGGGAATATTAGCATTAAGCAACTCCAACCAGAAAACATGTGCTCATGCCACATGGTTCTCATATCATCATCATCTCCCATCCATCCTCTTCGAAGACTTGGTAATTCCATGATCAACAATATTAGTAATCATCAATGGTTTATGTTTTGAAGGTTCACTCTTCTGTAAGGATCTAGATGTAATGTGCATGAGAAATTCTAAAAATAAGGTTTTTGTCAATTCTGCTGACAAAGGTTCTGCATCCTCTTGCATGTCACGGTAGGCCCTCTCAAGTATATTCCGTGTGGCATCATCAAAAATGAAGGAGACCTCTCTGAGCTTTTCTCCCCAAATCAAGGCCCTCTTTGCCAGCCCTTGCTTGCAGAAATGAGAGAGCAGCAGGTTAACTGTAACAACATTGGGAACAAAGGCCATCTTAAGCAACTTCCCAGTCAGAATCATAGCACGATCAAGCACATCACCACAGATACCATTCAACACAGTGTTGTAAGTAACTGTATTAGGAACAAAACCCATCAAAACAAGCTCATCTAGCATCTTCATGGCTCGGTTCATCGTATGACTGTTACAGAGGCTGTGAATCCATATGTTGTATGTGAAGATATCTGGTTCACAACCCTCCGAAGACATCTTATTCACAAGTCTCACCACATTCACCATGTCGAAAGCCCTACAATAAGCACTGATCAAAGCATTGTAAGTTACTACATTCGGAGTTAATCCATTATTATACATTTCCGTGAAAATGTTATTTGCCATCTTCAACCTTCCCTGTCTGCATAACCCATCTATAATTATATTGGTAGTGAACATATCAGGAACAAGGCCATTCTGCCTCATCTCACTCTCCAATTTCAATGCCTCAGCTACATTACCAGCCCTACAAAATCCAGAAATCAAAGAGTTGTATGTCAAATTGTTTGGAACCAGTCCTCTCCTACACATTTCATGGAAAGCCTCTTGTGCCTCTTCCACGTAACTAGTTCTACAGAGACCATTAATGTAGGCCGAGAAGCCAACAACATCGGGACAGATCCCTTGCTTCTCCATGTGATTCCAACACCTCAAAGCAGCAGCTGAATTGCCCATTCTGAAACACCCATCTAAATAGATTGTGAAAGCTGATACGCTCACGCGATAGCCTTTCTCTACCATCTTATCTAGTAGCAACCTGGCATCAACCAGCCTCCCTCTCTTGCACAAGCCCATGAGCAAGGAGTTGCAAGTTGATGATGAGGGCGCAAGACCAACCTCCACCATAATTTGATATAAATCAAAAGCTTCTTCTTCCAATCCCTCCTTGCTATAGCCAGTGATGATTGAGTTAAATCCTGCAACACTCACTGTCATACCCTCCTCGATGGCATGCTGCAGAAGCTCCCGGGCCTCATCCAACCGCCCATCCCAACAGAGCCTTGTAATCAGCAAGTCTATTGTTGGCCCTTCTCCAAGCACATCCGGTTTTAATACACATTCCCACAAATGCTCACCCTCACCTTCCCAATCCTTCCCGAACTTGCAGTGCCCCGCAGCAAGAATGTTGAAGGTGTAGCAATCAGGAGCCAGTCCCTTCTCCCTCATCTCTCTATAGACCGCATTCGCCTTATAAATTTGCCCTGCCTTCATATGCCCATTGACTAGAACATTATAAGTAATTGTATTAGATTCAATTCCCTCTTGTTCCATAACATCAACAAGCCTTCTTGCTTCCTCCATTCTCCCCTCCTGGCACAAGGCCTCAGTAAGTATATTGTAAGTAACAACAGTGGGAGCACAACCAGATTGAAGCATTGAATCGAACAACTCAAAGGCATCAGAAGACCGCCCATACGCACAATGTGCCTTGATCAAGATGTTGTAGCTGCATGCATCGGGCTCGCAATGAAATCTTTGCATCACCCGGAGAAGGGCCTTGCCAACAGAGAGGGCCCCTTTTCGGCAAGAGCCAAGAATCATTGCATCGAAGTTTCCCGACTTCGGCCCGGGGCCTTTTCTAATCATATCTTTAAACAATTTCCAGGCACTCTTCGAGTCACCCAATTGGAATAGCAGCCTTTGAAGAATGGACAGTGCCGATAGGCTCGGCCTGTTCCCCATGTCTCTGATTCTGCCCAAGACTTCTAAAGCTTCTGGAGCCATTCCAACATTGAGAAAGGCACGCAGAACCAGATGGAGGACGGCATAATAGGACCGGAGGGTCCGGTGGTCGTCGGTCCAGAGGAGGAGCTCGGCGCCGCGATAGGGGCCGATTCGATGGAGGAGGGAGGCGAGGAGGTCCTGGGCGAGGAGTTTGAGGGCGGAGTCGTCGGCGGCGAGGAGATGGGCGGCGGCGCAGCAGGAGCGGACGGTGGCGGCGGAGAGGTCGGGGAGGGAGCGGGAAAAGAAGGCGAGGGCGTGGCGGGGGTGGGGGAAGGAGCGGAGGACGCCGGCGAGGGGGCCGGAGCGGAAGCCAAAGGCGAGGTCCTGGAGCGCGGGGAGGCATCCGGGGACGGTCTTAAGGGCGCGGGCGAGAGAGAGGAGGATCTCGCGGCGGAGGGGGGCGGAGGGGCGGCGGAGGGACGGCTCGAAGAGGGAGGAACTGGTCGATGGGGTCGAAGCCTTCGGCGGCGGTGGAGAGGGGGGTCTGAGTAGGAAAGGTACGATCTTGGCGAGTTGGAGAGGAGAGGAAGAAGGGAGGAGGAGAATTAGGACGGCGGTGCGCGCGGCGGAGCACGGCGGAGAGCATGAGCAGTTCCGGTGCCTCTTCGGGAGCGAAGCATGCAAGCGGCGCCTAATGTGGCCAGGGTTAAAGAATGTGCGATCCGACTCGATCTTTCACGCCAGGGTCCCAGACCAAATCTTCGGGTCTCCTCCGTTGTACTATGTTGGGTTGGTCCGTTCCAGCGATGAATCCCATCCGTACTTTGAAGTTAAGCTTGGATATTTTTAACCCCTATTGATTTGTTCAATTCAACTCCAAATAAAATGTGCACAAAATAGTTAGTTAGGGTTGAAAGTGGATTTTGATCGAGGTTGAACTCTATGCCTTTAGCTCCAACTTAATCCAAAAATTTTTATTCAGGCTTCCAACTAAGCTTGGGCTCTTATTAGGCTAGAGTTCAAACCAAAGCACTTGAAACCTAACTAGATTAATCTGTAATAATTCATTTGGATTAAAAATGGAACTTAAAAAAAGTTAATTTTTTTAGCTTTTAAATATTTACAAAAAAAAAAGTAATAAAAACATCTAATTACTTTAGAAAATTCATCATTATATGAATTCCTCACGCAATTAATAGAAAATTTAATGTAAAATTTAAAATGCCTATTATATTTTAAGATTTTAGAGCTGCATTTGAACTTGACTAAAAGCCAATATTTTGAGTCTTCTTTGAGCTTTGGCTTTGAACCAAATTTAGGTTCAATTAAATAACAGTTTGAGCCTAACTTAAAAAATTTTGGACTTTAATTTTAAACTCAAATTATATACAAATTAGTTTGAGT
This sequence comes from Calamus simplicifolius, assembly GCA_900491605.1. Classification (NCBI taxonomy): domain Eukaryota; kingdom Viridiplantae; phylum Streptophyta; class Magnoliopsida; order Arecales; family Arecaceae; genus Calamus; species Calamus simplicifolius. The sequence continues at coordinate 192,279 of UESW01002474.1, read as the reverse complement.
TTAGCCCATGATCCACCCAAAGTCAAGATGTCCGTCCCAAGAGGCTTTAGGCCCGTCTGAGCCTATTACCAGCCCTAATAATATTGGTCCATTTTAGCCTTACAATGCCTAATATATTTATATACACATTTATTCTTGCATGGATGGGGATTATATAATGGAATGATGATGGGCGTCTCTCAAACCATCCTCCCTTCAAAAATAATATCTTATATTCTTTTAATGCCGGGAGATTTTAGTTATAAATTATATTTTTTTTCTTGAAACATTGTATCATCCATCTGATTAGATTGCCATGTAGCTACGATAATTAGCCTAATAACTTTATAATTTTTTCTTTGATGAAAAATATTTTTAAAATAACTTTGAGCTTCACATAAGTATAAGCTTTCAAAGAAAAATTTAAATTTTAATGATCATGCACTTCGATAGCAAATTTCTCATACAATCATTGGCGGCTAATTAAAAAAAAAAAAATCCCGTGGAAAACTTTGCCCTGACTTCAATTTTCATACGCATTTTTTAAAATATTTTAAAGATATGATTATTTTCTTTAATATAGAGAAATATATATTTCAAGCTCTCATTGCGAATCATAGCAGTTGTAGGATGCTTGGGTTGAGTAAAACTCAATTATGTTAATTATAAATTTTTAAAGCAAACTCTAACACAGCACAAGCCTCGAATCTTTAACACATTTATTTTCTTTTAGCTCTTTTTATTCATTGATACCTAAAAATTAAACAAAAAAAATTAACCCGTCTTCAAACTCTCTTGCCTCGCACGTGCATGCACCTCACAATTCTCTTATATCAACGGCAAAACAATCGAGGCATTTCAAATCCGAATCCTTGATCGGCCGTACATATGGCGGCTTTCTATATAACGGTTAAGATTTTGTGCCAGTAATCGTACGGCTGCAAGGATTTTTCGTCGAGGCGCCCGAAGAGAATTAGTCCCATATCGTCTTTGTGAACCTAATCGCAACAGTCCTCAACGTCTCTTCAGAGACATTCAATAAAATTGGAATGATACAGAGAATTAGTCTGATATAATAAAATCGTTTCCTTGAAGCTTGTAACTTTCGGTTTAATTATGAAGAAGGTAATCTCAGCATTTATTTGAGGACACTTGGCACCTAGAGTTTATTGGGTTTTCGACTTATCGATTGGATACCCAAGTCGTCATGTGTCCGATTGATTCCCGATATCTCTGTTCCGATGCATCGCAAGGATGTTTAAAAGGGGATCGGGGACAACCTTCTCCTTCATCCTCGCGCGCTTGCTCCTGGTCGTGCCAAAGAGAGAGAGAGTCAGAGAGGGAGATATCGAAGCCGATCGTCGATTGCGTTCCGTTTCGTTTCTTGTCGAAAGCTTTCAATTCATCCAATCGGCGGAGGAGGGAAGGATTGAAGGGTTTTGGAGAGACATAGACGATGGGGACATCCTCAGTTCTGGCGGAGGATGATGCAAGGGGAACAGCTCCTACTCTGCCGCCGAATGATAATAGGGTCGAAGCTGACACCGGCGGCACGGCCATGGAATCAAGGATCAGGGAAAGAAGAGCTCAGTCATGAAGGATAAAGATAAGGAGAAATCTCTTGGGATTAGCAATAGCTGTAACCTTGTTAATAATAGTGGAAGCCATAGTGGTGGTAAGAAGCAGGTGGATGGATGTCGAAAGGAAGTGGTTTGCTCGAAAAGAATGCAGGAGCCAAGCACATTTGAACAACTGGAAGTGCCCAAGGAATTGTTTGGCATGGGTGCTAGTTATCTAAAAGTGGGGTACGGAGGCTCAACGTGGTGGAATTCCTAGCTCAAGATAAGATCATCAATGGCTGCGGATCAGTTGCAGGTTTGAGTAATGGGAATGTGACATAAAGGCCACAGGTGGTGGGGCATTTAAATTTGCTGATGTAAGTAAGTCTATTTATAATTAATAATTTATAACTCATGGTTTATTAGTTTGCAAGTATATTATGAGATAAGGAAAATGGAAGTTTATTTGGTTTGATTATTTTGAATGGTACCATAAATCTACATATGAGCATTTATTATGATATTTTGAAAGAAATAGTTTCTTGGTGTATGTGCAAAAATATAAATTCTTTGATTTGCAAAATATGTTGGGATGACCATATGCATTTGCTAATAATGTACAAACCACTGTATATGTAATATGAGAAATTGATGCATGATGAGTGGCATGCAAGTATGATGATAACATTATGATAGACTAGTATGTGTCGCTGCTGTTCTCATTTGGCCTCACACATTTGTAGGGTGTGTTCTGTTTGAGTATGTATGGCCTCACACATCTAGAGGATGTGTTCTGATTAATTTGTAGGGCCGTGGGACACATACGAAAACAATAATTACATAAATAGTGGGTTTATTTACATTACATAATCTGGTATTTATTGCATAATCTGGTAAGTAGGCCAAATATAATAATTTCATAAATTATAAATGGTTGTATTTATAGTTTTATGCATATTTATGAAATAGAGTTTTATTGATTATTTTGGAAATTGGTAAGTTGTACCATGTGTATCTAATTGCATATTTGCTATAGTAGTTGATATTATTTGCAAAGTGAATTGATTATATGCAATGGTTAAAATGTACAAACCACTGTTTATGTGTTATGAGAGAAATTATGCTTATGATGACGCATAATATGTGACATGCATGTGTAAAATGATTTGAATTATATTTATATGTGTCACCACAGTTCTCCTTTGATATGGCATGTGGAGGCCACGCACATCTAGAGGATGTGTACTGATTGATGGAGGTATTGCAGGGCCAAGGGACACATATGATATAATATAACAATGATTAAATATAAACAGTGGATTTGTTTACAATGCATATTCTGGTATTTGTTTTATAAGCTTCCATGATTATTTTGACTTAATGATGACCTTGAATTATATTTATATGTGTCGCCGCGGTTCTCCTTTGATATGGCATGTGAAGGCCACGCACATCTAGAGGGTGTGTGCTGATTGATATGGCATGTGAAGGCCATGCACATCTAGAGGATGTGTGCTGATTGATGGAGGCATTGCAGGGCCATGGGACACATATGATATAATATAACAATGATTATATATAAACAATGGATTTGTTTATAATGCATATTCTCGTATTTGTTTTATAAGCTTCCCTGATTATTTTGACTTAATGATATGCATGATTATGATAGCATGTTAATTAAATTGGAAGTTTCTATGAAAATTATGACTTGATAATATCTTGAGAGATAAGATGATATATGACTATTTTATGTCATTATTATAGGCTTACTTATTGAGTGTGAGCTCATGTAAATCTCACAATGTTTTTCAGAGCCTCGGGATTGAAGATGAAATTATGGGGTAGATGGAGCTTCAGTTAAATAAAATAGTTCCATAGTGTTGATGTAACCCCAGTAATATTTGTGTGTAGGGCTTGTAGCCCCAAACTTATATTAGTGGTTTGTAATAAAGTATGGATTTGGATTGACTTATTATACTTATTGCCTTATAATGATCGATGTGTAAATTTTGGGACGCCTTGCATGTCCGGCATGCGGCGGGTTGTCACCCTAGCTCAAACTTTTTGGGTCCGAGGCATGACAGCTTTTATGGTATCAAAGCCTAGGTTTTGACCTTAGGGATACATACATGATGACACTCTAGGCAAAATACTAGGATGACATTGAGACAATTATGATTTTAAAGGAATTTCAGAAATTATGCTTTGGAAGCTTGAAATTTAAAGTTTATCAAGATATTAATTGAATTACAAATTTGATAGGAATTAAGAATGAACCATCGCAAGCCAATGATATTATGTGGACTCCCTGGCTGGTAGCCTTGACCAGTGGGGAGGTCTAGGGGCTTCTAGAGGTTTTAGCTCCGTCAAACTTGTTGGAAATGGCTCGTAGCAGTTTTAGATCTTTAAATAATATGAGTAGATGAAATTTTAATTGAAATAAAAGATAGATGAATATATGGAATATAATAGTTGAAAATTGCAATTGAGGACTAATATGACTAAGATAACATCATTATATCCAAATTGCAATTGAGTTAGATATTTGGATTTTGAGTTATTAAATCTGAATTTGAATATGGATATATACAATGAATTTTTATTTGTAAAAATTATATTGTTGATTTGTAAGTTAAGATTATGAGCTAATCTGCTGGTTATAGAGATGATTATATTGATGATATTTTGGTAATGAAATAGTTAACTACATGTTTTTAATCAATTACAATTGAGTACTTTTTGAATTTAAGTCTGGATGGATAAGTATATATAATGAATTTTACTAAGAAAACTTTTATTATGGATATTGCTTGTTCAAGACTGATTGTTACTTTCCTAGATATGCAAATGGTTGATACTGATGTTAATGAAATAGTCGACTGTATATTATATCATGATGGATCATTTAGGAAGATTATAAAATTTTAAATTCTGAGACAATTACTGTTTAAGTTTTTTAGAGCAGTAGATTCTATTAATCTTTAGAACTGATTTTGGCTATAAATGATCAAATATTTTGATGGTAGAAAGTGAAAGATTTTAGCTGTAATAAGAATAAGATAAATTTCACTGATAAAGAATTTCATGGGGATTCTTATTTTTTAATAGATTTCTAAATCAGGATATCTATTCATTAATTTATTGTGCCTTTCTTCATAGTTCCTAGGTAGATATCTTTCTCTAGGATGGATAAATTATCAATCAGCCGTAAGTGACATGAATCTTTTCTAGAAAATAGGAGGGAGATAATTTTATTTTGATTATTATCAATTATGGATTATGGTTAAGGGTACATCTAATATCACTTTCAAATCATAGAGAGATTACTATAATTTCTCAATTATGTATGTTATATGGTAAGTGTATTTTCAATCTTTATAGACCTTATAAGTCATGTATCCATCTGAGTGGATCACTGAGGTCACTTTGAGATATTCGAAGGGTTTAAATTAGTTGGTCATGTTATGGCATGAGACATTGCATAATTTATAGATGATTTTGATAATCATTGGTAACGAAATAATCGATTCAAGAAGTTGAATCATTTAAATTGCATTATTTATTGAGGATATACTGACCTATTCAAGAGAAATTGATTGGTTATGGTGATATTATTGATAAATATGAAGGAGATAAATTAATTATACTGATGATTAATGATGGCACTATTATTCAAAGAAATTAAATTAGTTGATTATGATAATTATGAAAGATATCCTAAATGATTGGCATGATGTTCATTGATGTTAGCTTGAAGTATTCAAGAGTAAAACCTAGTATGTTATAATGATTAAAATAAGTGTCGTAATGATTAATGGCACATTCAACTATTTATGAGTTGAGAGAGCATTGGAAGAAAACTATCTTATATCTAGGTCACAAGAATTTAGAACTATCTTATCGAGGAATTAAGAGTAACTGATATAAGTTATTAACCTTAAGAATGGATGACATAATACATGTGATGGACTCTATGATATTTATGATGATTGTATTGTGAGAAGTTAAGGTATATATATATTTATATTAAAAAAAAAAGATATGACAGGAAAGAAATACTTCTTAAGGAATTCAATTTTATTTGGTAGAAAGATCAAATTAATTGTTGAAGTTGGATATGTCATTTGGGTACCTAGAAATGAAATAAAAGTTTACTAGTGAGTATCTTTAATGGTACAAAATTTGTGGACATTTAATTTCGAGGATGAAATTTTAGTGAGATAGAATGTTAATATTTGTTTTTGGTTTAACGGTAAACTGCGTAAATTGAGTCTGAACCCATTTGTCTCACTCTCCTAATTCGATGATGTCTTCATAAAGCTTTGTGGATTAAGCTGAATTTCTGTCTAGCCTTTCACCCTCAAATAGATGGACAATCTGCATGAACCAATAAGATTTTAGATGATATACTGCGAGCATGTGTAATGGATTTAGGAGGTGCTTGGTGTACTTCTTATCCTTAGTGAAATTGCTTATTTTAATGGTTATCAAGCCAATATTCAAACGGATTCATTTCAATTGTCTATGATATAAGGTATAGATCCCCTGTTATTGAAATGAAATGAGAGAGAACATTTTGGTTACTGAGCTGGTTTAACAACTATGAAAAGTATTGTTAATTAAAGCAGCTTCATGTAGCTCAGAGTTAATAGAAAAGTTATGTTGATGTCAAAAAGAAAGATTTAAAATTTCAGGTTGAAGATCATTCAGAAGTCTTACTAACCAATGATGTAATGAGGTTTGGGTTTAGAGGTGAACTGAGTCCACAATACATTGGGCCATTTGAGAATTTGGTCAAGATATAGGTAGCAGCTTATAGCTTAGCACTGCTTTTATTACTCTTTGGGGCGTTTATTGTGTTTCATATCTTTATGATTGAGGAGGAATATTCTAAGCTCCCGTTATGAACCAATTTAGCTTAAGAAAGAATTGACCTATGAAGATCATCGTGGACCGCAAGGATCAAGTTCTGAGATGGTGTATATCAAGGTTCAGTGGAGTAATCATTCTGAGATGGAGGCTATTTTGTAGCTTGAGGAGGAAATGAAAAACTTGGGAACTTGAGGAAAAAAATGAAAAAGAAGTATCCACAATTATTTGTAGGTAAATTCTCTATTCAAGATTATTGATAGATCATATTTAAATTCTATAGTATATTTGATGTGTGTCAATTTCGAGGACGAAATTTTTTTAGGGGGGAGAATGTAACCCCCGATAAATTAGTTGTGGGGAAGGTAACCCCAGCATTTATTTGAGGACACTTGGCACTTAGAGTTAATGGGATGTTTAGGTTCCCGACTTGTCGATTGGATACCCAAGTCGTCATGTGTCTGATTGGTTCCCGATATCTCTGTTCTGATGCATCGCAAGGATGTTTAAAAGGGGATCGGGGACAACCTTCTCCTTCATCCTCGCACGCCTGCTCTTGGTCGTGCCAGAGAGAGAGAGAGTCAGAGAGGGAGATATCGAAGCCGATTGTCGATTGCGTTCCGTTTCGTTTCTTGTCGAAAGCTTTCAATTCATCCAATCGGCGGAGGAGAGAAGGATTGAAGGGTTTTGGAGAGACATAGATGATGGGGACATCCTCAGTTCTAGCGGAGGATGATGCAAGGGGAACAGCTCCTACTCTGCCGCCGAATGATAATGGGATCGAAGCTGACGCCGGCGGCACGGCCATGGAATCAAGGATCAGGGAAAGAAGAGCTCAGTCATGAAGGATAAAGATAAGGATAAATCTCTTGGGATTAGCAATAGCTGTAACCTTATTAATAATAGTGGAAGCCATAGTGGTGGTAAGAAGTAGGTGGATGGATGTCGAAAGGAAGTGGTTGCTCGAAAAGAATGCAGGAGCCAAGCACATTTGAACAACTGGAAGTGCCCAAGGAATTGTTTGGCATGGGTGCTAGTTATCTAAAAGTGGGGTACGGAGGCTCAACATGGTGGAATTCCTAGCTCAAGATAAGATCATCAATGGCTGCGGATCAGTTGCAGGTTTGAGTAATGGGAATGTGATATAAAGGCCACAGGTGGTGGGGCATTTAAATTTGCTGATGTAAGTAAGTCTATTTATAATTAATAATTTATAACTCATGGTTTATTAGTTTGCAAGTATATTATGAGATAAGGAAAATGAAAGTTTATTTGGTTTGATTATTTTGAATGGTACCATAAATCTACATATGAGCATTTATTATGATATTTTGAAAGAAATAGTTTCTTGGTGTATGTGCAAAAATATAAATTCTTTGATTTGCAAAATATGTTGGGATGACCATATGCATTTGCTAATAATGTACAAACCACTGTATATGTAATATGAGAAATTGATGCATGATGAGTGGCATGAAAGTATGATGATAACATTGTGATAGACTAGTATGTGTCACTGCGGTTCTTATTTGGCCTCACACATTTGTAGGGTGTGTTCTGTTTGAGTATGTATGGCCTCACACATCTAGAGGATGTGTTCTGATTAATTTGTAGGGCCGTGGGACACATACGAAAACAATAATTACATAAATAGTGGGTTTGTTTACATTACATAATCTGGTATTTATTGCATAATATGGTAAGTAGGCCAAATATAATAATTTCATAAATTATAAATGGTTGTATTTATAGTTTTATGCATATTTATGAAATAGAGTTTTATTGATTATTTTGGAAATTGGTAAGCTGTACCATGTGTATCTAATTGCATATTTGCTATAGTAGTTGATATTATTTGCAAAGTGAATTGATTATATGCAATGGTTAAAATGTACAAACCACTGTTTATGTGTTATGAGAGAAATTATGCTTATGATGACGCAAAATATGTGACATGCATGTATAAAATGATTTGAATTATATTTATATGTGTCACCGCGGTTCTCCTTTGATATGGCATGTGGAGGCCACGCACATCTAGAGGATGTATGCTGATTGATGGAGGCATTGCAGGGCTATGGGACACATATGATATAATATAACAATGATTAAATATAAACAGTGGATTTGTTTACAATGCATATTCTGGTATTTGTTTTATAAGCTTCCATGATTATTTTGACTTAATGATGACTTTGAATTATATTTATATGTGTCGCCGTGGTTCTCCTTTGATATGGCATGTGAAGGCCACGCACATCTAGATGGTGTGTGCTGATTGATATGGCATGTGGAGGCCACGCACATCTAGAGGATGTGTGCTGATTGATGGAGGCATTGCAGGGCCGTGGGACACATATGATATAATATAACAATGATTAAATATAAACAGTGGATTTGTTTACAATGCATATTCTGGTATTTGTTTTATAAGCTTCCATGATTATTTTGACTTAATGATATGCATGATTATGATAGCATGTTAATTAAATTGGAAGTTTCTATGAAAATTATGACTTGATAATATCTTGAGAGATAAGATGATATATGACTATTTTATGTCATTATTATAGGCTTACTTATTGAGTGTGAGCTCAAGTAAATCTCACAATGTTTTTAGAGCCTCGGGATTGAAGATGAAATTATGGGGTAGATGAAGCTTCTGTTAAATAAAATAGTTCCATAGTGTTGATGTAACCCCAGTAATATTTGTGTGTAGGGCTTGTAGCCCCAAACTTATATTAGTGGTTTGTAATAAAGTATGGATTTGGATTGACTTATTATACTTATTGCCTTATAATGATCGATGTGTAAATTTTGGGACGCCTTACATACCCAGTATGCGGCGGGTTGTCACCCTAGATCAAACTTTTTGGGTCCGGAGTGTGACAAAGCTAATTGCAACAGTCCTTAACGTCTCTTCGGAGACATAGAACGTCTCCTCGGAGACATAGCATTGCCCCCTGCGCAAGGATGGTCCATTTTTTTTTTTTTGCAACCCCCCCCCCCCCCCCGGGGAAGTGCTTCTTTTTCCATTTCGTTTCGTGCCCCAATGGCTGACGGCTCCAAAGACCGATGGCCCCAAGACTGACGGCTCCAAAGACCGACGGCTCCAAGGCCGACGACCCCAATGGCCGACGGCTCCAAAGATCGACGGCCCCAATGGCCGATGGCTCCAAAGACCGACGGCGATTCCACGCCCATTTTTCATTCGCAATTCTCACACTCCACCATGAAATCTCCCACGAGAGCTCGGAGGAACTCTTCCTGGAGGATCCTTCTCCCCATATTTGTTGACTGCTGGTCTCCACTGACTTGAGCATCGGAGGGTCTTCCGCAGAGGGCCACCTTCAATGCCTCTCGCGTGAGGACTGTCTTGCAGGTCCACCCAGGAGGGAGCCCACGTTGCAGCCCGATCGCGCCCGAGCCAGAGGACAGATCCTGGCGGCAATAGATTGGCGCTAGAGGAAGGGCCTCAAGTCCCATTAAACTTGAAGAAAGGAGACAAGGATCTCGATCTGGAAGAGAACCTCTCCAATGGCTAATCGGAGAAGGGCAACTTCTGAAGCCCAGAACCCAGTCGCCTCCCAGAGACCCGATCCGATGAGTATTGTGGCACCGCCGTCGCCACCAGCTGAGACTCCATCGCCACCAGCTGTTCCAGTGACCTAGGACCAATTCGCCATACTGGTCCAACAGGTCCAGGCCCTGACCCATCTGGTTCAGGAGCGCCTTACAGCTCCCCATCCAGTTATAGCTGCCCCTGCTCCATGCCTCCCCGAAGAGGTCGCAGCTCCTCTTTCTCTAGCCACTTCTTCTTCTGGTCCGCATGGAGTTGCGGACCCCCCATATCGACCTAAGGAGGCCAGACTAGTCCCGTAAGGGGGCTGCGACAAGGATCTCCCTAGATCTCGGCGGGCCAGATCCATCTCTCCGGTGTCCTCTCACCATGACTCGACGCCATCTCCGCCTTCTCCCTGCCTTCACAACAGATCGGCTTCCATAGCCGTGCTATGCGCACCAAGGCATTTATGGCCTTGTTGAGAAATTATTGAAACATAATTGCCCCAACTTTATTGATTTTGATGATTTCCAAAAGCCATGAGTATTTTAAATAAAACAATGAGTTTATCTATCAAAAATCTTGAGCTTATTCAAAAAGAAACCAATGGACTCTAAATGGTTAATTCACTGATTTTTGAATCAATTTGATAGAGATGTTTTCAAACACTATTTTTAGAATCTCGAAAAGAAATTCTTACATAATATATTTTAATCTATGATTTCTTGAAACATGTCTTGAATTCATGCTTAATGACATATTTATTGTTTCAAGTCAAAATATCATTTAAAATTATTTTAATATATTTGGGACGAGCTTTAAAGTCAATCAGAACATTTTTCTGATTTTTGTATCGTCCCGAGCCGACTCAAGGGTTTCCGAGTCGACTCCCCAATTGTCTAAGTTTCAATGTTGTCTTGAGTCGACCCTTGAGTTTTCAAGAGTCGACCCCTGATTCGCGAGCCGACTCCGACTGTGCGAGCCGACTCGACTCAGACACCAGAAAGTCTCATTTTTGAGCACTTCTCGAGTCGACTCCCCATTTTCTCGAGTCGACTCCCGACTTTCAGGAGCCGACACTTATGTTTTCACGAGTCGACCTCAATGGTTAAAATGTTTCTATTTTTGGTAATCGACCTCGAGCCGACTCCCTCAGAGCTCGAGTCGACTCCACGATTCTGGGCGCGATTTTTAACGATGACACATCAGCCCCAACGGTAAGATTTTTGAATAACGGCTATTTTTCCTTGTTCTAACGGATATATTTTTGCAGATTCTATAAATAGAGGAGTTCTTTTCAAATCAAAACAACCAGAGAAAATCAAAAAGAGAGAAAAGAATATCATTTGAAAAGAGGGAAAAACAGAGCTTATTGGAAAAATCTTTTAGCTCAAAGAGAGTGTTTCAAAAGGAGTGAAATCCAAGTGAAAGATTCGTCTACTCCTTCTCATCATTCCACAAAAGCCAGAAGAAAATCCAAGTGCGTTCAAAGGTCAAATCTGCGGATTTTCAAAAGAGGAAAAGCTTCATCTCAACTCCAAAGTCTTCAACGGTCAAGAATCTAGCTGAGGCGTGATTCAACACTTCAAGAGGAGTTGAAGAGAAGAAGGGAGAAAGCCCAAGCATCTACCATCGGCAAAATTATCAGGCTTTTCTAACCTTATATATTTTGTACTTAATTTGTATATCTGCTCAAGGGGAGCACTTTATTGTTCAAACTCTATCTTTATTATGTTTGCTGATTCAATCTGTGGATTGAATTAGTGGAGGTTGGTATACCTCGTTGCAAGCCGGAGTGCTTGTGTTGGGTTAGTTGTGAGCCCTAGAAAAACAACGTGTAGGGTTTTGTGCTGGTAAGCCCGAGTTAAAACCAGCTGGGTTCGTTGTGCACCCGGTAAAACAACAAGTTTGAGTTGTGAGCTTGAAAACAACTCGGCTGTAATCTAGAGAGATTATAGTGTGGACCCAAGTGAATCTTGGGAGTGGACGTAGGTGCTGGTTGCGCCGAACCACTATAAAATTCTTGTGTTTGCCGTGCCTAATTTTCTCTATCTCTATCTCTCTTTATTTGCTTGTGTATTGCTTTTAGTTATCTCACTTGCACATCTTGCTAACTAATCAATTAAAGTTAAAAAGTCTTAAATTTTTAAGAACCCAATTCACCCCCCCCCTCTTGGGTTGCCATCTGGGCCAACAATTGGTATCAGAGCAAGTGCTCATTTAGAATTTGATCTCACGATCAAGGGCTAAAGATCCATATGGCAACACAAATTGGGTCAAGTTTTGCTGAAGGTCATTCTACGAATAGACCTCCACTTTTTAATGGCTCAAACTATTCTTATTGGAAAGCTAGAATGAGGATATTCATTCAAGCTTCTGATTATGAGCTTTGGGGTGTTATAATTAATGGACCTAGTACACCCACACACCTTATTGATGGCACTATTGTTCCTAAACCCGAAAGGGATTGGAATGATAATGATAGGAGAATGGCACAATTAAATGCTAAAGCCATTAATATTTTGTATTGTTCCTTGGATTCAAATGAATTCAACCGAATCTCAACTTGTAATTCCGCAAAAGAAATTTGGGATAGGTTGGAAATTACTCATGAAGGAACAAACCAAGTAAAGGAATCAAAAATAAATATTTTGGTTCATAAATATGAATTATTTACTATGGAACAAACTGAAACCATCACATGCATGTTCACTAGATTTACTGATATTGTGAATGGTTTGAAAAGTCTTGGTAGAGTTTATACTAATGCTGATCTTGTGCGTAAAATTCTTAGGTCACTACCAAGATCGTGGGAAGCAAAAGTCACTGCCATCCAAGAAGCAAAGGACCTCAATGCACTACCTTAGAGGAGCTTCTAGGATCCTTAATGACCCACGAGCTAACAATGAAGCAGCATGTTGAGGAGGAAACAAAAAGAAGGAAAACTTTGCCCTCAAGACTGCAGAAATGGAAGAGAGCAGCAGTGAAAGTAATGATGAAGATGATGAGGAAACTGCTCTCTTGGCCAAGAAATTCAGAAGGTTTATGAGAAAAAGGCCCTTCATAAAAAGAAATTTGGAGCAAGATTTGAAGGAGAAAAGATAAGAAAAAGGACAAGGAGAAAGAAAAAGAAAAAGAGCCCTTAGTATGTTATGAGTGCAAAAAGCCAGGGCACTTCAAGTATGACTGTCCTTTACTGAAAAAGGCCTACAAGAAAAAGAAGAAAGCTTATATGGCAACATGGTCTGAAGAATCTTCCTCGTCGAAGAAGATGAGCAAAAGGAAGTTGCCAATATTTGTTTCATGGCCAACGACGACGACAACGACAATGAGGTAAGTTCTGAAAACTCAAATGATGATTTTACATTTGATGAAATGTTTGAGGCTTTCAATGAACTTATGATTGATTTTAAATCCTTAAAGAAAAAGTATAAGTTTTTGAAAAATGACAATATTAGTTTAGCTAAAAGTAAAAATGAATTAGCTTTAGAAGTTAAGAACTTAACTAATGAAAAAGAAGAACTTAGGAAAGAAAGAGATAATCTTAATCAAGAAAAAGATTTATTAAAATCTGAAACTAAAAACTCAACTAAAGATTTAAAAGATCAATAGAAACTTTAGCTTTAGATAAAGAACAGCAAGCTAAAGAAATTGACTCTCTTAAGAAAGATGTTAAAAAATATAAAGACATTGTTGAGAAATTCACTTAAGTTCAACTAAACTTAACATGATCCTAGATAGTCAAAAAGCTGTTTTTGACAAAGCTGGTTTAGGATATAACACATTAAGAAAACAGAAATCTCTAAAGAATATTTTTGTAAAAGCCAACCAAAGTAATATAACTTGTTTTAAATGTAATGAAAAAGGTCACAAATCCTTTGAATGCAAAACATTAAACAACAACAAGTTAAATATTAAAGCTAAGAAAATATGGGTTCCGAAAGGAACAATTTTTATTGCTGCTAACCATGAAGGACCCAAGAAAGCTTGGGTACCTAAGCATAAAGTTTGATGATATTGCAGGAATGTCTTGTAGCCAAAAGATCAAAGAAAAAGTGGTACCTTGATAGTGGCTGCTCAAGACATATGACGGGTGACAAAGATGAATTCATCACCCTGGAAGAAAAGAAAGGTGGAGTTGTGACGTTTGGCGATAACGGTAAAGGTCAAATTATGGGCCTTGGTAAAGTTCGCATAACTCCATCTATAATTATTGATAATGTACTTTATGTTAATGGTTTGAAGCATAATCTAATTAGCATAAGTCAATTATGTGATAAAAATTTTAATGTTTCATTTAAATCTTCTATATGCACTGTAACTAATTCTATTGATGATAGCATTGTATTTACTGGTTATAGACATGGCAATGTTTACTTAGTTGACTTAGAAAAATTATCTTTGAGTGATCATTGCTTAATTGCTGACAATGCTAACATAAATGAAATTAGTTGGTTGTGGCATCGTAGATTAGGTCATGCAAGCACACACCTTATTTCAAAACTAATTAAAATGGATTTAGTTAAAGGATTACCTAAATTAGATTTTGAAAATAATAAAATATGTGATGCATGTCAATTTGGAAAACAAACTAGAAGTTCTTTTAAATCTAAAAACATTGTTTCAACTTCTAGGGACTTTAGAGCTACTTCACATGGACCTATTTGGACCAACTAGAACCACAAGTCTAGGAGGAAAGAAATATGGTCTAGTGATTGTAGATGATTATTCTAGATATACTTGGGTAATGTTTTTAGCTCACAAAGATGAGACTTTCTCAATTTTCCTGAAATTTTTAAGAAAGTCACAAATGAGAAAAACACTACTATAGTATCTCTAAGAAGTGATCATGGAACAGAATTTGAAAATCACTTATTTGAAAATTTCTGCACTGAAAATGGAATTAATCATAATTTTTCAGCCCCTAGGACTCCACAACAAAACGGTGTAGTTGAAAGAAAAAATAGAACTCTAGAAGACATGGCCCGTACCATGCTATGTGAAAGCAACTTACCAAAGTATTTTTGGGCGGAAGCAATTAACACAGCATGTTACATCTTAAACAGAGCTTTAATAAGACCAATATTAAAGAAAACACCTTATGAATTATGGAATGAAAGAAAACCAAATATAAAATACTTTCATGCATTTGGATGTAAATGTTTCATTCATAATAATGGTAAAAACAACTTAGGAAAATTTGATGCTAAATCTGATGAAGGAATTTTTCTAGGTTATTCAACAACTAGTAAGGCATATAGAATCTTTAACAAGAAAACCTTAGTAGTTGAAGAATCCATTCATGTAGTTTTTGATGAATCTTTAGCAACTGGATCTGAAAAGATTGATGATGAGGAAGATACAAACATAATTGAAAAAGATCTTGAAAAACTTAATATTGAAGTATCTTCTGATCATGAACAAGAGGCTAAAGATGATGATTCACATAAGGACGATGATGTCAATATTGATCATAATGATGTAGATCTTCCAAGAGACTGGAGATATGCTCATAGTCATCCTAAGGAATTGATTATAGGCGATCCATCTCAAGGAATAAGGACTAGATCATACATGAGAAATATTAGTAATCATCTTGCATTTGTTTCACAAATTGAACCTAAAACTATAGAAGAAGCTGAAAAAGATAATAATTGGATGTTAGCTATGCAAGAAGAACTAAATCAATTTACAAGAAATAATGTTTGGACCTTAGTTGAAAGACCTAAAAACCATTCAGTAATAGGATCAAAATGGATTTATAGAAATAAACTAGATGAAAATGGCATTGTAATTAGAAACAAAGCTAGATTGGTTGCTAAAGGATATAATCAAGAAGAAGGTATTGATTTTGATGAAACCTTTGCACCTGTAGCTAGATTAGAAGCCATTAGGCTATTACTTGCATTTGCATGTCATATGAACATTAACTTATTTCAAATGGATGTAAAAAGCGCATTTTTAAATGGATTTATTAATGAAGAAGTTTATGTAGAACAACCACCAGGTTTTGAAGATCACGAGTTTTCAAATCACGTTTTTAAATTGCACAAAGCTTTATATGGTTTGAAACAAGCACCTAGAGCTTGGTATGATAGGTTAAGTAAATTCTTAATAGAAAATGATTTTACAAGAGGAAATGTTGATAAAACTTTGTTTTTGAAAAGAAAAGGTAAAGATTTACTTGTAGTACAAATATACGTAGATGACATTATTTTTGGTGCTACTAACGATTCTCTTTGTCAAGAATTTGCAAAGTTGATGCAGGGAGAATTCGAGATGAGCATGATGGGAGAACTCAACTTCTTCCTTGGACTCCAGATCAAACAAAGCAAAGAGGGAATCTTTATCAACCAAACCAAATACACAAGAGAACTACTCAAAAAGTTTGGTATGGAAACAATGAAACCCCTCGGAACTCCAATGAGTCCTTCATGCAAGCTGGACAAAGATGAAGAAGGTAAAAAGGTTGACCAAAAGTATTATCGAGGTATAATCGGATCCCTTCTTTATTTAACAGCAAGTAGACCAGATATCATGTTTTCAGTATGTTTATGTGCTAGATTTCAATCTGAACCTAAAGAATCACATTTAATAGCTGTTAAAAGAATTTTAAGATATCTAAATGGAACTAAAAATGTAGGTTTATGGTATTCTAGAGATTCCACATTAAACCTAATTGCATATTCAGATTCTGATTATGCTGGATGTAAATTAGATAGAAAGAGCACAAGTGGTGCATGCCAATTCTTAGGTAGTAACTTAATCACATGGTTTAGCAAAAAGCAAAATTCAGTTGCATTATCAACTACTGAAGCTGAATATGTAGCAGCTGGAAGTTGCTGTGCGCAAATCCTATGGATTAAGCGACAACTTGAAGACTATGGTATCACACTTGATAAACACCCATAAGATGTGATAACACTAGCGCAATCAACTTAACTAAAAATCCAATTCAACACTCAAGAACAAAACACATAGAAATTAGATATCATTTTATAAGGGAACATGTAGCTAATGATGAAATTTGTTTAGATTATGTAAACACTGAAGAACAATTAGCTGACATATTCACTAAACCTTTAAATGAAGAAAGATTTTGTTATCTTAGAGGAGATTAGGAATTTGTAATCCTTTTGAATAAATTTTGAAACCTCTAAGGAAATATATCTAGAATTCTTTCAAATTCTCAAAATCTTAAGGAAATTTTATCTAGAACTCATATCAAATTGATCTCTCAAAGTCCATGATTTTTAATCATACTCAAAGATCAAATTTCGGACTTATTTCGGATTCTCTGAATCTCAATCTAATTTTTCTCTGAAATTGTCCGGGAGCCGACTCGAGAGTTTCGGAGTCGACTCGAGTTTCTGCTGAAACTCAGGAGTCGACCCCTCTCTGAGCGAGTCGACTCGAGATCGTGTCCGTGCTCTGTGACTTGTCGCGAGCCGACTCCACACTTTGCGCGAGTCGACTCGACGTGGTCCCAAATCGCTTATTTAGGGCACGAGTCGACCCATCGTTCATTCTAATCTTCCAAATCATTCTCAAAACCCTCCAAAACCTTTCAAACTTTCCAAAATCTTCCAAAAACCTTGAACAATCATTCCACCTTGAATCAATGGCCCCCAAAACCCGTGGAGCCAGTAGTAGCCGCCGGGATGAAAAGGAAGAAGACCGTGCGTCGACCCGTCCGCGAGCCGACTCCGGAATCTTCTCTGCTTCCTCTTCGGATGATCACCTGCTCCTACTGCTCTACTCCCAGGTAGACCTTTTTGCAAGTAGGGTCATTACCACTGGAAGGAAGTTTGATTTCGATTTGTTTGAGAGAGAGGGATTACTTGTAGGTTCACAGTTGAGAAATGGGGTTTGAGAAAATTGCTCCCTAGACTGTCCTACATACCCTGCTTGGTAAAGAATTTTATAGAAATTTGTCTAGAGGAGACAATGGATTGGTCAGTACTGTAGAGGAGTTGGTTTGAATGTCTCTGCCTCATTCTTTCTAAGCTATTGGACTTACCCCTATCTGGACCCTCCACCTTTGAACCAGAGGATAGGTCTCCTGCCCTCACCAGATTATTGAATAGAAACTTTGAGGGATTTGAAGAAGTTTTTGCCAGTCAGCTGCCATTGGACTTAAGATTGCTACACAACATTTGCAGCAGATTCTATTCCCTAAGACAGGCCGGTTTGACTACTTATCTGAGAGGGATATTTTGTCATGGATGCTGTAGTTTCAGGGAAGCCATCAACTTACCCATCATGATTTTATGGTATATAGCTGATTGTGGAAGTAAGAGGAAATCCTGTCTTCCCTATGGCATGATCTTGACTCAGTTATTCAGAAGCCAAGGAATTTTTTAGTGATAGTGAGCCCAAGAAGAATTTGAGACATACAGACTACTATTCACTGGCCACTATTCACCGCATGGGCTTCAAGAAAGTTAATGGTAATTGGATAAGAAAAGGTCAAGATGATATTAGAGCTGCTGAGGACAGAGTTGAAGATATTGGAGCTGAGGTCGAGGTTGGACCTCTGTTGCTGGACCTCTGAGGCAGGACCTAGCATGCATTATTCTCCTCCACCTCAGGCTTCATCTACTTCTGTGAGTTTTTCTGATGAGCAATTATGTCAACTTAGATCTATGTTTGCTGAGTTTGATAATCAAAAAAGATGAAATTGGTCAATTAAGAGAAGACATTAAAGAATTAAAGGAAAATATCATTTCAAGACTTGACTTATTTTCATTCTCTATTGGTACTCATGTGGATTCCTCAATGTGAGCTTAAGAATATCTTTGAAAGACTTCAAGGGATAGCTGATGGATCCAATGTATATCTTGATAGAACCAATCAGTTAAGAAGAGATATTGATGCAGCAGTTGATCAAATTCAAGTAACCATGAATGACTTTAACAAATCTCAAAAGGATGATATCATGGAGATGATTGGACACTTAAAAGTTTGATTTTCAAGCGTGTCAAATGAATTTGATACTTATCTTAGTTGTATCTCTAGATTTCTTCCTAGATTGTATCTAGGAAATTTTGCTTTAATATGAATGTATTTGAACTTTGATGAATCTAAGTTTTTAAATTTGATTCCATGAGCTTGTATTACATTTTGATGTAATTTGATGTACTTTTTAGTAATGAGAAAAGTTATGTTCATTTCAATTATGAGTCTTGAATATCTTTGAATGCTTATTTAATCTGATATAATTTTGAATATCTCAATACTCAATTGATAACTTAAATGCTGAATGAATTCGAATGAATTAACCAAGTTGATGCTCTGATGCATCTCAACCTTTTTGTTGATTACAAAAAAGGGGAGAGAATTTATATTTAATCGTATATTGCATCATCTTTTTAATTGCCCTAATTAAATAAGGGGGAGAATTAAATAAGAAAAAGGTTATTTGGCTTAAGTTTTTAAATTTAAAAATTTTTTAATTAAGGTTCATAGGGGGAGCTACCTCATTGAGGGGGAGCCTTTCCATGAACACAAAAGTTGATTTTGAATCATAAATCTTTCAATGTTATAATGCATATACTCAATGTTTTTGTCATCATCAAAAAGGGGGAGATTGTTGAGAAATTATTGAAACATAATTGCCCCAACTTTATTGATTTTGATGATTTCCAAAAGCCATGAGTATTTTAAAGAAAACAATGAGTTTATTATCAAAAATCTTGAGCTTATTCAAATTGAAACCAATGAACTCTAAATGGTTAATTCATGATTTTTGAATCAATTTGAAAGAGTTTCAAACTCTATTTTTAGAATTCGAAAAGAAATTTTACATAATATATTTTAATCTATGATTCTTGAAACATGTCTTGAATTCATGCTTAATGACATATTTATTATTCAAGTCAAAAATCATTTAATTATTTTAATAATTGGGACGAGTTTTAAAGTCAATCAGAACATTTTTCTGATTTTTGTATCGTCCCGAGCCGACTCAAGGGTTTCCGAGTCGACTCCCCAATTGTCTGTTTCTCGAGTCGACCCTTGGTTTTCAAGAGTCGACCCCTGAAACCTTCGCGAGCCGACTCCGACTGTGCGAGCCGACTCGACTCAGACACCAGAAAGTCTCATTTTTGAGCACTTCTCGAGTCGACTCCCCATTTTCTCGAGTCGACTCCCGACTTTCAGGAGCCGACACTTATGTTTTCACGAGTCGACCCTTCAATGGTTAAAATGTTTCTATTTTTGGTAATCGACCTCGAGCCGACTCCCTCAGAGCTCGAGTCGACTCCAATTCTGGGCGCGATTTTTAACGATGACACATCAGCCCCAACGGTAAGATTTTTGAATAACGGCTATTTTTCCTTGTTCTAACGGATATATTTTTGCAGATTCTATAAATAGAGGAGTTCTTTTCAAATCAAAACAACCAGAGAAAATCAAAAAGAGAGAAAAGAATATCATTTGAAAAGAGGGAAAAACAGAGCTTAGTGGAAAAATCTTTTAGCTCAAAGAGAGTGTTTCAAAAGGAGTGAAATCCAAGTGGAAGATTCGTCTACTCCTTCTCATCATTCCACAAAAGCCAGAAGAAAATCCAAGTGCGTTTCAAAGGTCAAATCTGCGGATTTTCAAAAGAGGAAAAGCTTCATCTCAACTCCAAAACTTCAACGGTCAAGAATCTAGCTGAGGCGTGATTCAACACTTCAAGAGGAGTTGAAGAGAAGAAGGGAGAAAGCCCAAGCATCTACCATCGGCAAAATTATCAGGCTTTTCTAACCTTTATATTTGTACTTAATTTGTATATCTGCTCAAGGGGAGCACCTTATTGTTCAAACTCTATCTTTATTATGTTTGCTGATTCAATCTGTGGATTGAATTAGTGGAGGTTGGTATACCTCGTTGCAAGCCGGAGTGCTTGTTGGGTAAGCCCAAAGAAAAACAACGTGTAGGGTTTTGTGCTGGTAAGCCCGAGTTAAAACCAGCTGGGTTCGTTGTGCACCCGGTAAAACAACAAGTTTGAGTTGTGAGCTTGAAAACAACTCGGCTGTAATCTAGAGAGATTATAGTGTGGACCCAAGTGAATCTTGGGAGTGGACGTAGGTGCTGGTTGCGCCGAACCACTATAAAATTGCTTGTGTTTGCCGTGCCTAATTTTCTCTATCTCTATCTCTCTTTATTTACTTGTGTATTAATTTTAGTTAGCCTCTCACTTGCACATCTTGCTAACTAATCAATTAAAGTTAAAAAGTCTTAAATTTTTAAGAACCCAATTCCCCCCCCCCCTCTTGGGTTGCCATCTGGGCCAACAGGCCTCATAAAGGCCATGTGCATCTACCTGCTTTAAGGCATTTAATGCCTTATCTCCTTCCATCATTAAGGCATTTATGGCTGCCACGTTGCCCCTAGGCACCTTTTGCGTGAGGAAGGATGGCGTCATAAAGCCAAGACAAGGAGCTATTGACTCCATGCTTCATAGAAGTCCGATGGCCAGCTTCAGCCTCAGCCAGTGGGCCTACCGCACCACCTAGAGAGTTCCCACATGCGGGACCCCATTCCGAATGGCCTTCGGAGTGGAAGCTATCATCCCCGTGGAGATAGGACTTTCCTCTCCGTGGGTGCTATCACGCCTCCAGAGTCAAGGAGAAGTCTTTCTCATCCGGTGATCTTGTCCTCCAGAGAGCATCCGTCTCCAAACCGCTGAAGCAAGGAAAGCTGGCTCCGAACTAGGAAGGCCCCTATCAAGTGACGGAAGTCATCGGACCTAGCACCTACAAGCTCCAGGATCTGAATGAGAAATCCATTCCTTGGACGTGGAATTCAGACAACCTCCGCATATATCATCAGTAGGGTATGCCTTCTACGAGCCCGCCTCATTAATTTTTTTGGCATATTGCTTTTATGATTTATGGCATGGTCACCACAATCACTTCTCCAAAAAATCATAATGAAAAAACGGATGCCACTTGCTGATCCTCGGCACGACCGAGTTATCTGTTTAAGCAGGGAATCTCCGAACCTCGACTGGGCCGACCAACCATTCTCCGAACCTTGGCCGGGCCGAGCAACCATTCTCCGAACCTCGGCTGGGCCGAGCAACAAATCTCCAAACCTCGGCTAGGCCGAGCAACAAATCTCCGAACCTCAGCTAGGCCGAGCAATGATCTCCGAAGCCCAGGCCAGAGCCGGAGTGCATCTCTTATTACCGAAAGCCCCGACCCGAGCCAGAATGCATCTCTCATTATCGGAAGCCCCGGCCATAGCTGGAGTGCATCTCTTATTACCGGAAGCCCCGGCCAGAGCCGGAGTGCATCTCTTATTACCGGAAGCCTCGACCAGAGCCGGAGTGCATCTCTTATTATCGGAAGCCCCGGCCAGAGCCGGAGTGCATCTCTTATTACCGGAAGCCCCGGCTAGAGCCGGAGTGCATCACTCACTATCGAAAGCCCCGGCCAGAGCCGGAGTGCATCTCCTATTTATCTAAAACCTCGGCCAAGACCGCGTGACATATCAGAACCCTCGGCTAAAAGCTGAGGAAGTTTGTTATTAATCTTGAAGGTTCGGCTACAACCGGGTAACGATCTCCGAACCTTGGCAGTGCCGAGTAAAATATAATCTTGGAAGGCTCGGCAACACCGAGTAATTAATTGGGAAGGCTCGGTTACAACCGAGTAGCATCTTGAGAAGGCTCGGTTACAACCGAGTAATCTATTATTTGAAGCCTCGGTTACAACTGAGTAGCATCTTGGGAAGGCTCGGCATCAACCGAGTAATAAATTTCCAGAGCATCGGCCAAAGACCGAGTGATATATTTCTGAAGGCTCGGCAACAACCGAGTAATAAATTCATCCATAAAAGTACGCTCTTTCTAAACCCATTTTTATTCATTAAATTAAGTTTAGTTTTTAAAAGGCCTGCAAAATTTTTATAACTCTCATTGAAAGTTACAATGAGAAGCAGGTCATAAAAAGCTCCGACCAGAGCCAGAGTGCATCTCTTATCATCAAAAGCCCCGGCCAGAGCCGGAGTGCATCTCTTATCATCAAAAGCCCCGACCAGAGCCGGAGTACATCTCTTATTACCGAAAGCCCCGGCCAAAGCCGGAGTGATATATTTCTGCAGCCTCGGCCAATCCGAGTGATACAACACTAAAGCTTCGTCCCAGCCGGATAATTTCTCGGACACTCTAGTGCAACTAAAGCACCTTATTTTACTTCAACAAGAGGGCCGCCCAGGCCTTTCTCTAACCTACACAGAGATAAACACTTCTTCTACAGAGGATCGAATGACATGTCCCCCAAATAAGATTGCTTTAGAATTCTACTCCCTATATCCGAAGTTACACTTCAGACTAGGGAGTGGGGGGCATATGATGAGGGGTAAAATCTTCATTACATTGTTGATCGCTCACATTGGCGATGGGGTCGTGCCCGATCCAAACGCTCTGCTTGCCAACTGGCCTGCTAGCGCAACATTCTAGCAACGAGCGTCTCGTCATAATGAAGAAAGAGAACACCTCCATGACCGACGGCCCCAAGACGACAGCTCCAAGACCGACACCTCCATGACCGACGGCCCCAATGGCCGACGGCTTCAAAGACCGATGGCCCCAAGACCGATGGCTCCAAAGACCGACGGCTCCAAGGCCGACGGCCCCAAAGACCGATGGCCCCAAAGGCCGGCACCTCCAAGACCGATGGCCGCAATGGCTGACGGCTCCAAAGACCAACGAACCCAAAGATCGACGGCCTCAAAGGCTGACACCTCCATGACCGACGGCCCCAATGGCCGACGGCTCCAAAGATTGACGGCCCCAAGACCGATGGCTCCAAAGACCGACGGCTCTAAGGCCGACGGCTCCAAAGACCGACGGCGATTCCACGCCCATTTTTTATTCGCAGTTCTCACACTCTACCATGAAAGCTCCCACGAGAGCTCGGAGGAACTCTTCCTGGGGGATCCTTCTCCCCATATTTGTTGACTGCTGGTCTCCACTGACTTGAGCGTTGAAAGGTCTTCCGCAGAGGGTCACCCCCAATGCCTCTCACGTGAGGACTGTCTTGCAGGTTCGCCCATAAGGGAGCCAACGCTGCAGCCCGATCGCGCCCGAGTCGGAGAACAGATCCCGGCAGCAACAACTTTCATCTTATTTCTGATTAACTACATCTTACTACCTTACCCATCTGTACATGGATTCATGTGTCTAATTGCATGGCAGTAGCCCCTGAGCTCCAATCTTTACTTGCTATAAATCCGGACATATGGATTGGATTGGCTGGAGTCAGTCTTAGGAAGTCGCACCTTCCTTCCACCTTCTGCCATACTCTTCATAATAAACTCCACAAAGCGTCGCCAGTTCTCTCCTCCAAACACCATCTTGTTCATCCTCCGATATCTGAATGTGCTCCAAACCATTGCCTGAATCTTCTCTATTCATCATTAGAAAGAATGGAAGGGTTGGTACAGATTGCGAGCTTTGGCTTACACAAGGCACCAAAACTAATTGCAATTTATTTCATAGCCCACTTGGCCATATTTTAGGTGGGCTGGCAATGGGTTACATCATATTGCTGGGCTAGCGTAGCGTGGGGTTACCAATTTATCAAACATTTAGTGGGCATTTGAGCAGAGCAAAACAAACGTATCACCATCCATGCAGCTCTCTTAACATAAGCCACTGGTCCCAACACTCGCCATCATTTATTTGCTTGATGATTTAGCCAACCGATAGCACAGTGGATGTAGCCCAAAATTCAACACATTTGGATCTTCCACCGCGTCAAATTAAGATGGCACGTTATTTGATTCTCCCTCTCTCTGTCCCTCTCCATCTCTCTCCATGGATTGATGTGAGAGGGCATCGAGTGCAGTAATTCTAGAATCAAGTTAACACTCAAAGGACTTAGCCAGGTCAACAGTACGAAGCAAGCAGGTTGTGTATTAAATTCCCTTTATTTTTAGTCAGGGAGAAAGATTTGACTTGAAATTCCACAGAGTACTGCCCTCAATCCCACTCTATTATCCGGCCAATTTTTCTATGGTGATCTTCGATGCATGGCAGGTGAACGCGTGCCAGACTGCCGGTAGATATTTCGATGGCCTTCGGCTATTCCAAAGCACCAGCGGATTTTTTTTGATGCGTTGAACGATGGGTGTTCTCTGGCCATCTACAAGAAGAGAAAATATTCATGAGCCTGATCTCATGGCCCATGGCTGCCATATAAAAATTTGTTAGCGACCTCAAACAAAAGAGAGTAGAAGTCACAACTCTTAAAGGACCCATAACCTTTCTCCTCTTCTTCTTCTTCTTCTCTTCTTCTTATTGCTTTATAACAGATGGACAACTTTGTTCCCCATATTATTTACCAAGTATGTTGGGAAGCAAGTCCCAGATGTGAGCTTTCAAGGGAAAATGATTTTGTTTTCAGTTCTCAGATGTATCATAAGAAGGATGGATATTAATTTTTAAGAGAGTTAAATCTTGAAATCAAAAGAAAGGACCGGAGAATTCATGCTATCATATGTGTTTAACTCTTCCATCAAAAAAAAAAAAATTTCCTGAAAATTTATTGGATCCAAAAGGTTCAAAAAATACCTTATGATTTTGAGTGATATCTTAGATTATTAGGAACACTGGATTATCTTTATGAACCAAATCTCACCAACTTAAACTAAATGTTACAAAAGATGTTAAATTTCCTAAATGCCAACTCCGGAGCACAAATCACATCCAACTCCAAAATCCTCAAAAAAAATTACGGGAACAAACACAAAGTCCAACACCACCTTTGGAACACCTCATGAGACACGAGGAAGAAACGATCTCTCTAGATCTCGAATTATTTAATCCCCACTCTCAAGTCAAGCACAATTAAACTATACGACACTACGGTTAACAAAACGCCCACTGCCAGTTAACTCCAAAGAG
Organism: Calamus simplicifolius; assembly: GCA_900491605.1. NCBI lineage: Eukaryota > Viridiplantae > Streptophyta > Magnoliopsida > Arecales > Arecaceae > Calamus > Calamus simplicifolius. The sequence continues at coordinate 166,409 of UESW01002474.1, read as the reverse complement.
AGAGAGAGAGAGAGAGAGAGAGAGCGTGCGAAAAGCCTCTTCATTTCCGTCGATTAAACGCGACACACACCAAAGAAATCTCTCCCCTCGTACCCAAAATTTACATCCAAAAAAAAAAACATGACGACATAACGTAGCTCTCCTCCGCTTCTTCTTCTTCTTCTTCTTCTTCCTCCTCCCTCTATACATCCCACTAAAAAGAAAGAAAGGAAAAAAAAATCTCCGGCTCCACTTCTTTTGCTGCTTCTCCGTCGAGAAATTAGGGCCAAAGTCGCGCCTCGTTCTTTCTTGTTCTTTTTTCTTCTTCTTGTATTGAATTAAATTTGGTCTCGATGCTTTGGTTGCGTCAAAAGGGTTAGCCGGCGACGACGGTGCCGGCCCGGACGTGGATCTTCTGGGCCTTGGGAGGGCTCGTGGCGTTGGACGTCTGGTTCTGCGCCTGCTTCTCTTTTCTCGGAGAAGCCTTCAAGGAGTGCTTCCAGTTCTTCTCCTTGGCCTCGTCCATCTCGATCTGCTCTTGCCTGCACTCCTCGCTGCAGAACGGAGTGTCCCCTCTGCATCCCCAAAACAACGCCGTCAATCAAACAAATCCCACAAAAACATCCAGCATAAATCCAAGTGATTCCCAAAAACCCCAAGCGCACTTTCGTCCTTCCGGAGGCGCCGGTGGGTGTCCAATGCCCACCCACCAAGAAAGCGCGTCTCCAACATCGCCGGAAAAAGGCGAATAGACAAAAGTGCCCTTGGAACGACTTGGAAATTAAAGAGACCAGGCGTGGGAGATGAGGGGCAAACCTGTACATAAAGATGTCCCGGTTGCCGGCGAGGGGCTTCTTGCAGAGAAAGCAGGAGTCGAGGAAGTGGTGGGGCTCGTCGTCGGAGAGAGGGTCGCAGAAGAACCTCGCTCTCGGGGACGACCCCGCCACGGTTCTGTAGCTCCCCCTCCTCCTCCGATTGCTGTTACTATTAGTAGTAGAATAGAAGGAAGGGTGGAGAACGTAGGGACCGCTCCCAGAGAACCCCGCTTCGAGATCAGAGGAGGAGGAAGAAGAAGAAGAAGATGAAGAGAAGGAAGAGCCCTCCATGGAGTAGTTTGGATCGAGAGATTGAGATCTCAACGCGTTCAAGCTTTGCTCTCTCTCACTCTCGATCTCTTTTGCTTCGGTGGGTTTATAAGAGTAATGGAGGAGGGCAGGTCCAGAGGCCGTTTTAATAGCGGCGCGGTGGATTAAACAATGGTAGAGAGAGAGAGAAAGAGAGAGGTGTGGGTTCTCTGGGCCTCAACAGGTGGCCTTCAAAGTTCAAACCGCGGCCGGTTCACGGAAACCGTGCGAATCCACTGGCCGGGGCAAAACTGGCATCCGGTTTCCTACTTCCCACCCTCGTCACCACTTTTCTCAAACAAATAATAGAAGGCAGAGGCAAGAAGGTGGCCCTGTGGTCCCAAATGCCACCATTCGTTTCTCTAAAATTATGAGGCTACCACTGCTTTTATTAATCATGCTTCATGCTCCTGCCCTCCTCCATAGCAAACCATTACTTGATGCACAAATTTTTTTTTTCATATAATTCAATAATACCTGCTACTAATTATAATATCTTGATGTGCAATATTTGCTAATATTAAAATCCGCTAGTTTCTACTGATGAGTATGTTTAAAACATAAAAGATGTTTTCTATTGTTAGTGTGGGTCTGTCGTTGAAAGCAAGTTATTGATTTTTAATTATACTTTCAATTTACTTAATCAAATATATGCTTGCCATCTCATACCTTGTAAACGTTTTTAAAAAAAAAAAAATCAAACCTACCTCAGCAAAGAGTGGTATAACTATACATTACAATCAAATCATGATGGAATTATATATTTGTGAAATATTTTCTAGAAGCACCAAATATTGGACTTCTTTTTGTTTTTTCCTTAAATGCCTTGAATGCCAAGGTACTTTGCCGCGTTAACATCATATCTGAAGCAATTTCAGCTCAAAACATTGTTTAATTTACTCTAAAGGAGGTAAAAGATTTTCTCTTTTTTTTTTAATCTCCAGCTTAGCATTTTCGATGATTATAGCGAGGAAGACAAGATATGCCGGTTTTAGAAGAAATTATAGGCAATAATTGTCCTCCGCGAAAGAGAAATCGGCGTTGGTGGCCTGCGACGCGATCAACCTCGAAGCATCGCCATTACCACTCGAGATATATATAATTAACATTCCTTCCAGACTACGATGCCGGAAAGCCCGGGCGGGGAAAGGGGCACTCCCGTAATTAGAACGAAAGTCCAGCACTCTCCGCCACTCGCAACCCACCACGTGCCCGTCGCTCCCTCTTCGCACCGGCCCCAGCCGGTCAGCCGCCCCGTACGGTCCCGATCTCCCAGTCGCCCGTGACGTCACCCCTCCGCCCCTTTCTGCCGGACATTTGTCGCCTTGCGCCCGGTTTTCCCACCCCGGCGGGCCCCACGCCCATACCGCCCTGGGCCACGGTGGGTCCCGCTCCAATAACAGCGTGCGAGCTCGCTTTGTCCGCTCCGCTTCCGAGGTTTCCGTTACGTGGATTTCCCTCCCCTGGGCAGCTCACCACCGCCCCAGCCCAACGTGTCGTCCGTCCCGTTTTTTACTGATTATTAAATTCGAGCTAGATCGGACGGCTATTATTGGAGGAGGACATTTTGGGCGAGCTCACCGGGGATCGGAGAAAAGAGTGAGGGGAGGCTTTAATTTAATAACCTTTAACTCGATGGTGGTGTTTGAATGATTGAGGTGGGATTAAAGCGCGTTGGAGTTCACCCGAGTGGGCGTCCCTCTCCGTCGCTATCAGGGCAAAAGGCGACCGGTTTGGATCCATTCGCGCCCGTCCCTTTCGCGCGAGCAAGTTGATCGATGGCTACGGGAAGCCGGGGGGCCCGGTGAAGTATAAAGTCCACTATACGGTGTATCGTAAGCCGTATTCGGTAGTACCAAAGCGATGGAGTGCTGACGGTGGACCCCGCAGGCCAGAATGCGACCCAAGGGCGCGAGGGGGAGGAATATCTAAGGACCACCGAGGGAACGGCGGAGAGCCCACGGATTCGAGAACCCGGACGATCGCGATGGCTACGAGTCGCCATCGGTGCCAGTAATGAGAGGCGTTAGCACGGCCGTGACCCGTTTGATTCCGCGGTCGGGCCCACCAATACCGTGCTCCGGAGGCTAAGTGTCACACAGAAACGGAACGAGCGCATCGACCGTTGGATTGGCGGAGTACCGGTGGATCCGGCTTGGGAGTATTTGATCGGACGGACTAGGATGCGCGATCGCGTGAACCAGACGTTGGGGGATATTTATTATTTCCTGTCGTCTAGGGTCCACCGTGGGGCTTGTTTCACCTTTTTATTACTTTCCCGTTGTGGCATTTTCTTTGAGGTGGGTCGAGTCGCGTGCGAAGACTTGACCACGCAGTACAGAGACAGACGCTTAGAATATTTTGGGAGCAGTTGGGCGATATCAAATAAAATTGCTCGAGGGCCCGACTCCAGACTCCAGAGAGCGCCAATTTTTAGCAGCCCCCTATAATCCCCCCCTCCCGGTGAAAATGGCATCATATTATCATGGGAAGTTTCCTTCAGAATTTTGTATCATTTTAGGTCTTAGGGTGTGCCCTTTCCACCCCCACCCGACTAATTATTGAAACTAGTCTTAGGGTGCATTTAATATGAGGTTTTTTTTTAAAAAAAAATGAAAGGATACAAAGTAGTATTTTATAGGAAATAAATTTTAAAAATATTATTTTTTATATAAATAAAGAATGAAATATTTATCAACTTTAACTATGTTTGGAATAAAATTAATATGTAATAGACAAAAATGTTATTAATAATTTATTGATACCGATGAAAGAGAGTGATGATATTATTTAATATATTAATACTCTTAATGGTTTAGTCTGTTTTTGCTTTCTGAATTATTTTTTTTTATCTTGTTAATTTATATTCTCTTAAGCTAATAATTTAGAGAAGAAAAAGAGAAGAAAATTAACCCATGAAAAAAATTAATTTCTTACTAAAAAATATCCTTAAAAATTGATGTAAAATCATATGAATAACTTTTATCTTATAAGAAAAAACAGAGCATTCATTTAATGCTCAGTGAGCATAGAAAACATTAGTGCTTAAGTGCTTGTTTACTTTTGTAATGAAAGAAGTAGAAGAAAGAAAAAATGGAAATGAAAATATACCATATTCATATTATGTCTACATAAGTCAACCTTTTATATAAGAGTAGGATTGGCAATTATAATGATTTTAGGATCTTGAGAATCATGCATATATGCAAAATATTTTAAATCCTAAAATCTCATCAAATTATATCAAATATCGTTAATCATAGAATCTCATCATATCATATCAAATATTTGAAATCTTATTAAATATTATTTTAAGAATCTCATTAAATATTATATTGAGAATTCCATCAAATATAAATATTTTAAGGATCTTATATATATATATATATATATATACACATGGTGTACCATTAGAACTATTGCTGCTAAAATTTGTTCTTCGGCTTGGTGGTGGCGCGCGTCAGGATTTCGATAGCGCTCTTCCATCCGAATGAACTTGTAATGCAGTTTTTACGCACGAAGCAAGAGGGTGATTCCTGCGAAAGACCTTCTGACGCCCAAGTCAGTAAAAATCTTCAGCAATCATATGAGAGAAGGCTCCAATAAAAGGATCTTCCTTCTTGAGATGAGGATCAATCCTGACAAGATACTAAGATAGCTTGGCTCTGCCGAGGTTCGGAGATAGCTTGGCCCTTCCAAGGCACCGAGATAGCTCGACTCTGCTGAGGTTCGGAGATCGACTCTGATATTGGCATTGAGACCGATGATGGCATTGGTACTAACTCTAGAGTCGATGAGGAGACCGACTGGACCGACTTCGGAGTCGGTGCTAGGGCCGACTCTGGGGCCGAGTCGATGTTGAGGCCGACTAAGGCCGAGTCGGTGCTAAGGCCAACTGGGGTCGAGTCCAGAGATAAGGCTGCCTTGGAAGCTGGGGCCGCTTTCGGAGAAGAGGCTGCCTTGAGGCTGAGTCAGTGCTGAGGTCGACTGGAGCCGAGTCGGTGCTAAAGCCGACTGGGGCTGAGTTCGAAGATGAAGCCGCCTTAGAAACTGGGGCAACTTTTGGAGATGAGGCCACCTTGGGGCCGAGTCAATTCTATAGCCAACTCTGGAGGCCAAGGCCGACTGTGGCCGAGTCCGAAGACGAGGCCGCCTTGGAAGCTGGGGCCACTTTCGAAGATGAGGCCGCCTTGAAGGCTGGGGCCACTTCAACTTCCACCGTTAACTCACATGCGGCTTCATCAGTCATATCACATGACAGTTTATTTTTTTTCAAACATGATAGTTAACAAGTCAGAAACCGAAAGTGGCTCTAGCCTTTTTGCCATATAAAAGGATGTTGGCATAATGATAATTTTACCCCGCATCACATGCTCTCCACTTCCTAGTCTGAAGCATAGGTTCGAGCATAGGGGGTAGAGTTCTAGATGGTTTAATTCGATTCAAGGAACTTTTTGATTGTACCGAGAATTGCTTCGAAGAGAATCTTACCTCGCTCTACCAGTGTAACGACCCTGGGCCCGCAAACCCACGAATCCGTTTTGTGACATGAAAGTAAGACGAATAAGGGTCCACTAACTTGGGCCACCACAGTCCAAAAAGGATCCAATTAGTACTTGTCCATCTTACTTAACTGGTTATAAACAATTTCATCCTTCCTTAATTATCCGATAGGGGACTAATTGGGATGGGCACCACAATTTACCCTCCTTCAAGAGGCGACATCCTCATTGCCAAAGGCACATGATCGTATCTACCAGGCAGGTAGGACTCTAGAGGTGCCCTCCACAGGCTCAAGAGGTGGCTCCCATCAGCGTAGCACACTTTGCCTTATATGGCACTTAGCTCCTGCACATGCAAGACTCTAGAGGTGCTTCTCCCACAGGCTCAAGAGGTGGCTCCTTATTAATGTAACACTTTACCCTATGTGGCACTTAGCTCCTACACTTTCGGTTTGTGCGAGGCTCTAATACCATACTGTAACGATCCTGGGTCTGCAAACCCATGAACCCGTTTCATGACATGAAAGCAAGACGGACAAGGTCCATACCAACTTGGACCATCATAACCGAAAAAGGATCCAATTGGTACTTGTCCATCTTACTTAACTGGTTATAAACCATTCAACCTTCCTTAATTATCTGATATGGGACTAATTGGGAGGGGCATCACAACCAGGGTGCGGAGATTGTTGCTTGGAGAAATTTTACTTGGCCCAGCCAAGGTATGAAGAAAGTTGCTCAGCCCTATCGAGGTGCAGAGAAATTTTTACTTGGCCCTGCCAAGGTTCGAAGATTGTTGCTCAGCCATGCCGAGGTATGGAGAAATTTTTACTTGGCCCTGCAAAGGTTCGGAGAATGTTGCTCGGTCATGCCAAGGTACGGAAAAATTTTTACTTGGCCCTGTCAAGGTTCGGAGAATGTTGCTCGGCTATGCCGAGGTACGAAGAAATTTTTACTTGGCCCTACCAAGGTTCGAAGAATGTTGCTTGCGTACCGAAGTATGAAGAAATTTTTACTTGGTCCTGCCAAGGTTCGGAGAATGTTGCTCAGCCGTACCGAGGTATGAAAAAAATTTTACTTGGCCCTGCCAAGGTTTAAAGAATGTTGCTCGGTTGTGCTGAGGTATGAAGAAATTTTTTCTTAGCCTTGCCAAGATTCAGAGAATGTTGCTCGGTCGTGCCGAGGTATAGAGAAATTTTTACTTGGCCTTTCCAAGTTCGAAGAATGTTGCTCGGCCATGCCGAGGTACGGAGAATTTTTTACTTGGCCCTATCAAAATTTAAAGAAAGGAATCCGTAGTTCAAAGATTGGACAAGACATGCCTTTCATCCACAACTCAAGGAAGATTATTATTTAATAAGAAATATTTGAATCGAAAAGTAAAATTTTATTACAATGAGCAAAATGGCTCGGTTCGGGCATACTTTACTAATAATATATTCGAGGATTAATCTAGTTCCATGTCTTTGGAGTACTGTATCCCTTAAAGGTCTTCATTGCTTGGAGATGATTCGAGTTTCATATCCTAAGGGTACTGTGTCCCTCGAAGGTTTTCATTGCTTGAAAGTAATCTAAGTTCTATATCCTCGAGGTACCGTATCTCTTTGATGTCTGGATCTGAAGAAGTGAGCCCCTAGCACCGAACCCTTTCAAACCAATTTTTCTCTTTGCTTTATCGTACCTGGTAGGATGTGTCGTTGGCAATCATTTTATTCTCTTCCACAACTCAAGTTTAAAACATATATATATATATAAAGAATGAAATGTTATCAACTTTAACTATGTTTGCAATAAAATTAATATGTAATAGACAAAAACGTTATTAATAATTTATTGATACTGATGAAAGATAGTGATGATATTATTTAATATATTAATACTCTTAATGGTTGAGTCTGTTTTTGCTTTCTGAATTATTTTTTTAATCGTATTAATTTATATTCTCTTAAGCTAATAATTTAAAAAAAATTAACCCATTGAAAAAATTAATTTCATGCTAAAACATCGTTAAAAATGGATGAAAAAATAGCATTCATTTAATGCTCACTGAGCATGGAAAAAATTAGTGCTTAAGTTCTTATTTACTTTTGTAACGAAAGAAGTGGAAAAAAAATGGAAATAAAAATGTACCATATTCATATATTTTGTCTACATAAGTGAACCTTTTATATAAGAGTAGGATTGGCAATTATAAAGATTTTAGGATCTTGAGAATCATGCAGATAATGCAAAATATTTTAAAAATATTTTAAATGTTAAAATCTCATCAAATTATATCAAATATCTTAAATCATAGAATCTCATCAAATCATATCAAATATTTGAAATATTATTAAATATTTATTGAGAATTCCATCAAATATAATATTTTAAGGATCTTATATATATATATATATATATATATATATAGAATTTCAGCAGCAATAGTTCTAATGGTACACCATGTATATATATATATATATATATATATATATATACATTGTGTACCATTAGAACTATTGCTGCTGAAATTCGTTCTTCGGCTTGGTAGCGATGCATGTCGGGATTTGGGTAACGCTCTTTCGTCTAGATGGACCTGCAAGGTACTCTTTTCATAGGAAGCAGGAAGGTGGTCCCTGCGAAAGACCCTCCAACGCTTAAGTCAGTAAAAATCTTCAGCAATCAGATGAGAGGAGAATGCTCCAATAGAAAGACCTTTCTCCTTGAGATGATTTTTTAGAAGCAATGACCTATGCTAGAGTTTTTTTAGCTTAGATTGCCTTCAAGAGCGTACCTAAGGGGTCCTGAAACTTAGTATTTGTACGTTACCGATGAGGTGAGCTGTTACCTAATTTTTTTGGTGTGTTTTAGGAAGTTGGCATCCGATAAGGCTGGAATCCCAACAGTTACGGAAATTGGCAGTTGATAAAGCTGATAGACGGTTTATCAAGAAATTAAAATTCCGTTGATCATGGATGGAGTTCTGTATTTGGCTTTCATTTTCATTTTGAAAAGCTCATTCCACGATCCTTGCGATCAGGGTGGTTCATCCTCTGAGATATTCGGCATGGTTTGAAGCAGCAATGGCACTTACGTTGAAGGATGAGGATCGATCCTGGTGCGATACTAAGATAGCTCGGCCCTGCCAAGGTTCGGAGATAATTCAGTCCTTCCGAGGCATTGAGATAGCTGGGTCTTGCTGAGGTTCGAAGATTGACTCTGGTGTTGGCATCAAGACTGACGATGGTGTCTATACTAACTCTGGAGTCAGAGAGGAGACCGACTGGGCCAACTTCGGAGTCGGTGCTAAGGCTGACTCTGGGGCCGAGTCGGTGCTGAGGCCAATTGGGCCGACTTGGTGCTGAGGTCGACTCTGGAGGCTGAGGCCGACTAGAGCCGAGTTCGAAGATGAGGCCACCTTGGAAGCTGAGGCCACTTTCGGAGATGAGGCTACCTTGGGGCCGAGTCGGTGCTGAGTCTGACTAGGGCTGAGTTAGTGCTGAAGCCGATTGGGGCTGAGTCGATTCTGAGGCCGACTGGGATCGAGTGCAAAATTGAGGCCACCTTGGAAGCTAGAACAACTTTCGGAGATGAGGCTGCCTTAGGGCCGAGTCGGTGCTAAGGCCGACTCTGAAGGCCGAGGTCGACTGTGGCCGAGTCCGAAGATGAGGCCACCTTGGAAGTCAGGGTTGCTTTCAGAGATGAGGCCGTCTTGGAGGCTGGGGCCGCCTCAACTTCCATTGTTAACTCACATGCAGCTTCATCAGCCATATCACATGGTAGTTTATCTTTTCCCAAACATAATAGTTAACGAGTCAAAAATCAAAAGTGGCTCTAGCCTTTTCACCATATACACGGATGTTGGCGTAATGATAATTTTACCTCGCATCACATGCCCTCCACTCGCTAGTTCGAAGCATAGGTTCGGGCATAAGGAGTAGAATTTCAGATGGCTTAATTCGATTGGAAAATTTTTTTGATCGTACCGAGAATTGCTCGGCCTTACCGAGGTTCGAAGAGAATCTTACCTCGCTCCACCAGGATGCAGAGATTGTTGCTCAAAGAAATTTTACTTGAACCCTGCCAAGGTACGAAGAAAGTTGCTCGGTCCTGCCAAGGTATGAAAAAAATTTTACTTGGCCTCGCCAAGGTTCGAAGAATGTTGCTCGGCTGTATCGAGGTACGGAGAAATTTTTACTTGGCCCTGCCAAGGTTCGGAGAATGTTGCTCGGTCGTGTCGAGATATGGAGAAATTTTTACTTGGCCCTGCCAAGGTTTGGAGAATGTTGCTCGACCGTGCCGAGGTATGAAGAAATTTTTACTTGGCCCTGCCAAGGTTTGAAAAATGTTACTTGGCCATGCCGAGGTACGGAAAAATTTTTACTTGGCCCTGCCAAGGTTCGAAGAATGTTGCTTGGCCGTGCCAAGATATTGAGAAATTTTTACTTGGCCCTGCCAAGGTTCGAAGAATATTGCTCAGCTGTGCTGAGGTACGAAGAAATTTTTACTTATTCCTACTAAGGTTCGGAGAATGTTGCTCAATCATGCTGAGGTATAGAGAAATTTTTACTTGGCCCTACCAAGATTCGAAAAATGTTGCTCAGCCGTGCTGAGGTACGAAGAAAATTTTTTTGGCCCTGTCAAAGTTCGAAAAAAGGAACCCGTAGTTCAAAGATTGAGTGAGACCTACCTTTCACCCATAACTCAAGGAAGATTATTATTTAATAAGAAATATTTGAATCGAAGAGTGAAGTTTTATTACAATGAGCAAAATAGCTCGGTTCAAGCATACTTCACTAGTAATATATTTGGGGTTTAATTTAGCTCCATGTCTTCGGGGTACTATATCCATTGAAGGTCTTCATTGTCCAGAGATGATCTGAGTTCCAAATCCTGAGGGTACTGTATCCTTTGAAAGTCTTCATTGCTCGAAAGTAATCCGAGTTCCATATCCTCGAGGCACCATATCTCTTTGATGTCCGAATCTGAAGAGTTGAGCCCCTCGCACCAAACCCTTTCAAATAGGTTCTCTTCTTCGCTTGGCCATACCTGGTTGGATCTGGCGTTGGCAATCATTTTAATAGAGCCAACCCCCAATAGGTTCGGCACATGTAGTTATCGTTGCAGCCCATTATCTCGAGCAGCAGGAAAGATGGGACGGAAGGATTGTGGCCGCTGCGTTGAGTCATGGCAAAAGAATACTGGAGGTAAGGAGCGAGATGGAATCTGGATAGGCTCCTATCTCCTCCCCTCCGCGGTGTTGATTCAACTTCTTTATGGCTGAGCTATCGCAGGAGGTTGGTGGCTTCCAGTGGATTGGGTAGAGGGACTACCGATAGGACCAAGGTGACTGTTCTATCAGGAAGCTGCTGAGTAGGTGCAGCGGAAAGAGAAACTCCATGAAGCCTCTGCACCAGTTATGATAGGGCTTAAATTTGTTGGATCAGCATGGAAAACTGGTCCTAGTTGACCGGAGCTGCTAGCGGTGGAGGAACCTCGATCGATGACGGCTGCAAGGGCATCGTGTTATTTGTGGGATCAAACCTTTGACAGATGGCCTGATCAGGAGCATCTATGGTTGCTCTCTTACGGTTGGCCATTGAGGAATCATTGTTCTTGTCAAGAACCTTGTCTCCTTAATTACAAGTTTAATGGGACTTAAGGCCCTTCCTCTAACACCAACTTATTACTGCTGAAATCCGTTCTTCGGTTTGGTGGCAACGCACGTCAGGATCCGAATAGCGCTCTTTCATCTGGGTGGACTTGCAAGGCAGTCTTTACACAGGAAGTATGGGGGATGATCCCTGCAAAAGATCCTCTGATGCCCAAGTCAGTAAAATCTCTAGCAATCAGATGAGAGAAGAAGGTTCCAACAGAAGGATCTTCCTCCTTGAGATGATTTTTCAGTAGCAATGGCCTTTGCTAGAGTTTTCTTTGAGTTTAGATTGCCTTCGAGAGCATACCTGGGGGATCTTGGGACTTGGTATTTATATGCTGTCGAAGAAGTGAGCCATTACCTGATTTTTTTAGATGCATTTTAGGGAGTTGGCATCCGATAAAGCCAGAATTGGTAGTTGATGAAGCTGACGGACACTTTATCGAAAATTTGAAATTCTGTTGATCATAAACGGAGTGCCGTATTTGGCTTCCGTTTTTATTTTGGAAGCTCATTTCGCAATCCTTGCGATGAGGGTGGTTCATCCTCCAAGATATCTGATGTGGTTTAAAGCAGCAATGACGCTTATGTTGAAGGGATGATTATCGATCCTGGCAAGATACTGAGATAGCTCATCCCTGCCGAGGTTCGAAGATAGCTCAGCCCTTCTGAGGCACTGAAATAGCTCGGCTCTGCCGAGGTTCGGAGACCGACTATGGTGTTGGCTTCGGTGCTAACTCTGTAGTCGGCGAGGAGACCGACTGTGCCAACTTCGGAGTCGGTGCTAAGGCCAACTCTGGGGCTGAGTTGGTGCTGAGGCCAACTCTAGAGGTTGAGGCTGACTGGGGCCGAGGCCGACTGGAGCCGAGTCCGAAGACAAGGCCGCCTTGAAAGCTGGGGCCGCTTTTGGGGATGAGGTTGCCTTGGGGCTGAGTCAGTACCGAGTCGGGATTGAGGCCGACTAGGGCCGAGTCGGTGCTGAGGCCGACTTTGAAGATCGAGGCCAACTATGGCCGAGTCCGAAGACGAGACTGCCTTGGAAGCTAAGGCCGCTTTCGAGGCTGGGGCCGTCTTGGAGGCTGGAGCCATCTCAACTTTCATCGTTAACTCACACGTGGCTCATCAGCCATATCACATGACAGTTTATCTTTTTTCAAATATGATAGTTAACGAGTCAAGAATCGAAAGTGACTTTAGTCTTTTTCATATATACGGATGTTGGCGCAATGATAATTTTACCCCACATCAAGAATCATTAACAATGGAACTATAATTGTTTGGACAACCACATGTGTTCACATACAGATGGTAGCTAAAGGCATTCTTATGCACCAAAGTGGAGACACAATTACATGATGAGGGCCTCCACATTATAAATTATAAACATAAAGAGAGATCTCATCTAAGCATTCGAACCAACTAGTAGTCTTAAGGCCATTTTTGATACAACTCAGTCATCTCATAGTTGGCTTGGTATTTGTCCACCTTGCCTGCATTAACTGTTCACTTGATTACAAAATATCGAGTACAAGTAAATGGGCCAACTTTTTGACGTTAAGGCAACGTAGAACTCAATTACTTGAGCATTCTAAGTTTAGTTGCAGCTCAACCTTTGAAGCTAAGCATGAGTAGACTGAACTTGAGCCAAGGGTTCAGCTACAGAGTCAAGGTCAAAGAGTCGAGGCCACCATCACCTGGCCATGTCGACATTAAACCATGGCCCCCGGATTGAAAAATTAAATAAACACTGTCATGCTTAAATCTTATTGAAAAGAAGATATCACAAGCTGCTGACCCCCCATTCAAGCAAGTGCATGCTTTCTTTATGAAAAAAAAAGAGCAGTGTTGAGAAAGACTTCGAGGTTTGCTGCGAGCCAGCTATTCTTAATCTTTGTTAATTAGAGAAACACAAAGCTTCACCAGCTGTCCCTGGCCCCCTAGTTGATCCAGACACGTGGGGAGTATCTCAATCAGGCTCAGCACACGTGTGTCCCCTAACCAGCGAACAAGTCCCTGCAGTCTCTCTCGCTCTCTCTCTCTCTGTTTTTCTAGTAACCTGTTAACTTGTTTGCCGGCAATGGGAGCCCAAATTATATGGTACGACGAGTTCAACGTTTTGATCTTATTTTATAAGTGGATCATGGGAAGATGTCACGCTTAAAGGTGGTAACCTCTGCAACCTTTCCCTTTCTCTTTACGCTTTTCAATACTTTAGTTTCATATGTGATAAAAAAGAATAGTTTTTTTGATGGTCTCGAGGATTCTATCGGGCCACGTACAATGTGACACATGGTTGGAGACGATGGAACCTCGGCTTTTGCCGATGTTATTTAAGGCCTCCGAAAGGAATCAGAATCCTAGATTAATGCAACGAAGCCTTGTGGAGGTACGGGCTAATAGTTTTATAATGTGGAGAGCACATGATATATCTTTGCCCTACTAGTGATTCATCCTATACTAGTTGTTAACTTTAATTAGGCATGAAGTCTAGGGTCAAGAGTGGTTCACAGAAAATTTCTAGTTGTTCGATCTTATGCCTGCATTACCCTCGTGAAATCATCGTTCTTTGCCTTTGTGGTCGGCATATAATATCTGGAGTAGAAACAGAGTATATTATTTATGAAACATAATTAATGGCTCGGATACAAATTTTATGCTGTCACTGAAGTTAACGTCTCATCTGTTTCCATCTAGTTAATTTAAAGAGAGTCGTTTTAGCTTCATTGTAGACGTTCACATAAATTATCATTTTAGAAACATATTTTCGTTTCAGAAACCACCGACTCTGCTCTATGGTTTCATTAGCGTAGAAAGTTATTATACGCATCAATTTCTTTCTTACTGCGATATTTAGCTTTTTATTGATCACCCATATAATATTTGATTTATAATATTAATTAATAATTATTATACTGTAAACATTTAAAAAATTAACAAAATTAGTATCAGATGCTATATGGTTGGCCAGTAAGAATCAAGTTATTGAAGGGTTGGATTGAAATTTTTATGTTCTTCATGGTGGTGATCTTGGCACATGATTAATCCCAATGTTTGCTCTGACACAAACACGTGCCGACACTGTCTCAACACACGTGTGTCGCCTCGGCGCCCAGCATGTCCCGGTTCACCTAACCTATTCTCTCTCTCTCTCTCTCTCTCTTTCCTTCTTCTCATCTTTTTTAAGGTAAATTACTCGTTACTCTTTCCCCTGGCTCCTCGTAGCGTGTCAAGCCTCAAGGAGGAAAAACCTCTGCACCCTTTCCTTGCCTTCACCTTGCTGCCATGATCTAACCTCAGTGTTAGCGTAGTATATTGGAAAGAGATTTCTTGGTGGTCTCAATGATTCCCTGGGGAATCGTGTGAAGAGACGCGTGTTTGGATGCAGTGGAACCACGGCTTTGCTGTGTTTAGTTTAAGGAACCCGAATCCCATTTCATGGCGTGGATGGCTTCATTGGGTGCTTGGTAACATGAGAAGCATGTGAGGTTTGTTCTAGACTCTAGAGATCCAATAAATAAACAGAGGGTCGAAAAGGTAATACCCAGAGAGTTTTTTTTTTTTGTTAAAAAAAATAGTGCGTAGAAAGATCTTTATCAAGAAAGGAATCAGCATAACATTAACTTGTTTCCTCCATCACCATTGTTTCTAGTTTGTGGTTTAAGACTTGTCTATAGAACAAAATCTCGTATCATATTAATTTATTCCTCTGAAAAAAGATGAAGGCTGGCTTTTGATGTAACTGTTGGTTAATATATTGCGTGAAACAGTGGTGATGTGGAGAATATAATGATTTGCTCAATCTAAATTAAGAAGAAGCTTTGTGATTGAAGGGGTCAAAAAAAAAAAAAAAACATAAATAAATCATGGATTGGAATATGAGACTTGTACTCATATAGTTCAAATATAATGTTGGTAAAACAAGTTGGATTAACAAGAGTCCTCTTTTATCTCTGATATTGATTGGACACAAGTGATCAATAAACTTGCAATTTTAGTCAAGTTATGATTGGTTTACTGATTCATATTTCCTAGGAAATGAATGTTGATTTATGATTGAAACATTGGATTTTCTATGTAATGAAAAAAAAGGACTTTGTGTATCGAGTGCGGTGCACATCGCGCGCATTACACGCAGTGATTGAATGCACATACGTGCAACCATGCATGTTAAGAATAACTTTATTCTCTTACATGCCACATGAACAGTCCGTACGTATACATAATGCGTGCTGCACCATGAGATGCAGGAAGATTTTTTCATGTATAATAACATGATACATAAAGGTACATTGGGATGCCTCTTAAAAATTATCAATAGGCCGAAAGTAGTGTCCATAACATTGCTCCAAACCTGAAGTCCAAAAAGGCCCAACAAAAACTTGGCCGAATCCAAGAGTTCGGTCCTTATCTATGCTAATTAAGCTGGCAAACTTGGCTAAGTTACAGCAAATGAATGATAGACAAATAATAGATACTAGAGAAGTAGGAACCAATCTTTAGACCTGCTACATTTACGTTCAAGTGTTCAACTATATACAAAAGCATCTCTTTTTTGACGTTTCCATCATGGCACCACCACAATACTGGTGATCTATCTTGAACAACGAAGAGAGCACCTTCACAACAATCACAACAATTGACTCTTTCAGCTCGGTAATCTAGAAGGATGGAAACTTCCAGGGTGGTTGAAGGCGAGCATGGAACAGCATCACTCACACCATGCTAGCGTGAATTGGAAACTTCCATCATATACTTTCAAGTCTTCCTTATTTTTTGGATGGAGAAAGGTAGCTAAATTCTCATGATTCCTCTCTTACCATTCTTCCAGTCAGAGAGCATGTCTGCATTTGCTGCGTCTACGGAAGTCTGGAGAACAAAGTCAAGGTTGGTTTAATTAGAAATTTGAAGAAGAATAGAGACGGCATCAAAATGTCAAACATATGGCCTCATAATTTCAGACAACCTATTCAGCTTAGAGAAATCTTGCCATGAGTGGCAGACATAAAAATGAGACTGTTGACCCTGTGGGATGCTTTGGCTTGTTCACCTCCTAGCTTTTACCGAAGCAGCTTTGTGATGCCCCTCCCAATAGTCTCACATTGAAAAATTAGGAATTGGTTGAGTGATTTATGTGGTAAAGCAAGAAGAACAAGGCACCAATTGGATTCCTTTTTGGGCTGTGATGGCCCAGTTGATGTGGAGCTTGTCCGTCTTGCTTTCTTGTAACGAAACGGGCCCGTGGGCCCGGATCGTTATAATATGGTATCAGAGCCATGCACCAGCCGGAAGTGCAGGAGCTAAGTGCCACACAGGACAAAGTGCTACATCCATGGGGGATAGGAGCCACCTTTTGAACATGTGGGGGCTACCTCTAGAATCCTGCCTGCCTGGTGGTTGTGATTAATTGCCTCTGGCGACGAGGACGTCGCCTCTGTAAGGAGGTAGATTGTGATGCCCCTCCCAATAGTCCCACATTGGGAAATTAGGAATTGGTTGAGTGGTTTATACTGGTTAAGCAAGAAGGACAAGGCACCAATTGGATCCATTTTTGGGCTGTGATGGCCCAAGTTGGTGTGGACCTTGTCCGTCTTGCTTTCTTGTACGGATCGTTTCAAGCTTCCTCTGAACTTTATAGTTACTACTGAAGCCTGAATTGATTGAAACCAACAAAATGGCGACCACAATCTTCAGAGTCATCCATGGACAACTAAAGTATCCAACGAATTTGTTTCTTTAACACCCCAATCCCAGTTATCACATGCTTGACAAAAGTTTTCCACACCAAGAGAGAAAACTACACATCCACACATGAGCACAATCATATTCTGTCCCCCCTTCTAAGACCATTGAGATGTAATTGTGGCAATATCATCTTCTCCATTTGTGAGCGATTAATCTAGAAGGTTTTCATATAACCATTACTTATGGCAGTGATGATGAAAAGACACCGAATTAGATGTGCATAGATAATATATCCTTACAAATTCACTGAAAGAATGTGCGATGCACTAAGTACATTAAATATACGGTTAAATAACTGGTGATTTCTTAGCATGGAGACAGATATCCATATCCCAAGCTCTTCTCTGAAACTATATACATACAAACAAATTCAAGCATCCTGAACAAGGCATGATATGATAAAATACAACACACAGAAATTTAGAAAGTGCAGATGGATTCACTTATATATGACAGCTAGAAAAAACTATCCCTATGATGGCCTTGGATGCAATGGTCACTTATGTCTGATAAAGAGATGAATTTCGTTTAGAATTGAGCTTGGTAAAGTAGGAGTGACGCATGTAAGTAAGAAGTATCAGTTGCATCCAAAGTATTGAAACATCAAGAGACACATGGAATGCTTCAGTCTTGTATTTGTATCCAGATTTGATAACTGCCAAAGCTTAACATCTCAAAAAATAACTTGACAGATCTTATGTTCCAAGCCATCGTTGGGTAGGGTAGGTGAGTTAAAAAAATGTCTATTGCTATTTCTTTGGAGTCCATTACTAAAACATTTACCTCCCCAAACTGAGGTACCAATTTGAAGCCAAAATTAACACCATTATACTGCTTGTAATAAAAAACACAGGCCTTTATTACAGGTTTTTTCATCCCTCCATTTTTTCTGAGAAACAACAAGTACAATGTTGAATTTGAACCACAAACCATGACAAGCTTCGCTACACTGTGTTGCTACTTATTCACCGAACTGAATGCCATAGTCCAGAATGATATTTTTCATTAATTCACAGGTACGCCTTGTACATCAGAATAATGATCATGCCTGAAAAGTAATGGTGGATGTATGAGTTTCCACTCAAGACCACTTGAAAGATTAAAAAAAATGCTGACATACGAACGCAAATAGCAACTCTGCACATTTCAGTTTAAATGATTTTTTAGCTGAAAATAGTACTAAAAGCAATGGCGCATGTGATGGTATCAGTTTCCACTCTTGACCGCTTGAAAGATAAAAGAATGCTGACATACAAAGGCAAATAGCAAGTCCTCACATTCCAGTTTAAACGATTTTTTACCTGAAAATAGTACTACAGTGATGGAAAACTTGGGATTTGCCAAGTGATAATCAAGGAAGGAACAAATTGAATAGAAATGAAAATGTAATATTTCAGATTGCACCCTCATAACCTACAAAGCCTCATTTTAGTAGTGAGGATGTAGTAGGATTGATACATGGAAAATTAATTAACTAGGCTCAACGTCATGATAAGCAGCATTCATATAATGTATCTTCATGATATTACTATCAAGCCATGGCATGCCATATCTCTTATGAACCAGCAAATATGTCAATCCATGGCTATCAATAAATATGATGGAGAAGCCTTCTTTCCAGCTAATTGGGGTTCCCAACTACTAAGAGTGGTGATGGGAAAAAGATTGCTTCTTTTTTTTTTTTTGTTCTCGAAAATAAACACCATGCGTCACTAGAAACTATATAAAGTTGAAAACAAAAGCCAGAATATCAAATTGCAGCCCTCAAATTATTGTTAAATGGTATCCAATAAAATAGTCTTCAAATAAAATTGTAATTAAGTTCTCAACCTAGGGATTCATCTAACTACAATAACATGAGGATCATAAGCACAAATGCGAACATTTTGTCAACATTTTTACAAGGAAATATAGAGCTATAATTGTCCACTGCTAACATAATAAACTGTGATTTGGAAAAAAAATGCCTTGTGAAAATACAAATCCTGTTATAATTCACATTTATGATAGACACTGGCTATTTATAAAACAAAATGTAGTGAAACCAAACTTTAGCATACCAAATTTTACGAAAAAGTTGATAAATTCCTGTCCCAGCCATTGCAACATTTACACTGAAAAGATTCCAGTTTTTCTGAACAAAGTCAAACCAAGAAAATAAGATCAGTAGCAACTAATGATACAAAAGATCCTCTTGATACAAAGTCAGTGGGCATAATATGTAAGACAACTCCTTTTGTTGCAGCGAAAAACATTATCAGGCAATAATTGATAAACTCAGGAACAGCATAGCTTCTTAGCTAAGTTCATAGAGATCTGCTGTTATAATCAAATTGTTTGATTTCTTTCAATATAAAAGAGTTGCCAGAATACCACAGTAGGCTAATAGGTTTCTCATAATTTCCTGCATATTTGGTAATTTGCACAAAACCATGTGCTTAATCCTATACTCATCAAGTAAACCAAACAAGCAATTACAGCAATAACCAATAAGCTTGTCTCGACTACAACTTAGGCATAAATCCTTCTTCATTAATCTTTACCATCAACAAGACCAAGTTCACATCTTTTCCTTGTGCCTTTAAGGCTATCACCTCATATTTTTACATACTACAAGCATCATTTCCTTTGAGATGTGAAAATTTCAACCCTTAAGGTCTAGTTGGAGGGTTATGAATGCAGGATCTGAACAACAGTTTATCCACAACAGGGACCAGTTGATCTAGAATTTTTTTTTTTTAAATGAATAAATAATCAGTGTAATAGATACTTTAAACAACTGGCTATTGGAAGCTCTGGCTTAGTATGCTACTTTGGTAATGTTTTAGCATATTTATGTCACTTGAAACCACTAATCATGTTGCCCGACCAGCAATAAGTTTCCCTTATAATAGCAAGGCACTATGGAGATTAGCAAACCACAAAGTGGCAATTCTAAGGAGCTTCTAAGAAATCCTAATGTAGTTAAAATCCATGTCCATATAAAAGTAAGCTATTTAGACATGTCAGGTTAGTGAAGGGTTGAACTAACAATCACACTTGTTTGCAAACAATATTGAAATAGAAAAAAAAAAACTAAGTACAGCAGAAGTTGACTAGTTACATGCGTATGGTTAAGAAAAATGAAGAATTAACAATAAACATCTGGAAGGTTACAGCAACTTAGAAGACATGAGAAGCATAAGATACACTTCTGAATAATTGACTGAAGACCCGTTATGGAAGACTTACGGGTGTGATTACTGTGCTGTAACGTGACCAAATGAGCCCAGTGCAAGTAACAGCTGGATAATAAAAGAAATGAAGGCAAATGTTCAGCCTGTAAAATCATCTTGAGGAGGATAGCAAAAGAAAAGGAAGACCATTCCAAATGGTTTAATGTGTCAAAAGTGCTTTGCATATCAGGGGCCACATACCAATTTGCTGAGGGTAGGAAAGCTTTTCAGGAGGCTTGGAGAAGTCAGCGTCATTTGCAATGCTTATGCCCCATTTAAAAGTTGGAGCCCAAAAATGAACTGTAGGCAAGAAATGTGTTAAGGTTGTGACTTACAATCATAAAGTATGCGGGTTAATCAAAGACAAAAAATCTAAGAAAATAGGTGTAACGATCCGAGCCAGCCACAAACCCGTTTCGTGACATGAAAGCAAAACGGACAAGGTCCACACCAACTTGGGCCACCACAGCCCAAAAAGATCCAATTGATATTTGCCCATCTTACTTAACTGGTTATAAACCATTCCACCCTTCCTTAATGATCCGATGTGGGACTAATCGGAAGGGGCATCACAATCTACCCCCTTAAAGAGGCGACATCTTCATTGCCAGAGGCACACGATCGCATCCAGTAGGTAGACAGGACTCTAGAGGTGCTCCCCCGACAAGCTCAAGAGGTCCACCTTTCATCAATGTAGCACACTTTGTCCTATGTGGCACTTAGCTCTTGCACAAGTATGACTCTAAAGGTGCTCCCCCTACAGGCTCAAAAGGTGACTCCCATCAATGTAGCACTTTGTCCTACGTGGCACTTAGCTTCAGCACTTTCGGTTGGTGCCAGGCTCTGATACCATAATGTAACGACCCGGGCCCGCAAACCTACGAATCCGTTTCGTGACATGAAAGCAAAACGGATAAGGTTCACACCAACTTGGACCACCACAGCCTAAAAATGATCCAATTGGTACTTGTCCATCTTCGTTTTAGTATATGCAAGGAGCACATCACTTAGTGCAAGTAGTTTCTATTATTGGTAAAATACTTGCAGAAGGCATTTTAGCTACTCAACTATCCATGTGTTGCTTATCATTTATAATGTCCTGATATTTGTTGCACTCTTGTTAGCAATTTGTTGCACAAAAAGCTTTTTGAGGGAGTTAAGGTCTAGCATGCGTGCGTGAGAGAGAGAGAGAGAGACCATAAAGTGCTTGTCCAGAACATCAGTACATTTAGACGCTCAAGAGTGATGTTTTTTGAACCATGAAGACAACTTGCAACCGGTGAAGTAGATCATACTTGGGTGTCACAAATTCTTGCTCTAGCAAACGCTAGGAGGACGGTTTTGCATGTCTTGCTTAAATATTAAACATGGGCAGGGAAAGCTTGAGAAACAAACAGCAATCAAGGATAAGATTAAGCATTTGGGAAACAAAGCAGTGAGCCAAATTGGCATGCACCATTGGTAACTCTGTTTAAGATTTTATCCACTTTATACTGACTTAAATCATTGCAAAAAGCCAGCATGAAACTCAATTTACATCTTAGGCATGAGGGTAGTTGTTAAAGCTCTTTATTTAACTTATTAAGGCTCGATAAGCTACTTAAAAATATTCTTCTTACCTCCATACATTTATTGCATGATTGGAAGTCGGATGTGTTTTACCTAGGATTATCAACGTAGGGATCAGTAAGTTTATGTTACAAACTGAGAACAGCTGGCTGGTGAATTTACATCATGTAGGTACATGGAAACATACAAATAATGGCATAAGGCCTTACTATGGGCTTGGGAAAGAAATTATTTCAACATAAATTAAGGTAAAGCTGGTACAAATCAGCTTCACATAAAGTGTTTCTCAAGTTTTTAAGGACATAGTGGCGGTCTACGATTAATTATGCTAACAGATGAATTTAAGAGTTACAAATGAGGTCAAAGCTTATTTAAATATATATAAAAAAAGAGTTACTTGAAAGTCTTCACATAAAAGAGTTACCATTCAATACCTTAACTTTCACGCTAACAAGAAAAAAAAAAGATAAGAGAACCCAACAAAAATAATTGAAAGTATCTATAGTCCCCCCCCCCATTGACGAAGCAGCAGCAGGGAGGAGACTACTTGTGCAAAAGATGCAACCAGGAATTGAGGATGCATGGGTGGTTCAGTGCATGCACAACGAGCACTGCAGCTCCCTATAAAGCCATTAGATTAGAAGATATAGCTACCAAGGAGCTTGGCTTATAGCCGTGCACCCTAAAGCGATAAATGCACGTATGATCTGAACTTCCATGGTTGGAGGTGAAGTCTAGTCGCACCTTGTTGACCACCACACCCAACTCATGAGCTGTCTCGACGTTGAAGGTCTGCGCATTGCTCTTCTCTAGGTCGTAAGAGAACTCACTCAAGCGGTACACCTTGGCTTGGCTGGATGGGTCATCATCATCATCTGATTCAAACCAAGCAGAGACCCGACAATCCTTGGGGGCACTGCTCCTGTCATAAGCCACGCTCTGTGCACATACCACATAAAAAGAGGCATCAGCGACAATTAGGCATTATATGAATTAATAGGAAAGAAATAGTTAAAAGAAACAAGTGCTAAGTTTCAAATGCCTCAAAATATAACTATAAAGGAAAAATAAAAAAGACAATTGGAGCAAAAACTTACCTTAGATACATGCTGCAGTGTGACAGCCTTAGGTATAATCCCTGTTCTGAGCCTAATCTCAACAAACCCACTGCTTCCTTGCAAGGGAAAACATTGGCCAGGCTCCCCATAACTTGGCTCCAGCATTTTGTGAGCACTAGGGTGAACTTCATTTCCAATTATAAAATCACGAAGCCAACTGTTCACTCCCTGAAAACCATGAGGCTTTGAATGACTGACCACCCTGGCCCACCAGAAGCTAAAGCATAATCAACCCTTCCAAGTCCATCGGCTGCATGCCTTTCAATCTCTTTCTTAACAAGATCCCTAGCAAAAGACATAATTTGGTCAAATGAACATCACTATCACTACCATCTAGTTTTCTAGCAAGCTCATCCCAAAATATTTCAAATTCTTCCTTTGAAAGCAGACCCATGTCCTTGAATTCAGTCAAAGACTTGTCTAAACCATCAGTCTTAACTTCTAACTTCTTCAACTCCTTCTCCAACATTGCTACTTTCTCTTCAATTTGCTTTCTAAGTTCCCTTACTTGGGATCCATCAATCTTAACTTTCAACTTTTTTAACTCCTCCAACATTGCTACTTTCTCTTCAATTTGCTTTCTAAGTTCCCTTGCTTGGGATCCATCAGTCTTAACTTCCAACTTCTTCAACTCCTTCTCCAACATTGCTACTTTCTCTTCAATTTGCTTTATAAGTTCTTGGGATCCATCAGTCTTAACTTTCAACTTCTTCAACTCCTTCTCCAACATTGCTACTTTCTCTTCAATTTGCTTTCTAAGTTCCCTTGCCATGATCCCAAGCTCATTTCCAATTTTTCGATCTACGGATGCTACCTGAACTTGCAACATGCTAGCTATTTTCTTTAAAGATGCCTCAATTTCAGAAACCTGACCCTCATAATCCAAAACAAGAAATGGTGAGTTAGTATTGTCTCCAATCCTACCAGCCAATCTCCAAACTGTTTGCCCCAGCCATAAAAGAGCTACTATAAGCAAACAATTCTTGGTTAGAATGCTAAGAACAGTTTACCACTTTGCTTTTTGCTGCTTCGGAATAGCTCTTTATGCCGTGGTGAAATGGTGGAGGAAGCGAACGATACTTTCTTCAGCCGTGACAAGTCTTTAGATCTCTCAACAATAAATTCTTCCCTGTTTGTATGGCTTAGATCCTTTCCATTAACAATCATCTTATCCTCATTAACTCCTTCAGTAAACACATAAAGCCTTGATTTCTTCTCTTCAACTGCCACTGTTCTTCTCCTAGCATTTGGCTTTGAGTTTGAATCCAAGGTCAAAGATGCATTATTATTGGCAGCAGGATTTGCTTCCATTGCAGCAATGGTGAAGCAGACACAAGAAGTAATCTAAGAACGATGGAAATAATAAATAAAGATTTTGAGGAAAAAAAGACTGAATATCTCTCATAGCTAAAGCTAAAGAAGCAATGAATTAAATTGAAGGGAAAAAGAAATAACTAATAACAGATTCAACCGTCAATAAAACTAAAATATATTCATTTCTTAAGAAAAACAAATTTGCAACAAAAACTCCTTTAGAAAAAGGTCAATCAACCAACAAACAAAAAAATTACAAAAATTTAATTAAAATTGATGATATAGCAAGACAATAAAAAAAATTTAATATTATATTTTTAGTATTTTTATGCTCTTTAAACCTAAGAATAAGGTTTTATTGAATGAGATAACTAGAAAGGAATGAAATTTTTATAAGACAATCAAAAAAATAAAAAAGTATGCATGTGAAACAATCCTAAAATTATCGACCATTATTAGAGGTTCCGTCAACCAAGTCTTCAAGATTGATCATCGAATTAGCAGGGATGTTAGAATCCACGGGTTCAAAGACTCATAATTTAATATATATATATATATATTGTTCACTGTAACCATTCTGCTATTTAAGTTTTAACATATACAAACAAAATATTAAAGGCTCATGAGTGACGTGAATATTGAAATTAGTAAATATGAGACACTTTATGATTAAGGGATCTCAAGTTAAATGGCATTATATTTTTTTTATATACATTAAATCATCTCCTCAACAAAAATGTACTAGTGCTAGTTTTTATAAGTCTAGATACATTATTCATTTAAGCTTAAAACGAACTACTTGAAGAAGAATGGATTGATTCAAAAAAATTTACAGAAAAAAAGCCAAGCAGAGAACACAACCCTTCTTAAAAAAAAAACACTGATAACACAACGAATTGATTCAAAAAAAAAAATTTATAAAAAAAGCCAAGCGAAGAAATACCGTAGGTTTGAGGACCGATCAATAGCATAGGCTTAGGCGAAGGCTCCGCGTGGCGTGGTCACCGAGGCACAGGCTTGGGCTCTGCGTAGTCGCCGAGGAGATCAAGCGCCAAGGCATACGGTGTAAAGACCGATCGCATAGTTCGCCGAGGAGATCAAGCGCCAAGGCGAGAGGGGTTTGGATTTATTTTGCGAGGGAGGGGAAGGCAACGCGGAAGAATTTATAGGAGGAGGGCCGCCGATTCCTTTGTTTCCGAGTTCTAAAGGGATTGCGTTTTTTTTTTTTATAGGAGGGAGGCCAACGCGTGTGGCCTGGGTCCGAGCGTTCTCAATCCGAGGTTGTTACATTGCGAGTTCATGAAACTCTGGGTCGGTTGCCAGACCTCATATTGCTCCTAACCGCGAAAACTTCCATAGAACCACCGGTACTCAAGCTGAAAAGCGTGCATCAAAACTTAAATCACATCTCGAATCAAAGGAACCGAAAGGAAATTTCCATATTACACGAGAAATTTCAGGAATCCACACGATCCTCTCCAAGATTTCTTGATGCACAAAAGGGTACTAATCAAGGAAATCGCGTAAAAAGAGGGTTGATTACGTTTCCAAGAGGCAGATTCGGCGAAAAGAACCCTAAATCGCCATGAAAAGGCACGCAAAAAAGAATTGATCAGAGAGAGATCAGACCTTTCGTCGAACGCAACAGCGCGGGACGCCCAATGCCTCGGAGGGAGCGAATGAAACAGAAGAAGCACGTGGGCGTTTCCTCCAACGGTTCGGGGTTGGTGGATTAACTGATTAAGACCGCCGTCCCAACCCAATGGCACCAAAGGCCTTCTTCGAGACCATATGGCACGAAATGATTGGCGAGACACTAAATTTCATTTTAAGCACCCAATAGTCTCAGGACATGTGACAACCTTCAGCTTTTATTTAAAACTCGATTTTCAAATTTTTAGTTTTTATAATTTAGCTCCTAACAATTGACGTGTTATAACGGACGTTAGAAGTTCAATATCTCAGGGCAGTATTTTTTTTTTAATATACAGAGAGTAACTCAAGTCCAATCTATCAAATATAAAAGTTGAAAAAAGATAGAGAACAACTATCTTGGACTGCCACTGTCAGAATCCAGAATGGTCGGCCATTCCAGCGGCAATCCAATCAGCCGCTGAGTTGATTTTCCTATAGTTGGCTTTCCTGTAAAAATGATGGATCTGGATGCTATGAACCCCCTGGAGTAGAGAGCAAATATTAGAGATCAAAGGGTTGGTTGGCAGTTGGTTACCATGGTCCTGATGAAGCCACCGAATCACGGTGAGCATTCCCTTCAAAGGATAATACGACGGGTATCGAGGCTGCGAATAGCACAGGAAACCCCAGCCCAAGCAGCGTAAAGCTCCGCAAACGGCACTGAGGAATCCAAGAGACTAAATCCACCAGCAGATAGCAGAGCTCCATCAGATCTTCGGATGACATAACCCGATCCGGCAGATCTACCATGAACACTCCCATCAAAATTGATTTTGACGAACCATGGAGGAGGGGGTATCCAGGAAATAAGGACCGTACGATGGTGCGCTACCGGAGCAGCATGGGAACCCCAGGGGCCAGGCTATCACAATAATGAACCAGATACTGGGAGATGTACTCAGTAGATAAGGACAAAGCAACCCTCACCACCCTATGCGATGGGGCAGACTCATGCGTAAAGACAATCCGGTTCCGAATAATCAGATTTGGTAAGCAATGTAAGCCCTCGTCGAACCCTGCTTACAGCAGCCTCTCCTGACATCCTGCCTGATCAAGTCAAGAAAGGAAAGACAATGAGAAAGGAGGCACCATCCCAAGGCCGGTCGCTAGCAATCTCCCAAATATGGCTTGTCCTGAGACAAGTAAAGATGGCGTGATCCACCGACTCCTCCTCCATGCCACATAATGGATACGTGGGCTGGATCCCCAAGCCACGTCTAGAAAGCATGGAACATGTAGGAAGATAATTCCATGCAAGCTTCCATAGGAAAAGATGAACCCTGGAATGAATGCCCTACTTTGGAATAGTCCTTATTTCATGCTATTCTCATGAACAGATAAAAAAAAAGTGATAAGCCTTCTAAAAATTGATATTCTGATTAAATGTTTTTATTCTAAAATTCCTATTACATAATTTTTTCATGAATAGCTCTATTTTTATTTACCGTATTTCAAAGACGACAAGTGAAAAAAAAAAAAAAGACTATTATCTTTTCTATCGAAAAAATTCATGATATTAAATATAAAGAAAAAAAAAGTAGTCTTGACTAACCGTTACTAATATATGTATATAACAATGTCCACCATAAAAAGGTAATGGTATAATCCATTTTTCTTTTACTAACCATTACTAATACATGTACATAATATGCAAACTTTTAATAAATCATAATAATAAATTAATTAATAAAATAATTTATTTAAGTAATTATATTAATAAATAAATTAATAATCCATTTTTTATCATTTGATCAGAGGTATTTTTGAGATTTCTAAAAAAATCTTCATCTATTCCTAATGTAATACAGGCTTATTCTCATATCATCAAAATATCATTTTAAATAACACTGCATTAATTGCACTGAAATAAAAAGAATACCATATTTTAATCAAATAGAAATCTAAAATAATAAAAGAAATAAACTATTTTTAAAAAATTTATTTTATTCTTATAATAACTTTTTGGCATCTAAACACTATCGAATGGACTAAATTGTAACAAATGAAAGGTTAAAAATTAAAATTATGTGATAGTTTGAGGACAAAAGGCATTTTTTTACTAATAAAACGAAACTACGTTTTATGGGCTGCGTTTCTGAGGTTTTCCCGTCATGTTAGACGGAGACAAGGGGATTTTGAAACAGCCAGCGGCTCTCAGCCGTTACGGAATAGTAATGCCAGTTGTTATTTTGACAGTTTTACTGTCTATTCGGCCTGGATAATAATTTATTTTTATTTAAGATAGTATTTGATAGCCCAAAAGCTATTCTGAATAAATATACGGGATAGCATTTATCCAAGGGATAGCTGAGGGAATAAGTACTTTTTTAAAATTACAGCCATCAAGGGATAACTTTAGTTGTTCCTGAGTTCCCTAGGGAATAAGTTCAGGGGATAACCCATAATTAACCATGGATTATCCCTTCTGATTAAATTTTTCAGACCTATCCCTTTTAGCTATAGCATTTGAAAATAAGAAAGAATATTCATGAATATCCTTCCTTATCCCTCATATCAAACACTACTTAAGTATTTCAAGTTAAATTATGCCTCATGAAACAATGATGCTATTATTACATCTTTTATTATTATTTT
>UESW01002474.1:0-127268 GCA_900491605.1 Calamus simplicifolius | reverse complement strand
TTAACAATGGAACTATAATTGTTTGGACAACCACATGTGTTCACATACAGATGGTAGCTAAAGGCATTCTTATGCACCAAAGTGGAGAGACAATTACATGATGAGGGCCTCCACATTATAAATTATAAACATAAAGAGAGATCTCATCTAAGCATTCGAACCAACTAGTAGTCTTAAGGCCATTTTTGATACAACTCAGTCATCTCATAGTTGGCTTGGTATTTGTCCACCTTGCCTGCATTAACTGTTCACTTGATTACAAAATATCGAGTACAAGTAAATGGGCCAACTTTTTGACGTTAAGGCAACGTAGAACTCAATTACTTGAGCATTCTAAGTTTAGTTGCAGCTTAACCTTTGAAGCTAAGCATGAGTAGGCTGAACTTGAGCCAAGGGTTCAGCTACAGAGTCAAGGTCAAAGAGTCGAGGCCACCATCACCTGGCCATGTCGACATTAAACCATGACCCCCGGTTGAAAAATTAAATAAACACTGTCATGCTTAAATCTTATTGAAAAGAAGACATTACAAGCTGCTGACCCCCCCCCCCCCAAGCAAGTGCATGCTTTCTTTATATTAAAAAAAGAGCAGTGTTGAGAAAGACTTCGAGGTTTGCTGCGAGCCAGCTCTTCTTAATCTTTGTTAATTAGAGAAACACAAAGCTTCACCAGCTGTCCCTGGCCCCCTAGTTGATCCAGACACGTGGGGAGTATCTCAATCAGGCTCAGCACACGTGTGTCCCCTAACCAGCGAACAAGTCCCTGCAGTCTCTCTCGCTCTCTCTCTCTCTGTCTTTTCTAGTAACCTGTTAACTTGTTTGCCGGCAATGGGAGCCCAAATTATATGGTACGACGAGTTCAACGTTTTGCTCTTATTTTATAAGTGGATCATGGGAAGATGTCACGCTTAAAGGTGGTAACCTCTGCAACCTTTCCCTTTCTCTTTACGCTTTTCAATACTTTAGTTCCATATGTGATAAAAAAGAATAGTTTTTTTGATGGTCTCGAGGATTCTATCGGGCCACGTACAATGTGACACATGGTTGGAGACGATGGAACCTCGGCTTTTGCCGATGTTATTTAAGGCCTCCGAAAGGAATCAGAATCCTAGATTAATGCAACGAAGCCTTGTGGAGGTACGGGCTAATAGTTTTATAATGTGGAGAGCACATGATATATCTTTGCCCTACTAGTGATTCATCCTATACTAGTTGTTAACTTTATTAGGCATGAAGTCTAGGGTCAAGAGTGGTTCACAGAAAATTTCTAGTTGTTCGATCTTATGCCTGCATTACCCTCGTGAAATCATCGTTCTTTGCCTTTGTGGTCGGCATATATATCTGGAGTAGAAACAGAGTAATATTATTTATGAAACATAATTAATGGCTCGGATACAAATTTTATGCTGTCACTGAAGTTAACGTCTCATCTGTTTCCATCTAGTTAATTTAAAGAGAGTCGTTTTAGCTTCATTGTAGACGTTCACAATAAATTATCATTTTAGAAACATATTTTCGTTTCAGAAACCACCGACTCTGCTCTATGGTTTCATTAGCGTAGAAAGTTATTATACGCATCAATTTCTTTCTTACTGCGATATTAGTTTTTTATTGATCACCCATATAATATTTGATTTATAATATTAATTAATAATTATACTGTAAACATTTAAAAAATTAACAAAATTAGTATCAGATGCTATATGGTTGGCCAGTAAGAATCAAGCTTATTGAAGGGTTGGATTGAAATTTTTATGTTCTTCATGGTGGTGAACTTGGCACATGATTAATCCCAATGTTTGCTCTGACACAAACACGTGCCGACACTGTCTCAACACACGTGTGTCGCCTCGGCGCCCAGCATGTCCCGGTTCACCTAACCTATTCTCTCTCTCTCTCTCTCTCTTTCCTTCTTCTCATCTTTTTAAGGTAAATTACTCGTTACTCTTTCCCCTGGCTCCTCGTAGCGTGTCAAGCCTCAAGGAGGAAAAACCTCTGCACCCTTTCCTTGCCTTCACCTTGCTGCCATGATCTAACCTCAGTGTTAGCGTAGTATATTGGAAAGAGATTTCTTGGTGGTCTCAATGATTCCCTGGGGAATCGTGTGAAGAGACGCGTGTTTGGATGCAGTGGAACCACGGCTTTGCTGTGTTTAGTTTAAGGAACCCGAATCCCATTTCATGGCGTGGATGGCTTCATTGGGTGCTTGGTAACATGAGAAGCATGTGAGGTTTGTTCTAGACTCTAGAGATCCAATAAATAAACAGAGGGTCGAAAAGGTAATACCCAGAGAGTTTTTTTTTTTGTTAAAAAAAATAGTGCGTAGAAAGATCTTTATCAAGAAAGGAATCAGCATAACATTAACTTGTTTCCTCCATCGCCATTGTTTCTAGTTTGTGGTTTAAGACTTGTCTATAGAACAAAATCTCGTATCATATTAATTTATTCCTCTGAAAAAAGATGAAGGCTGGCTTTTGATGTAACAGTTGGTTAATATATTGCGTGAAACAGTGGTGATGTGGAGAATATAATGATTTGCTCAATCTAAATAAGAAGAAGCTTTGTGATTGAAGGGGTCAAAAAAAAAAAAAAAACATAAATAAATCATGGATTGGAATATGAGACTTGTACTCATATAGTTCAAATATAATGTTGGTAAAACAAGTTGGATTAACAAGAGTCCTCTTTATCTCTGATATTGATTGGACACAAGTGATCAATAAACTTGCAATTTTAGTCAAGTTATGATTGGTTTACTGATTCATATTTCCTAGGAAATGAATGTTGATTTATGATTGAAACATTGGATTTTCTATGTAATGAAAAAAAATGACTTTGTGTATCGAGTGCAGTGCACATCGCACGCATTACGCGCAGTGATTGAACATGCATACATGCAACCATGCGTGTTAAGAACAACTTTATTCTCTTATATGCCGCATGAACAGTCCGTACATATGCATAATGTGTGCTGCACCATGCGATACAGCAAGATTTTTTCATGTATAATAACATGATACATAAAGGTACATTGGGATGCCTCTTAAAAATTATCAATAGGCCGAAAGTAGTGTCCATAACATTGCTCCAAACCTGAAGTCCAATAAGGCCCAACAAAAACTTGGCCGAATCCAAGAGTTCGGTCCTTATCTATGCTAATTAAGCTGGCAAACTAGGCTAAAGTTACAGCAAATGAATGATAGACAAATAATAGATACTAGAGAAGTAGGAACCAATCTTTAGACCTGCTACATTTACGTTCAAGTGTTCAATTATATACAATAGCATCTCTTTTTTGACGTTTCCATCATGGCACCACCTCAATACTGGTGATCTATCTTGAACAACGAAGAGAGCACCTTCACAACAATCACAACAATTGACTCTTTCAGCTCGGTAATCTAGAAGGATGGAAACTTCCAGGGTTGTGAAGGCGAGCATGGAACAGCATCACTCACACCATGCTAGCGTGAATTGGAAACTTCCATCATATACTTTCAAGTCTTCCTTATTTTTTGGATGGAGAAAGGTAGCTAAATTCTCATGATTCCTCTCTTACCATTCTTCCAGTCAGAGAGCATGTCTGCATTTGCTGCGTCTACGGAAGTCTGGAGAACAAAGTCAAGGTTGGTTTAATTAGAAATTCGAAGAAGAATAGAGACGGCATCAAAATGTCAAACATATGGCCTCATAATTTCAGACAAACCTATTCAGCTTAGAGAAATCTTGCCATGAGTGGCAGACATAAAAATGAGACTGTTGACCCTGTGGGATGCTTTGGCTTG
Source organism: Calamus simplicifolius (assembly GCA_900491605.1). Classification (NCBI taxonomy): domain Eukaryota; kingdom Viridiplantae; phylum Streptophyta; class Magnoliopsida; order Arecales; family Arecaceae; genus Calamus; species Calamus simplicifolius. Next base: position 123,486 of record UESW01002474.1, on the reverse strand, counting down.
TTCACCTCCTAGCTTTTACCGAAGCAGCTTCCTCTGAACTTTATAGTTACTACCGAAGCCTGAATTGATTGAAACCAACAAAATGGCGACCACAATCTTCAGAGTCATCCATGGACAACTAAAGTATCCAACGAATTTGTTTCTTTAACACCCCAATCCCATTTATCACATGCTTGACAAAAGTTTTCCACACCAAGAGAGAAAACTACACATCCACACATAAGCACAATCATATTCTGTCCCCCCTTCTAAGACCATTGAGATGTAATTGTGGCAATATCATCTTCTCCATTTGTGAGCGATTAATCTAGAAGGTTTTCATATAACCATTACTTATGGCAGTGATAATGAAAAGACACCGAATTAGATGTGCATAGATAATATATCCTTACAAATTCACTGAAAGAATGTGCGATGCACCAAGTACATTAAATATACGGTTAAATAACTGGTGATTTCTTAGCATGGAGACAGATATCCATATCCCAAGCTCTTCTCTGAAACTATATACATACAAACAAATTCAAGCATCCTGAACAAGGCATGATATGATAAAATACAACACACAGAAATTTAGAAAGTGCAGATGGATTCACTTATATATGACAGCTAGAAAAAACTATCCCTATGATGGCATTGGATGCAATGGTCACTTATGTCTGATAAAGAGATGAATTTCGTTTAGAATTGAGCTTGGTAAAGTAGGACTGACGCATGTAAGTAAGAAGTATCAGTTGCATCCAAAGTATTGAAACATCAAGAGACACATGGAATGCTTCAGTCTTGTATTTGTATCCAGATTTGATAACTGCCAAAGCTTAACATCTCAAAAAATAACTTGACAGATCTTATGTTCCAAGCCATCGTTGGGTAGGGTAGGTGAGTTAAAAAAATGTCTATTGCTATTTCTTTGGAGTCCATTACTAAAACATTTACCTCCCCAAACTGAGGTACCAATTTGAAGCCAAAATTAACACCATTATACTGCTTGTAATAAAAAACACAGGCCTTTATTACAGGTTTTTTCATCCCTCCATTTTTTCTGAGAAACAACAAGTACAATGTTGAATTTGAACCACAAACCATGATACTGTGTTGCTACTTATTCACCGAACTGAATGCCATAGTCCAGAATGATATTTTTCATTAATTCACAGGTACGCCTTGTACATCAGAATAATGATCATGCCTGAAAAGTAATGGTGGATGTATCAGTTTCCACTCAAGACCACTTGAAAGATTAAAAAAAAAAAATGCTGACATACGAACGCAAATAGCAACTCTGCACATTTCAGTTTAAATGATTTTTTAGCTGAAAATAGTACTAAAAGTAATGGCGCATGTGATGGTATCAGTTTCCACTCTTGACCGCTTGAAAGATAAAAGAATGCTGACATACAAAGGCAAATAGCAAGTCCTCACATTCCAGTTTAAACGATTTTTTACCTGAAAATAGTACTACAGTGATGGAAAACTTGGGATTTGCCAAGTGATAATCAAGGAAGGAACGAATTGAATAGAAATGAAAATGTAATATTTCAGATTGCACCCTCATAACCTACAAAGCCTCATTTTAGTAGTGAGGATGTAGTAGGATTGATACATGGAAAATTAATTAACTAGGCTCAACGTCATGATAAGCAGCATTCATATAATGTATCTTCATGATATTACTATCAAGCCATGGCATGCCATATCTCTTATGAACCAGCAAATATGTCAATCCATGGCTATCAATAAATATGATGGAGAAGCCTTCTTTCCAGCTAATTGGGGTTCCCAACTACTAACAGTGGTGATGGGAAAAAGATTGCTTCTTTTTTTTTTTTTTTTGTTCTCGAAAATAAACACCATGCGTCACTAGAAACTATATAAAGTTGAAAACAAAAGCCAGAATATCAAATTGCAGCCCTCAAATTATTGTTAAATGGTATCCAATAAAATAGTCTTCAAATAAAATTGTAATTAAGTTCTCAACCTAGGGATTCATCTAACTACAATAACATGAGGATCATAAGCACAAATGCGAACATTTTGTCAACATTTTTACAAGGAAATATAGAGCTATAATTGTCCACTGCTAACATAATAAACTGTGATTTGGAAAAAAAATGCCTTGTGAAAATACAAATCCTGTTATAATTCACATTTATGATAGACACTGGCTATTTATAAAACAAAATGTAGTGAAACCAAACTTTAGCATACCAAATTTTACGAAAAAGTTGATAAATTCCTGTCCCAGCCATTGCAACATTTACACTGAAAAGATTCCTGTTTTTCTGAACAAAATCAAACCAAGAAAATAAGATCAGTAGCAACTAATGATACAAAAGATCCTCTTGATACAAAGTCAGTGGGCATAATATGTAAGACAACTCCTTTTGTTGCAGCGAAAAACATTATCAGGCAATAATTGATAAACTCAGGAACAGCATAGCTTCTTAGCTAAGTTCATAGAGATCTGCTGTTATAATCAAATTGTTTGATTTCTTTCAATATAAAAGAGTTGCCAGAATACCACAGTAGGCTAATAGGTTTCTCATAATTTCCTGCATTTTGGTAATTTGCACAAGACCATGTGCTTAATCCTATACTCATCAAGTAAACCAAACAAGCAATTACAGCAATAACCAATAAGCTTGTCTCGACTACAACTTAGGCATAAATCCTTCTTCATTAATCTTTACCATCAACAAGACCAAGTTCACATCTTTTCCTTGTGCCTTTAAGGCTATCACCTCATATTTTTACATACTACAAGCATCATTTCCTTTGAGATGTGAAAATTTCAACCCTTAAGGTCTAGTTGGAGGGTTATGAATGCAGGATCTGAACAACAGTTTATCCACAACAGGGACCAGTTGATCTAGAATTTTTTTTTTTTAAAATGAATAAATAATCAGTGTAATAGATACTTTAAACAACTGGCTATTGGAAGCTCTGGCTTAGTATGCTACTTTGGTAATGTTTTAGCATATTTATGTCACTTGAAACCACTAATCATGTTGCCCGACCAGCAATAAGTTTCCCTTATAATAGCAAGGCACTATGGAGATTAGCAAACCACAAAGTGGCAATTCTAAGGAGCTTCTAAGAAATCCTAATGTAGTTAAAATCCATGTCCATATAAAAGTAAGCTATTTAGACATGTCAGGTTAGTGAAGGGTTGAACTAACAATCACACTTGTTTGCAAACAATATTGAAATAGAAAAAAAAAAACTAAGTACAGCAGAAGTTGACTAGTTACATGCGTATGGTTAAGAAAAATGAAGAATTAACAATAAACATCTGGAAGGTTACAGCAACTTAGAAGACATGAGAAGCATAAGATACACTTCTGAATAATTGACTGAAGACCCGTTATGGAAGACTTACGGGTGTGATTACTGTGCTGTAACGTGACAAATGAGCCCAGTGCAAGTAACAGCTGGATAATAAAAGAAATGAAGGCAAATGTTCAGCCTGTAAAATCATCTTGAGGAGGATAGCAAAGAAAAGGAAGACCATTCCAAATGGTTTAATGTGTCAAAAGTGCTTTGCATATCAGGGGCCACATACCAATTTGCTGAGGGTAGGAAAGCTTTTCAGGAGGCTTGGAGAAGTCAGCGTCATTTGCAATGCTTATGCCCCATTTAAAAGTTGGAGCCCAAAAATGAACTGTAGGCAAGAAATGTGTTAAGGTTGTGACTTACAATCATAAAGTATGCGGGTTAATCAAAGACAAAAAATCTAAGAAAATAGGTGTAACGATCCGAGCCAGCCACAAACCGTTTCGTGACATGAAAGCAAAACGGACAAGGTCCACACCAACTTGGGCCACCACAGCCCAAAAAGATCCAATTGATATTTGCCCATCTTACTTAACTGGTTATAAACCATTCCACCCTTCCTTAATGACCGATGTGGGACTAATCGGAAGGGGCATCACAATCTACCCCCTTAAAGAGGCGACATCTTCATTGCCAGAGGCACACGATCGCATCCAGTAGGTAGACAGGACTCTAGAGGTGCTCCCCCGACAAGCTCAAGAGGTCCACCTTTCATCAATGTAGCACACTTTGTCCTATGTGGCACTTAGCTCTTGCACAAGTATGACTCTAAAGGTGCTCCCCCTACAGGCTCAAAAGGTGACTCCCATCAATGTAGCACTTTGTCCTACGTGGCACTTAGCTTCAGCACTTTCGGTTGGTGCCAGGCTCTGATACCATAATGTAACGACCCGGGCCCGCAACCTACGAATCCGTTTCGTGACATGAAAGCAAAACGGATAAGGTTCACACCAACTTGGACCACCACAGCCTAAAAATGATCCAATTGGTACTTGTCCATCTTCGTTTTAGTATATGCAAGGAGCACATCACTTAGTGCAAGTAGTTTCTATTATTGGTAAAATACTTGCAGAAGGCATTTTAGCTACTCAACTATCCATGTGTTGCTTATCATTTATAATGTCCTGATATTTGTTGCACTCTTGTTAGCAATTTGTTGCACAAAAAGCTTTTTGAGGGAGTTAAGGTCTAGCATGCGTGCGTGAGAGAGAGAGAGAGACCATAAAGTGCTTGTCCAGAACATCAGTACATTTAGACGCTCAAGAGTGATGTTTTTTGAACCATGAAGACAACTTGCAACTGGTGAAGTAGATCATACTTGGGTGTCACAAATTCTTGCTCTAGCAAACGCTAGGAGGACGGTTTTGCATGTCTTGCTTAAATATTAAACATGGGCAGGGAAAGCTTGAGAAACAAACAGCAATCAAGGATAAGATTAAGCATTTGGGAAACAAAGCAGTGAGCCAAATTGGCATGCACCATTGGTAACTCTGTTTAAGATTTTATCCACTTTATACTGACTTAAATCATTGCAAAAAGCCAGCATGAAACTCAATTTACATCTTAGGCATGAGGGTAGTTGTTAAAGCTCTTTATTTAACTTATTAAGGCTCGATAAGCTACTTAAAAATATTCTTCTTACCTCCATACATTTATTGCATGATTGGAAGTCGGATGTGTTTTACCTAGGATTATCAACGTAGGGATCAGTAAGTTTATGTTACAAACTGAGAACAGCTGGCTGGTGAATTTACGTCATGTAGGTACATGGAAACATACAAATAATGGCATAAGGCCTTACTATGGGCTTGGGAAAGAAATTATTTCAACATAAATTAAGGTAAAGCTGGTACAAATCAGCTTCACATAAAGTGTTCCTCAAGTTTTTAAGGACATAGTGGCGGTCTACGATTAATTATGCTAACAGATGAATTTAAGAGTTACAAATGAGGTCAAAGCTTATTTAAATATATATAAAAAAAGAGTTACTTGAAAGTCTTCACATAAAAGAGTTACCATTCAATACCTTAACTTTCACGCTAACAGGAAAAAAAAAAGATAAGAGAACCCAACAAAAATAATTGAAAGTATCTACAGTCCCCCCCATTGACAAAGCAGCAGGAGGAGACTACTTGTGCAAAAGATGCAACCAGGAATTGAGGATGCATGGGTGGTTCAGTGCAGCTCCCTATAAAGCCATTAGATTAGAAGATATAGCTACCAGGAGCTTGGCTTATAGCCGTGCACCCTAAAGCGATAAATGCACGTATGATCTGAACTTCCATGGTTGGAGGTGAAGTCTAGTCGCACCTTGTTGACCACCACACCCAACTCATGAGCTGTCTCGACGTTGAAGGTCTGCGCATTGCTCTTCTCTAGGTCGTAAGAGAACTCACTCAAGCGGTACACCTTGGCTTGGCTGGATGGGTCATCATCATCATCTGATTCAAACCAAGCAGAGACCCGACAATCCTTGGGGGCACTGCTCCTGTCATAAGCCACGCTCTGTGCACATACCACATAAAAAGAGGCATCAGCGACAATTAGGCATTATATGAATTAATAGGAAAGAAATAGTTAAAAGAAACAAGTGCTAAGTTTCAAATGCCTCAAAATATAACTATAAAGGAAAAATAAAAAAGACAATTGGAGCAAAAACTTACCTTAGATACATGCTGCAGTGTGACAGCCTTAGGTATAATCCCTGTTCTGAGCCTAATCTCAACAAACCCACTGCTTCCTTGCAAGGGAAAACATTGGCCAGGCTCCCCATAACTTGGCTCCAGCATTTTGTGAGCACTAGGGTGAACTCCATTTCCAATTATAAAAGCACGAAGCCAACTGTTCACTCCCTGAAAACCATGAGGCTTTGAATGACTGACCACCCTGGCCCCACCAGAAGCTAAAGCATAATCAACCCTTCCAAGTCCATCGGCTGCATGCCTTTCAATCTCTTTCTTAACAAGATCCCTAGCAAAAGACATAATTTGGTCCAAATGAACATCACTATCACTACCATCTAGTTTTCTAGCAAGCTCATCCTGAAATATTTCAAATTCTTCCTTTGAAAGCAGACCCATGTCCTTGAATTCAGTCAAAGACTTGTCTAAACCATCAGTCTTAACTTCCAACTTCTTCAACTCCTTCTCCAACATTGCTACTTTCTCTTCAATTTGCTTTCTAAGTTCCCTTACTTGGGATCCATCAGTCTTAACTTTCAACTTCTTTAACTCCTCCAACATTGCTACTTTCTCTTCAATTTGCTTTCTAAGTTCCCTTGCTTGGGATCCATCAGTCTTAACTTCCAACTTCTTCAACTCCTTCTCCAACATTGCTACTTTCTCTTCAATTTGCTTTCTAAGTTCTTGGGATCCATCAGTCTTAACTTCCAACTTCTTCAACTCCTTCTCCAACATTGCTACTTTCTCTTCAATTTGCTTTCTAAGTTCCCTTGCCATGATCCCAAGCTCATTTCCAATTTTTCGATCTACGGCTGCTACCTGAACTTGCAACATGTTAGCTATTTTCTTTAAAGATGCCTCAATTTCAGAAACCTGACCCTCATAATCCAAAGCAAGAAATGGTGAGTTAGTATTGTCTCCAATCCTACCAGCCAATCTCCAAACTGTCTGCCCCAGCCATAAAAGAGCTACTAGAAGCAAACAATTCTTGGTTAGAATGCTAAGAACAGTTTGCCACTTTGCTTTTCGCTGCTTCGGAATAGCTCTTTATGCCGTGGTGAAATGGTGGAGGAAGCGAACGATACTTTCTTCAGCCGTGACAAGTCTTTAGATCAACAGATTCTTCCCTGTTTGTATGGCTTAGATCCTTTCCATTAACAATCATCTTATCCTCATTAACTCCTCCTTCAGTAAGCACATAAAGCCTTGATTTCTTCTCTTCAACTGCCATCGTTCTTCTCCTAGCATTTGGCTTTGAGTTTGAATCCAAGGTCAAAGATGCATTATTATTGGCAGCAGGATTTGCTTCCATTGCAGCAATGGTGGAAGCAGACACAAGAAGTAATCTAAGAACGATGGAAATAATAAATAAAGATTTTGAGGAAAAAAAGACTGAATATCTCTCATAGCTAAAGCTAAAGAAGCAATGAATTAAATTGAAGGGAAAAAGAAATAACTAATAACAGATTCAACCGTCAATAAAACTAAAATATATTCATTTCTTAAGAAAAACAAATTTGCAACAAAAACTCCTTTAGAAAAAGGTCAATCAACCAACAAACAAAAAAATTACAAAAATTTAATTAAAATTGATGATATAGCAAGACAATAAAAAAAATTTAATATTATATTTTTAGTATTTTTATGCTCTTTAAACCTAAGAATAAGGTTTTATTGAATGAGATAACTAGAAAGGTGTTGGGGGTAAAATCATCATTACATCAATATCTGTGCGAGGAGGCTAAGACCAACCCTTTCCGTAGCTCGCCTCTCCCGAGCTCCCATAGTTCGGTTCTCCCGAGCTTCCGTAGCTCGGCCTCCCCCGGCTCACGTGGCCCGGCCTTCCCGAGCTCCCGTAGCTCGGCTTCTCCCGAGCTTCCGTAGCTCGGCCTCCCCGGGCTCCCATGGCTCGGCCTCCCCGGGCTCTCGTAGCTCGGCCTCCCCGGGCTCCAATAGCTCGGCCTCCCGGGCTTCTGTAGCTCGGCCTTCCCGAGCTCCCATAGCTCGGCTTCCCCGAGCTTCCGTAGCTCGCCTCTCCCGAGCTCCCATAGTTCGGTTTTCCCGAGCTTCCGTAGCTCGGCCTCCCCGGGCTCCCATAGCTCGGCTTCTCCCGAACTTCCGTAGGTCGGCCTCCCCGGGCTTCCATAGCTCGGCTTCTCCCAAGCTTCCATAGCTCGGCTCTTCCAAACTTCCTGTAGTTCGCTTTCCCCGAGCCTCCATGGCCCGGCTTCATGGAACGACCCACGATTCAATACCCACCTCCGCGGAACCCGATGCGGGAGAGCCTAAGCCTACTGTAACGGCACCCTAGGCAAGGAATCATGCTGAGAAATGGTCTAGAACCTATCAAGGCCGCCTAAGACCTACCCATCTACCAGATCTCAGCCATCAAGGAGCTCTCCCAGCCGTCGATCCCCTAACAGACAAGATATGGATCCCAACAGCCTCACAACGGCCTGATTCGATCCACTCTCGTATCCTAACAACCTCTGAACCTTCCAGAAGACGCTCAAGATCCAGCGACAGTCTATAAATATCATGCTCACAGATTCCCTCAGGTACGCGCGCATTCACACCCTCACTCCCCACTCTCCTACTGCTCATCGGTGCTCTCACCCCTCTAGAGCTCCCGATTGGCCGCCCCCCGGAGAGACTCCCAGAGGGATCTACCTCTCTGTTTTCTGATTGATCGTCGATTTTCTCTCACTGACTTGAGCGTCAAAGGGTCTTCCGCGGAGGGCCACCCCCAACGCCTCTCGCGCGAGGACTTGTGTGCAGGTCCGCCCCCCTGGAGATCGACTGCGCCCGAGTCGGAGGACGGATCCCGGCGGCAACAGATTGGCGCTAGAGGAAGGGTCTCAAGTCCCATTAAAACTTGAAGAAAGGAGACAAGGATCCTAATCTGGAGTAGAACCTCTCTAATGGCCAACCGAAGAAGAGCAACCTCTGAAGCTCAAGATCAGGTCGCCTTCCCAGAGGCCTGATCCGACGAGCGGTGTAGCGCCGCAACCACCACCAGTCGAAACCCCGTCACCGCCTGCCATCCCGGTGACCCAGGACCAGTTTGCCTCGCTGGTCCAACAAGTTCAGACTCTGACCCACCTGGTCCAGGAGCGCCTTATGGCTCCTCCTGCTCCACACTTTCATAAGGAAGCAGCGGTTCCTTCTTCGCCGGCGACTTCCTCCTCCAGTTCGCAAATCTGCGGACCCCCCACATCGACCTAGAGGGGACAAGCCAGTCCCACGAGGCGATTACGACAGAGATCCTCCCAGATCTCGACGAGCCCGGTCTCTCACCGGTGACCTCCCATCATGATTCGACGCCGTCTCTGCGATCTTCTTGCCCAGCTCCACCTCTGGCTGGCAAAGAGGAGATCCGTCATCAGATCCAGAAAATGCGTCAGGAGCTGGACGCCGCCAAGCAGGCCATCCGCCCCAACCCAAAACGGAGCAGGGCATCCTTTCTCTAAGGGGATTATGGAGGAAGTGATCCCCTCCCATGTCAAGTTACCAGCCGTCGAGTCTTACCACGGCTCTTCTGACCCGGACGACCATCTTAGCAGCTTCGGTCAATAATGATGTTCCACGGAGCATCTGATGCGATCCTCTGCCGCGCCTTCCCCTCCACCTTCAGAGGATCCGCCCGAACCTGGTTCAATACTTTGAAGCCGGGTTCTATCGATTCATTTGACGAGCTGAGCCGCCTTTTTATTGGTCAGTTCGTCAGCAGCCGCCGCCACCGACGAAGATCTGACTCCCTCTCCGAAGTCAAGCAGAGAGAGGGGGAGTCCTTGAGGAATTATCTTGGCCGTTTTAATAAGGCCATGTTAGAGGTGGACCACCTTAATCATGAGGTGGCTATGTCTGCCCTGGCGGGGGAGTCTCGAAGGAGAGCGACTTCTACCTGGCTATGGAAGTCAGTTACCCCCCTGCCTCTCGAAGATGATGGCCCTGGCGGACAAGTACGCTAGGGTCGAAGAATCGCGAAGAGTTGCCCGCGCTGAGCAGGCAAAGAAGAGGGAGCCCAAAGTCCCCGACAGGCACCGTCCCGCCGTCGACCAAGTCCGCCTCGCCGCCAGAGAGTCCCTCCGCTGCCGCCAAGGAATCGCTCCCGGAGCCCTCCAGGCGATTCGACCACTACACTCCGTTGACCGTGCCTTGGGTGCAAATCCTCATGGAAATAGAGCGCCAGCTCCCCGGCCAGTACCTCTCCGAGGGAACCCGACCCGAAGAGATCCCACCAAGTACTGCTTACCACCGGGAGCACGGCCACGACACTGAAGAATGCTGGCAGCTGAAAAACGAAATTGAGAGACTGATCCAGCGGGGGCGACTGAATCAGTTCAGGAGGGCGCCCGAGCCACAACAACAAGGAGGTGACCGCCAGCCCGAACTTCAACAACCTCCTCCTCCACCGAATCCGCCCGTGATCGGCCGCATTAACATGATTGAAGAGGCCGGCGGATCGAACCCCAGGGCGACAGTGAAGGATCGGCGCCAAAGAAGGCACGGACGGGCGAGCTCTCCTTCTCCGATGATGATCTCCTAGGGATACAGCTTCCCCATGATGACGCACTAGTTGTATCCCTTAATTTGAATAACTATGATGTAAGCCGAATCCTATTTGATAGTGGAAGTTCGGTAAATGTTTTGTACCTCGGTGTGTTTGCCAGGATGAAATTACTCATGGAAAACCTTCGAGCCGTGGATTCCACCTTGATGGGATTCACAGGCGACGTCGTCGTCCCGGAAGGGGTCGTCACCCTGACGGTCCGCGCGGGAACCTGGCCCCTTGTAGCCATTATCCAGACGGATTTCCTAGTAACCGACCTCAGATCCCCCTACAACACAATATTCGGCAGGCCCGGTCTAATGTCCCTCAAGGCAGTTGTCTCCATCCCGCATCTATCCATGAAGTTTCCACCGAGCTAGGAGTTGGAGTTGTTCGGGGAAGTCAGGCCATGGCTCGGCAGTGCTTTGTTACAAGCCTTCAGTCTAGAATGCCATAAGTTGATGGGCTGGATGCTCGCGAGGACTTCGCCGAACAGCGAGGAGAACCGGCAGAGGAATTGGAGGAGGTGCCATTGGATGAGGCTCGTCCCGACCGAACTATAAAGATCGGGTCGCTGCTCAAGGGAGAGTCTCGGCGCAAATTGATCAGGTTCCTCCGAAGTAACGCTGACATCTTCGCCTGGTCCGCCTCTGATATGCCTGGGATCAGCCCCGAGGTTCTCGTCCATCGTCTCAACGTGGACGAGATGCATAGGCCCGTCAAGCAGAAAAAGAGGAGCTTCGCCCCAGAGCGACAAAAGGCCATTGAAGAAGAGGTAGACAAACTCATCAAGGCTAATTTCATCCGGGAGGTAAATTATCCGAGCTGGCTATCAAACGTCGTCATGGTGAAGAAGTCGAACGGCAAATGGAGAATCTGCATCGACTTCACCGACCTCAACAAAGCCTGCCCGAAGGACAGCTTCCCCTCCCTCGGATCGACCAGCTTGTGGACGCCACCTCAGGTCACCAGATGCTGTCATTCATGGACGCCTATTCAGGCTACAATCAGATCCGAATGGCCCCTGAGGATGAAGAAAAGACCGCCTTCATAACCGACCGAGGTACTTACTGTTACCGTGTCATGCCTTTTGGTCTTAAAAATGCAGGTGCGACCTACCAAAGGCTGGTCAACAAAGTATTCAAGGAGCAAATCGGCCGAAATATGGAGGTGTACGTGGACGACATGCTGGTCAAGAGCAAGGAGGCATCACAGCATGTCGAGGACCTCACAGAGAGCTTTGCAACGCTGCGCAAGTACGGGATGAGACTCAACCCGACCAAATGCGCCTTCGGCGTTAACTCCGGGAAGTTTCTTAGGCTTCATGGTCTCCCAGCGAGGTATCGAAGCTAACCCCCAGAAGATTCAAGCTCTCCAACAAATGGCGCCCCCGGCATCTGTCAAAGAAGTCCAGCGCCTAACCGGGAGGATAGCGGCCCTCAACCGCTTTGTGGCGCGGTCGGCCGAGAGATGCCTCCCCTTCTTCAAAACTCTCTGATCGGCCAAAAACTTCCAGTGGACTCCCGAATGCCAAAGGTCATTTCAAGATCTCAAGAAGTACCTCGGCTCGCCCCCACTTCTCAGCAGTCCGGCCCGGGCGAACCCCTATTCTTGTACCTGGCTGTTTCGAAGGGTGCAGTTGTTCGGTGCTGGTCAGGGAAGAAGGCAAAGTCCAGAAGCCGATCTACTATGTCAGCAGGCTACTCCGCGATGCGGAGACAAGGTACAGCAGAATTGAGAAGATGGTGTTGGCCTTAATCACCTCAGTTCGGAAGCTGCGGCCGTACTTCCAAGCACATTCCGTGACGGTTCTGACTGACCAACCCATCAAGGCGGTAGTCCACCGTCCCGAGACGTCGGGGAGAATGACCAAGTGGGCCGTCGAGCTAAGCGAGCATGACATACATTTCAGCCTCGTCCAGCCATCAAAGCCCAGGTGCTAGCCGACTTTCTCCTTGAGTGTACCATCCCGGAGGACGGTTCTACCCCAGACTCCCCCGAAGAACCAAAAGCTGGAGCCCGGTGGCTCCTCCATGTCGACGGGTCATCTAATGCCCATCGCTCCGATGCGGGCCTGGTTCTCACCAGTCCGAGGGGATAACCTTCGAATATGGCATCCGATTCTCCTTCCCGGCCTCCAACAACGAAGCCGAGTACGAAGCCCTGTTAGCCGGCCTCCGAATCGCCCGCAATCTAAAGGTGGAGAAACTCAGTGCCTTCACCGACTCTCAGCTGGTGCCGGTCATGTGCGAGGAGATTTTGAAGCCCGGGAGCCGAACATTATTCGATATCTTCAGGAGGTGCGGAGTCTGCTTCCCCATTTTATTGAATTTGAAATCATTCGGATTCCCAGATCCGAGAATGCCCGTGCCGATCTACTCTCTCGATTGGCAACCGCGGAGTCAATGGATGCCGAATAAAAGTTCCACTTGGAGACTCTGGAAAGGCCCAGCATCGCGAAGTTGACCGAATAATGCAAGTTGAGGCCGAACCATCATGGTTCGACCCTATCCTCAAATATCTCAAAGAGGGGTCGCTCCCGTCCGACGGAGAGAAGCTAGAAAGCTGAAACTACAGCCACCCATTATGTGCTGATCGACAACCAGCTTTACAAACGGTCCTTCTCCATGCCACTGCTCAGGTGCCTTCGCCCGTCCGAAGCAGATTATGCTCTACGCGAGGTACATGAGGGGATTTGCGGCAACCATCTGGGAAGTCGGTCCCTATGCCATAAGGTACTGCGGCAAGGCTATTACTGGCCGACCATGCAGAAGGATGCGGACGACCTAGTCCGAGCCTGCGACCCATGCCAGAGGCATTCAAGCATCCAAAGGCTCCCCTCCGCCGAACTAGTTTCCATATCATCCGCCTGGCCTTTCGCCAAATGGGGGATGGACATCCTCGGCCCATTCCCGCTTGCCACGGGATAGCGTAAATTCTTATTTGTCGCCATTGATTACTTCACTAAATGGGTCGAGGCGGAAGCAGTTGCACAAATAACCGAGGCACGGGCCAGAGACTTTGTATGGAGGTCCATCATCTGCCGATTCGGCCTCCCACATACCATAATCACCGATAACGGTAAGCAGTTCGATAACTCCAAATTCCACCAGTTCTGTGAGGAGCATGGAATCCGTCACCACCTCACCTCGGTCGGGCATCCACAAGCCAATGGAGCAGCCGAAGTGACCAACAGGACCCTCCTTCAGGGAATCAAAGCTCGCCTCTCCAGAGCCCAAGGCAGGTGGGCGGAGGAGCTGCATCATGTCTTATGGGCCTACCGCACCACCCGAGAATCCGACAGGTGAAACCCCATTTCGAATGGCTTTCGGTACAGAGGCCGTTATCCCTGTGGAAGTCGGCCTCCCATCGTTGCGGGTGGAAAGCTACTCAGAGGAAGCTAGCAACGAACAGCTCCGCACCAACCTCGACCAGGTAGAGGAGATCAGAGAGAAGGCCCGGATTAGAATGGCCGCTTATCAACAAAGTGTAGCCTGTTATCACGCCTCCAGAGTCAAAGGGAAAGCCTTCCTGCCCGGCGACCTTGTCCTCCGAAAGGCCTCTATTTCCAAACCGCTGGAACAAGGAAAGCTGGCGCCAAACTGGGAGGGCCCGTACCAAGTAGCGGAGATCATTGGACCGGGAACCTACAAGCTACAAGATTTGATGGGAAATCCATTCCCCAGATGTGGAATTCGGACAATCTCCGAAAATATTATCAATAGGGTACGTCCTCTCCAAGTTTATTTTCATATGCCTCATTATATCTTCCTGTCAGCACATTTTTTCAATGCAAATCATTATGCACTACATTGCCAAAAGTTGCAAAAAGAAATAGATGCTGCTTACCTATCCTCGGCACGACCGAGCTACTTGTCTGGACAGAATTCTTCGAACCTTGGTAGGGCCAAGTAAAATATTCTCCGAACCTCGGCTGGGCCGAGCAACAAATTCTCCGAACCTTGGCAGGGCCAAGTAAAAATTCTCCGAACCTCGGCTGGGCCGAGCAACAAATTCTCCGAACCTTGGCAGGGCCAAGTAAAAATTCTCCAAACCTCGGCTGGGACGAGCAACAAATTCTCGAACCTCGGCTGGGCCGAGCAACAAATTCTCCGAACCTTGGCAAGGCCAAGTAAAAATTCTCCGAACCTCGGCTGGGCCGAGCAACAAATTCTCCGAACCTTGGCAGGGCCAAGTAAAAATTCTCCGAACCTCGACTGGGCCGAGCAACAAATTCTCCGAACCTTGGCAGGGCCAAGTAAAAATTCTCCGAACCTCGGCTGGGCCGAGCAACAAATTCTCCAAACCTCGGCTGGGCCGAGCAACAAATTCTCCGAACCTTGGCAGGGCCAAGTAAAAATTCTCCGAACCTCGGCTGGGCCGAGCAACAAATTCTCTGAACCTTGGCAGGGCCAAGTAAAAATTCTCCAAACCTCGGCTGGGCCGAGCAACAAATTCTCCGAACCTTGGCAGAGCCAAGTAAAAATTCTCCGAACCTTGGCTGGGCCGAGCAACAAATTCTCCGAACCTTGGCAGGGCCAAGTAAAAACTCTCCGAACCTCGGCTGGGCCGAGCAACAAATTCTACAAACCTTGGCAGGGCCAAGTAAAATATTCTCCGAACCTCGGCTGGGCCGAGCAACAAATTCTTCAAACCTTGGCAGGGCCAAGTAAAAATTCTCCGAGCCTCGGCTGGGCCGAGCAACAAATTCTCCTAACCTTGGTAGGGCCAAGTAAAAATTCTCCGAACCTCGGCTGGGCTGAGCAACAAATTCTCCGAACCTTGGCAGGGCCAAGTAAAAATTCTCCGAACCTCGGCTGGGTCAAGCAATAAATTCTCCGAACCTTGGCAGGGCCAAGTAAATATTCTCCGAACCTTGGCAGGGCCAAGTAAAAATTCTCCGAACCTCGGCTGGGCCGAGCAACAAATTCTTCGAACCTTGGCAGGGCCAAGTAAAACATTCTCCGAACCTCGGCTGGGCCGAGCAACAAATTCTCCGAACCTTGGCAGGGCCTAGTAAAAATTCTCCGAACCTCGGCTGGGCCGAGCTACAAATTCTCCGAACCTTGGCAGGGCTAAGTAAAAATTCTCCGAACCTCGGCTGGGCCAAGCAACAAATTCTCCGAACCTTGGCAGGGCCAAGTAAAATATTCTCCGAACCTCGGCTGGGCTGAGCAACAAATTCTCCGAACCTTGGCAGGGCCAAGTAAAAATTCTCCGAACCTCGGCTGGGCCAAGCAACAAATTCTCTGAACCTTGGCAGGACCAAGTAAATATTCTCCGAACCTCGGCTGGGCCGAGCAACAAATTCTTCGAACCTTGGCAGGGCCAAGTAAATATTCTCCGAACCTCGACTGGGCCGAGCAACAAATTCTCCGAACCTTGGCAGGGCCAAGTAAAAACTCTCCGAACCTCGGCTGGGCCGAGCAACAAATTCTCTAAACCTTGGCAGGGCCAAGTAAAATATTCTCCAAACCTCGGCTGGGCCGAGCAACAAATTCTCTGAACCTCGGCTGGGCCGAGCAACAAATTCTCCGAACCTTGGCAAGGCCAAGTAAAAAATTCTCCGAACCTCGGCTGGGCCGAGCAACAAATTCTCCGAACCTCGGCTGGGCCGAGCAACAAATTCTCTGAACCTTGGCAGGGCCAAGTAAAACATTCTCCGAACCTCGGCTGGGCCGAGCAACAAATTCTCCAAACCTTGGCAGGGCCAAGTACAAATTCTCCGAACCTTGGCAGGGCCAAGTAAAACATTCTCCGAACCTTGGCAAGGCCGAGTAAAAAATTCTTCAGGTTAAGACACCGGCTGGAAACCAAAATACGCAGGCCCCGATTAAGGCCGAGGGACTTCCAAATAGTTCCCAAAACTTCCGCCGGTTTAGAAAGAAGCACGCTGAGCAAAAATCGTCGACGCGCACAAAGAAGGCGCCTCCGGTGAACCCCTTAAAGGGTTCAATAAGCCCCGCGTAATCGGCCAAAAGCCTCGAGCAGAGCTAGGGAATTCCCCTCTGCTACTAAAATCTTTGGGTAAACGCCCCTGTAACCCATCAAATAAAGCGTCTACCTCGACACGTGAACCAGTGGAGCCACGCCGACTCCCTAACTATTATGCGACTGGCATGTTTAAAGCTAAAAGCTCTTGAAAAAAAAGAAGGTTACCCAAACAAAGCCTTTTTTCATTGATCGGGAAAAAGGAGTACAAAAAGAGACAAAAAAAGCAAAAAGAGAAAGCAAAAGTAACGGAGGCCCTAAATCAGGGTTCGGAGTCGCTCCCAGAGGCCAGCAGATCCTCCAGGCGCTCGGTGAGGTCGGCAACCTGCTGGGAGTGATGCAATCTCCTTCCTCTGCCAGTCTGCAACCCGGCGCAAGGGCTCCGCCTCCTTAGTGGATACATCCACGTACTCCTCGACGACCTTTACGAGCTGCTGTTGGCCCGCAAGGGTCGACGCCAGACCAAACCCGTCAACAGTGATTGTGGTACGCCCCCTTTGCGGGTGTAGCAGATCGTCAAGTGATGCACGTAACTCTTCGGAAGATCGCCCTTGAGAAGCCATGGTCTAATACTATTTCAAGACCTGAACCGAGGATGACTGAGACCACACCCCTCGGTCATATTTATACTTGCCAGGCGGGTATCTCGATCGGATGCACCGCAGCAATCGACCTACGAGAACTCGCCATGTGTCATCGCTTTATTGCCTGCGAAATCCGAAGGGTCATGCCCCATCCCGAGAGAGATCGGTAAGCACGTACGGATTATTCAGGAAACCCCCTGAACAGGACATTTTCCGATCTGCCGGCCCCTCATAATAAATACTCCCAGCACTTCCCCAAGCTCTTTTTTCGGGAAGCGCGGAGGGAAGAAATCCAGCGTCCGGCCAGTGACTTGTCCCCTCGGGAAGGATAACGTCATAAATAAAGAAGCGTGACAACTTACCGCTCGTTTCGCTCTGGCGCCCCTCACCAAGCGTCATAGAGACCTTACACTACGGCTCATAGTGGCAGCTAAGTCATTTCTCCAAGCTCTGAATCTCTGAACCTTGGCAGGGCCAAGTAAAACTTCTCCAAACCTCGGCTAGGTCGAGCTACAAGTTCTCCGAACCTTGGTGAAGCCAAGCGCTAATTCTCTGAACTTCGGCGGGGCCGACCCGTGAACATTCGAGCTCCGGTAAGGACGAAACACAAAGTACCGAGCTTCAAACCGAAGTAAGGAACGTGTTCCGCCGAGCGATCTCCAAACCGCCGCTTGCGAACCTCGACTAGTTCGGATAGCGCGGGATCTTCGCCTAAGAACGAGCGAGGCACCCATGCCCAACAACAACAATAAACTTGGCACAAAAGAGGTAGAGATTGAGAAATAAAACAGAACTTTCTTTATTTCATTGCCAATCAAGATCGGTTACAAATGCCTTAGAGGCGTTACAAGAGCATTGAAATGCATAAAATAAAGACGAATACAAAACTCGGGCAACTGCTCCAAAGCAGACCTGGGCAACCGTGGTGCTCCGGCATCCGATTGCCGAACCAGATAAGCCGCATCCAATCAGCTCGAGCTGATAATAGCCGGGCGACATGGACCAATAGTTGCGGCCGGCTTCAGTCAATAATGATATCTCGGTGACCCAACCGAGATATCAGGATGGCCATCCCAGACCACCCTTCGAGGGACCCCCCGGCGAGCAGGTAGGAAGCCAGCGGACCCTGGCGGCGGAGCGCTCTCCCAAACCGAATGTGCGCCGCCCTACCTTGCCATGGCTTAAGGACAAGGCGTCGGCGGGCGGCACATTTTCACCTCCTCCCCATGTGGCAAAAGATTCCCCAGGCGAACGAGCCCAGGGATCCAAATCAAGGGAGGAGGAGAAGTTCAAGCGAGCCATGGGGAGCCCGCATGCACTCCCTACCATGCGTCCCCGAAGGGGAACCACAAAGGTCACACGGAAAGAGTATCTGTGCGCTCTCCATGTGATCTCTGCGCCCTCCATGTGCGCTCTCCATATGATCTCCGGACTCATCCCCTAAGGGCGAGCCATCCTTCGGCAGCTCCTTCATCGCCCCAACTATCTGGAGGCAAAGAGCTTACAAGAGAAAAGCTCAGTCCTCCCACTCGCAGCAGCAGGGAAACGAGCATGATGAAAGCTCTAGTGGAAAAGAAACTTTTGGGGATGACTCGACACTACCCCACTTTCCCTTTTTATAGGCCAAAAATGGACCGGGAATAATTACCAAGGCTATAAGCCCCGAGATTCAAACACCTGGGCCATACCTCCACGTGGCCTCCCAGGATGAAAGCAGCGCCCTATTGCGCGCCGAGCCCACCGCCTGAACTATGACGCATGCGAAGATTTCCTCTTAATCCCGAATCGCGATCATTAAATGCAGAGGATCGTCCACTGGCATCACAAAACTGGCAGGATCAGGGGATCGTCCTACGAAAATAATGTCCCCCAATGGTAAATGGCTGCGTGCGCCGTACGTCAAAACGGCCCACATGGGAAAGGAGCACCTTCCGAAAAGCACCAGAACAGCTTTATCTTCAACCACAGTGCCGTATCATCAATTTCGGTGAAATAAAAACTAATTTGCCTGCAGAACGGCAGGCGCTGGCAGAATGCAAAAAAGCACGAAGATCGTTCGCCGATCACTCCCTGACAAAGTTGGTCGCTCGGGAAACTTGTGCAACAAAATCGAGCATCTCAAAGCAAGAATGAGCGCGAAGACTACGCAAGCTTTCTTTCGCCCAACGAAAATGAAGTGACCTACTTTGCCCGTCGGCCCAGCCGACCTATTTTGCCTGTCGGCCCTAGCCAACCTACCTTGCCTGTCGGCCCTAGCCGACCTACTTTGCCCGTCGGGCCCAGCCGACCTATTTGCCTGTCGGCCCTAGCCGACCTACTTTGCCTATCGGCCCTAGCCGACCTACTTTGCCCATCGGCCCCAGCCAACCTACTTTGCTCATCGGCCCTAGCCGACCTACTTTGCCCGTCGACCCCAGCCGACCTACTTTGCTCGTCAGCCCTAGCCGACCTATCTTGCTCGTCAGCCCTAGCCGATCTATTCTGTCTATCGGCCCAAGCCGACCTGCCCGACCAATCGGTCTTAACCGACCGGGCCAGATCGCCTGTCGGTTCGCCGGTCAAGGCTATCGCCCCGCCTTGGGCCAAGCCAATGCATTCCCTCAATCCCGGAACAAAGATGACCAAAGAACATCAATGAGCCATAAGTCGCTCGCGATTGAGGCAAGACTGGGCGGCAACAGGGCCATACAAGGAAAAACACTTAAATGAAAATAGAGGGTTCATTCATTAAGAAACATCGGTCAGACTTTCAAAAGCAAAATACAGGGGTGGCTCCTAAGGGCCGGGAACCACGTCAGTTTTGGAGGAGCCTTCGGTTACATCCGCAGAGGTGTGACTAGATTCGCCTTTTTCCAATACCTTTGCCCCTTCAGCGGCAGTTTGCGATCGTTCCTCAGAAGCTGCGGCTTCGCTGGGACCCGGGGCGGCACCAGGATCGGTATCGGAGACGTCGACATATTCATCCTCCTCTTCTCCTTCGGACTCACCGTCATCGGGAGCTTCAGTATCCAGAAAAGAGATCCCATTCTGGGTGCTCACTGGATATCTTATCTTTACATTCTTCCATTCCAAGTTGGAAGGCGTCAACGCCGATAGCGTCCTGCTTCCCCTTGAGTATGGCGAGCTGCATCTTAGCCTCAGCAGCCTGCTTCTCAGCCTCCGCAACTTGAGCCCGCAAAATAATGTTTTGCTCCTCGAACTCGCCGGCCCGCATCTCGAGTTCTGAGCTCTTATTACGGTTGGACACGAGCTCACCTTGGAGAGCCCGATTCTCCAACCCTAACTTCGCCATCTGAAAAAACCAAAGTTAGTCGGCATCACAAGAGACCAGTAGAAGAAGCTAAAAAGGGGGAAATGAGATCGTACCTCCTCCTCTCGTCTGGCCAACCTCTTGGTCAGCTCCTCGCCTCACCCCTGGCCCTTGTTCTGTCAGCCCCGATCAGCTCAACTCTCTCCTGCAGAGTATTGATCCTTAACTGTTTGGCTCCGGCCTCCTCCCGGGCTTGGGATAGCTCGTTGCTCACCCGAGCTATCGTCCCTTGGTGCCATTTAGCGCCCTCCCTCAAGTGAGCAATTTCGCCATCGCGCCGCTTCAACTTCTCCTCCATTTCGCGAGCATTCTGGTCAGACGCCTTCTCTCGTCGGCAGCTTCCCTTCCCAGCCGACCCAAACTCTCACTATGTTCCCGCCGCATCGCCGCCACCTCCGCGGAATGTTTCGACTCAACTCTAGCCAGCTCCAAGCACGCGTTTTCGCTTCTTCGCCAGGAGTTCCTGCAACTCCTCCACTCTACGCTTTTGCTTGGACACTTCGGCCAGGGCGACCTGGTGTGCCGCCCTTATCCCCTTCAAACTTCTATCACTAATAGCCATAAGTTCCTCGAACTTCTCGGACACCTTCAGTCGCGATTGGATTGAGGGAACAAAGCCAATGCATTCAGGCCAGGGCAATCTGGTCCATCACTTGCGCCTCCCCTGCAGGCTCCGCCGAAGCCTCTATCTGGCCGCTTTTTGAACTACCGCGAGCGACCCGGCTTCACTACTACCGGATCCCCTGAAGAGAGACCAAGAGGGAGCTCTCCCTGAACCTCCTTGGCTGCAGCTGTCCCCTCTCCCTCTCCTGCTGGAGCCAGTAGTGGTCCCGCGGAGACGGAAGGGCCCTCAGAAACGACCGCTTCCGCCGGATCCATCGCGGTTCATCTTTCATAGGGGGCGCGTCAGACGAACCAACGGAGCCTCGTCTGAACTATCCGATATCTCCAGCACGAGAGGGCAAGGAATCATAGCTGTTCTCCCTGGATCCTCCTTCACCCCCGGCGCTCCTGTCATGACCGCTCCGGCGTCCGACGGCTTCTTGCGGAGGTATGAGCCCTTTTCTCAGGCCTACCACTATCTGCGCCGCTGCTCTCCCCTGGGCGTTTTCCTCTCTTCCTCTTGGCGAGGCTCGACAATGCCGACCTCTTGGCTGAAAGAATGAAACACACACGATCGGATCCAAACACATTCATCGAGAAAGCACACAGCGAAAAAAGGTAAAAGGGAATACTCACCTTGCGGGTCCTGGGAGCTGAGCCCAGCTGCGAAAAGGGCTCCCTCCGATAATAGGTCGTTGGCCGAAAACACTTGGCCATTGCGAAGGACGTCCAAATCCCTCTCCTCCTGCGCTGACAAAATTGGATGCGTTTTCGCATCCCTAACAAAGTTCCTCCATTTTCGAGGGAAGTCGGAACCAATGTTCCCCTCTACAATAACAAACCGGCTCTTCCATCCCTTAATGGAGGATGGCTTATCCACAATAACGTTGAAGGACCTCCGGGGTCCAATGTAGGGCCACTCTGATTTCGTCCCAGGTATCAGATGGTAGCAAGCACGGAAAAGGGGAAGGGTGGCGACAATTTGAATTTGATGGCACATTGAAATAAATCCGACGATGCTTCGCCAATTGTTTGGGGCCACCATCGCCGGACAGATGTTGTAATGAGTTATGATTTCTTTCACCAAAGGATGGAGAGGGAAACAAAACCTGCTTTCAAGCTGTCTTCATAAACGAAGACCCCAGACTCCAGATCTCGCGAGACCCTATCTCCAGGCTCCGACGCCCGCAAAACGACATTTGAGGGCATACCATACCACTGATGAATCCTTCCCAAATCCTCAGCGACGATCTCTGAAGCCACGTCATCGGGACTCATCGTCATCTTAACTGAGAAAAACTTCAGGCAAAACAACGGGTGTCGCGAAGGGCGAAAGACGAAACTCCTCAAAACAAAACGAAAGGATGCTGCAAACATGCATATATAGTGCGGCTATCGCTTTGCTTCCCCGCTAAGGAAGCCGCCTTGAGAAGACGGGGCATCCCGCCCGAGGTGTCCGGAACCGCCTCGACAAACGCCGGATCAATCGGGATTCGCGACGTGGCGTATCCCCAACCGTCACTCGTGGGGGAGCCTTGCCCCCGAAGGCACGATGACCCTGTCGCATTAATTAGGGCATCATTGTAAGAGCTGTCTAAACCAAATTGTCCCATCCGAAGCGTGCCACCTGGACTTATACTCCCTATACCCGAACCTACGCTTCAGACTAGGAAGTGGAGGGCATGTGTTGGGGGGTAAAATCGTCATTACATCAATATTCGTGCGAGGAGGCTAAGACCAACCCTTTCCGTAGCTCGCCTCTCCCGAGCTCCCATAGTTCGGTTCTCCCGAGCTTCCGTAGCTCGGCCTCCCCGGGCTCACGTGGCCCAGCCTCTCCGAGCTCCCGTAGCTCGGCTTCTCCCGAGCTTCCGTAGCTCGGCCTCCTCGGGCTCCCATGGCTCGGCCTCCCCGAGCTCCCGTAGCTCGGCCTCCCCGAGCTTCCGTAGCTCGCCTCTCCCGAGCTCCCATAGCTCGGGTTCTCCCGAGCTTCCGTAGCTCGGCCTCCCCGGGCTCCCATAGCTCGGCTTCTCCCGAGCTTCCATAGCTCGGCTCTCCCGAACTTCCTGTAGTTCGCTTCCCCCGAGCCTCCATGGCCCGGCTTCACGAAACGACCCACGATTCAATACCCACCTTCGCGGAACCCGACGCGGGAGAGCCTAAGCCTACTGTAACGACACCCTAGGCAAAGAATCATGCTGAGAAGTGGTCTAGAACCTATCAAGGCCGCCTGAGACCTACCCATCTACCAGATCTCGAGCCATCAAGGAGCTCTCCCAGCCGTCGATCCCCTAACAGACAAGATATGAATCCCAACAGCCTCACAACGGCCTGATTCGATCCACTCTCGTATCCTAACAACCTCTGAACCTTCCAGAAGATGCTCAAGATCCAAGCGAAAGTCTATAAATATCATGCTCACAGATTCCCTTAGGTACGCGTACGTTCACACCCTCACTCCCCACTCTCTTGCTGCTCGTCGATGCTCTCACCCCTCTAGAGCTTTCGATTGGCCGCCCCCCAGAGAGACTCTCCAGAGGGATCCACCTTCCTGTTTTCTGATTGATCACCGATTTTCTCTCACTAACTTGAGCGTCGGAGGGTCTTCCGTGACGCCTCTCGTGCGAGAACTTGTGTGCAGGTCCATCCCCCTAGAGATCGACTGCGTCCGAGTCGAAGGACGAATCCCGACGGCAACAAAAGGAATAAAATTTTTATAAGACAATCAAAAAAATTAAAAAAATTACAGAAAAAAAAAAAAGCCAAGCGGAGAAGGCGAGAGGGGGTTTGGATTTGTTTTGCAAGAGAGGGGAAGGCAACGCGGAAGAATTTATAGGAGGAGGGCCGCTGATTTCTTCGTTTCCGAGTTCTAAAGGGATTGCGTTTTTTTTTTTTTTTTTTTATAAGAGGGAGGCCAACGCGTGTGGCCTGGGTCCGAGTTCATGAAACTCTGGGTCGGTTGCCAGACCTCATATTGCTCCTAACCGCGAAAACTTCCATAGAACCACCGGTACTCAAGCTGAAAAGCGTGCATCAAAACTTAAATCACATCTCGAATCAAAGGAACCGAAAGGAAATTTCCATATTACACGAGAAATTTCAGGAATCCACACGATCCTCTCCAAGATTTCTTGATGCACAAAAGGGTACTAATCAAGGAAATCGCGTAAAAAGAGGGTTGATTACGTTTCCAAGAGGCAGATTCGGCGAAAAGAACCCTAAATCGCCATGAAAAGGCACGCAAAAAAGAATTGATCAGAGAGAGATCAGACCTTTCGTCGAACGCAACAGCGCGGGACGCCCAATGCCTCGGAGGGGAGCGAATGAAACAGAAGAAGCACGTGGGCGTTTCCTCCAACGGTTCGGGGTGGTTTAACTGATTAAGACCGCCGTCCCAACCCAATGGCACCAAAGGCCTTCTTCGAGACCATATGGCACGAAATGATTGGCGAGACACTAAATTTCATTTTAAGCACCCAATAGTCTCAGGACATGTGACAACCTTCAGCTTTTATTTAAAACTCGATTTTCAAATTTTTAGTTTTTATAATTTAGCTCCTAACAATTGACGTGTTATAACGGACGTTAGAAGTTCAATATCTCAGGGCAGTGTTTTTTTTTTAATATAGAGAGAGTAACTCAAGCTCAATCTATCAAAATATAAAAGTTGAAAAAAGATAGGAGAACAACTATTTTTGGACTGCCACTGTCAGAATCCAGAATGGTCGGCCATCCCAGTGGCAATCCAATCAGCCGCTGAGTTGATTTTCCTATAGTTGGCTTTCCTGTAAGAATGATGGATCTGGATGCTATGAACCCTCTGAAGTAGAGAGCAAATATTAGAGATCAAAGGGTTGGTTGGCAGTTGGTTACCATGGTCCTGATGAAGCCACTGAATCACGGTGAGGGCATCCCCTTCAAAGATAATACGACGGGTATCGAGGCTGCGAATAGCACAGGAAACCCCAGCCCAAGCAGCGTAAAGCTCCGCAAACGGCACTGAGGAATCCAAGAGACTAAATCCACCAGCAGATAGCAGAGCTCCATCAGATCTTCGGATGACATAACCCGATCCGGCAGATCTACCATGAACACTCCCATCAAAATTGATTTTGACGAACCATGGAGGAGGAGGTATCCAGGAAATAAGGACCGTACGATGGTGCGCTACCGGAGCAGCATGGGAACCCCAGGGGCCAGGGCTATCACAATAATGAACCAGATACTGGGAGATGTACTCAGTAGATAAGGACAAAGCAACCCTCACCACCCTATGCGATGGGGCAGACTCATGCGTAAAGACAATCCGGTTCCAGAATAATCAGATTTGGTAAGCAATGTAAGCCCTCGTCGAACCCTGCTTACAGCAGCCTCTCCTGACATCCTGCCTGATCAAGTCAAGAAAGGAAAGACAATGAGAAAAGGAGGCACCATCCCAAGGCCGGTCGCTAGCAATCTCCCAAATATGGCTTGTCCTGAGACAAGTAAAGATGGCGTGATCCACCGACTCCTCCTCCATGCCACATAATGGATACGTGGGCTGGATCCCCAAGCCACGTCTAGAAAGCATGGAACATGTAGGAAGATAATTCCATGCAAGCTTCCATAGGAAAAGATGAACCCTGGAATGAATGCCCTACTTTGGAATAGTCCTTATTTCATGCTATTCTCATGAACAGATAAAAAAAAAGTGATAAGCCTTCTAAAAATTGATATTCTGATTAAATGTTTTTATTCTAAAATTCCTATTACATAATTTTTTCATGAATAGCTCTATTTTTATTTACCGTATTTCAAAGACGACAAGTGAAAAAAAAAAAAAAGACTATTATCTTTTCTATCGAAAAAATTCATGATATTAAATATAAAGAAAAAAAAAGTAGTCTTGACTAACCGTTACTAATATATGTATATAACAATGTCCACCATAAAAAGGTAATGGTATAATCCATTTTTCTCTTACTAACCATTACTAATACATGTACATAATATGCAAACTTTTAATAAATCATAATAATAAATTAATTAATAAAATAATTTATTTAAGTAATTATATTAATAAATAAATTAATAATCCATTTTTTTATCATTTGATCAGAGGTATTTTTGAGATTTCTAAAAAAATCTTCATCTATTCCTAATGTAATACAGGCTTATTCTCATATCATCAAAATATCATTTTAAATAACACTGCATTAATTGCACTGAAATAAAAAGAATACCATATTTTAATCAAATAGAAATCTAAAATAATAAAAGAAATAAACTATTTTTAGAAAATTTATATTTCTATTCTTATAATAACTTTTTGGCATCTAAACACTATCGAATGGACTAAATTGTAACAAATGAAAGGTTAAAAATTAAAATTATGTGATAGTTTGAGGACAAAAGGCATATTTTTACTAATAAAACGAAACTACGTTTTATGGGCTGCGTTTCTGAGGTTTTCCCGTCATGTTAGACGGAGACAAGGGGATTTTGAAACAGCCAGCGGCTCTCAGCCGTTACGGAATAGTAATGCCAGTTGTTATTTTGACAGTTTTACTGTCTATTCGGCCTGGATAATAATTTATTTTTATTTAAGATAGTATTTGATAGCCCAAAAGCTATTTCTGAATAAATATACGGGATAGCATTTATCCAAGGGATAGCTGAGGGAATAAGTACTTTTTTAAAATTACAGCCATCAAGGGATAACTTTAGTTGTTCCTGAGTTCCCTAGGGAATAAGTTCAGGGGATAACCCATAATTAACCATGGATTATCCCTTCTGATTAAATTTTTTCAGACCTATCCCTTTTAGCTATAGCATTTGAAAATAAGAAAGAATATTCATGGAATATCCTTCCTTATCCCTCATATCAAACACTACTTAAGTATTTCAAGTTAAATTATGCCTCATGAAACAATGATGCTATTATTACATCTTTTATTATTATTATTATTTTTAAAAGGCCTCCTTCAACGAATCAAGCATATTCAGCCTATAGGTTATACATAAAAAAATTATAATTGTCCTCTTATTCAAGGATTATATTGGTTTGATAAACGTTTTACTTTATCTTCTGTACATTCAAAACATTATAAATATGCTCCTATTATTTAGAGGTTAGATTGATTTAATAAAATCTTTTTTTTATTTTCTATACATTCAAATATTTTAGATGTACTCCTATTATTTATAGATTAGATAAATATGATGAATTTTTTTCTCTTATCTTCCAAGATTGAAGCCTTTTCCCTATTCTTGTCTTCTTTGCTCTTGTGAGATGTCAAAACTATATATTCTAATGAGTCAGTAATTCAAGATAGCTCACTAATTATATTCTTATGACTAAAGTAGTTTTATGAAATATCAATACTACTTTCATCATTTCAAATTTTATCTTTTCTATCCAATTTATAACTCTGATTACAATTAATGTTGTGACTCAGCTTCTAAATAAATTAAGTTTCATCTTCAAGGGCATAATTTCATTCTTTCTCTTTGATTATGATTTAATGGTCCATATTGACGGCTAAAGATGAAGAAATAGTTTTTAACCCTTTCCATATTAGTTAAGTATGATAGGACCAATTATTTCTTCATGCCATTATTGTCTCAATATTTGAATTTCTTCTCTCTCTCTTATTGATTTTCAGTGAAGCATAGGATAAACTTTCATATCTCTTTGCTAGAAGATCTCACTCATAAATGATGGGCTTGAGAAAAAAACTTTCCATCATCAAATAAAAAAGCAAACTTGCTATCAAATATCTTTGGATACTCAAAATCAATATTGATGAATTGGCCATTATCATTGCATCACTTGATAAAGATAATTTGATCATTATTACATTAAATGACCTTGGACTTGATTTTAAAGAGATCTTCACTGCAATTAGAATAAGGAAAAATTCGATCTCATTTGAGGAATTATATGGCAAGCTTGTTGAATGTGAGGGTTTTTCCAAATGACAGAAAATTAATAGTAATATAATAATTCTTACTACCAAATATATACAAAGATTTGGTCAATTCAATAATTTCAAAAAGGATGTTGCCTATTGTGTCATTCACAACTTCAATTATTTCCATAGCAATTATAAACAAAGTTTTTCAACAAAAATTGCAAGGTTGCTTATCAAATTATAATAAAATCAAGATATTTAGACAAAACCTATTACAGTGTTCAATCACCTCATTCTCATGAACTTATAACCAATTATACTACTTTGTCTAATATAAAATAACTTGTTAATTCTATCACTTCTTATTAGGTTACCTCATATTTTTATAACCTCTCTCTTTATTTTAACTCTTCTAATATTATGGTAAGTTTGTTGTTATTTACTAATTACTTATATCGATTTTTTTAGCTTTTGTCCCAATCATTTTTAAAAAAAATTATGTCTCTTGCATTCTTTCCTTCGAAAAAAAAGAGGATTTCAATCTTTAAATTTTGTAAAACTAACAATACATTTATATCTATTGAATTTTTTTCTTCTTATTTTTTTTCGAAGGATTTATACAACAAGGCAATAATAACATGTGGATTGAATAAAGATGATATTTATGAGTTTTCTTCCTCCATGAATATCCAACCCTCAGCTATGGTTGGTATCGGAGTTTTGTTTAGCGATCAACATCGTCATCTTAGCCACCATCATCTCAAATTCTTTAACATTATCTTGAGTCATTTTCTTTGCCTCATTCACTTATTTCCATTCTATTTCATTATTTGATTCATATCAATGCAATAAGAGCTATTGACTTTCTCTCTTAGTCTTTAGGCTTAACAGCCATGGTCTATTAGATATTGTTTAGAGTAATATTTTGGGGTCCTATCTCAATTTTTTATATTAATGACTTTACTTACCATGCTATCCTCTTTGATCACTTCATGACATATAGTTGGCACTATCCAACCAAGCACAAGTCCAATATGTTTATTTTGTTTTTCAAGCTTAAAATCTTAATTAAGAAATATTTTAAAACTCTTATAATGTCTATCTATTTTGATAGAGAAGGAGTATCAAAAACTTAAATTATTTTTGATATCTTATGGAATCACCCATTTTACCACACCACGGTATGCATCAACATAATAACACTATCAAACAACTTCATTGCCATGTAATTGAAATTAGCTCAACACTTCTACATTAAGCATTGTTGCCTCTTAATTTTTGGCCCTATACTTTTTAAGTTGCTATATATTTAATTAATTGATCGCTCACTTTTCTTTTGACTATAAGAATATCTTTTGAGGCTTTTTTTTCACTAAAACTCCAACTATCTCAAGCTTTGAATCTTTGATTGTCCTTGCTATCTATGATTAAGATCCTATTTTAAATATAAATTTGCAGCTCGATGTTGTTGTTACATCTTCTTTTAGTATTTTCTCTCAAAATGCCTATATCTACTATGATTTCATGGCTCACAAAGTTTTTATATCCGATCATATTATGATTATAAGGACAGCAGATGGCATGTACTAAGTGAAAGTGAGTACAATCAATTCTTGCCTCGTAAGGCTACCATTACAAGAAAATACTGAAATAGCGACGCAAATTTAGCAACGCAATGATGCATTGCTAAATTGCGACCACATTGCGATGCCTCCGCGACAACAAAATATTGCAACGCAATTAGCAACGCATTAGCGACTCAATAAACAAAAAATTAAAAAAAAAAATTTATTTAGCGATGCAAGTAATGCGTCGCAATATTTTTAAATTTAGTTTTTATAAAATATAAATATGAAAAAAAATATTGCGACGCAACTCAGTGCGTCACAATGATTTTAAAAAAATTAATTATGTTAAATAGCGACGCATTAGTGATGCAATAAACCAAAAAATTAAAAAAATTATTTTTAATTTAGCGACGCACTAATTACATCGCAATTATTTTAAATAAAATTAATTTTTTATAAAATATAATAATAAAAAAATTGCGACGCAACCCAGTGCGTCACAATGTTTTTAAAAAAATAATTATGTTAAATAGCGACGCAATAGCGATGCAATAAAATAGTAAATTAATAAAAATAATTTTTTATTTAGCGACGCAAGTATTGCATCGCAATATTTTTTAAAAAATTAAATTTTATAAAAATATTAAAAAGAATTATAAATAAAAATATTATTTAAGGAAATCTGAATATTCTTTTTAATATATATATATATATATATATATATATATATATATATATATATATATCTGTGTGTGTGTTAAACTCTAATCATATGAGAACTGGAGTGAGATAAGATACAAGAAGAACGAAAGTTAAATGACTAGCATCTAAAGAAAGACTTGGATCCAAACAGATAAACAGGGGCCAAAAAGAACAAAGAAACGATCCGAAACGGGGGGGGGGGGGGGGGGGGGTAAAAATGCCCTAGAAAGGTAGACAACAAACCTTTAGAAACCGCGTCTAAGACAAACTCCAAAACCCTAGTATCCTTAGCTCTGATCGATCACTCAGGAGCGGCAACGAATAAGACGAAACACGCTGACAACAGAAAGATCTCTCTGGAAACCCTAGGAAAAGCTCGCTGTCGCCCCCTTACGTGGATCAGATGGAGGTAGAGGGATCGGTTTCCCGAGAAACCCTAGTATTAGGCTTTTGGGGAATGAGGAAAAGAAGCCCTCCTCCACGGCGAGCTCTCGGCGTCTCTCCCCTCGCTCACTTCGCGACTCACGCTCCCCCCCACCCTTTTAAAGTTTCCCAACGGGACTACGAGCAGCCAAGCACCATCTAGAAGCGAAGTGGAAGGGCCGCGGCACTGTGCCCGTGAAACTGTCTTGGTCTACTGGCTTCGATCGATTGCAACCATCGGATCGTCGCCGATCGAATCGATCGCAATGGTCCAAGGTCGGTCATCGTCGACCGGGATCGATCATGGCTTCGATCGATCGCAACCATCGAGTCGACGCCGATCGGATCGATCGCGATGGTCCGAGATCGATCATCGCCGACCGGGATCGATCATGGCTTCGATCGATCTCAACCGTTGGGTCGTCGCCGATCGGATCGATCACGAAGGTCCGAGATCAGTCAACGCCGATCGGGATCGATCATGGCTTCGTTCGATCACAACCTTCGGATCATCTCCTATCAGATCGATCGCAACGATCCGAGATCGGTCGTCGCTGACCGAGATCGATCATGGCTTCGATCGATCGCAACCGTCAGATTTTCACCGATCGGATCGATCGTAATGGTCCGAGATCGATCATTGCCGACCGGGATCGATCATAGCTTCGATCGATCGCAACCGTTAGATCGTCGCCGATCGGATCGATCACGATGGTCTGAGATCGGTCGTCGCCGACCGGAATCAATCATGGCTTCGATCGATCGCAATCATCGGATTATCGCCGATCGAATCGATCGCGACGGTCCGAGATCGACCGTCGCCGATCGGGATCAATCATGGCTTCGATCGATCGCAACCATCGGATCGTCGCCGATCGGATTGATCACAACGATCTGAGATCGGTCGCCGCCGACCAGGATCGATCATGGTTTCAATCATCGCAACCGTCGGATCATCGCCGATCGGATCGATCGCAACGGTCCAGATCGGTCATCGCCGATCGGGATCGATCATGGCTTCGATCGATCGCAACCGTCGGATCGTCGCCGATCGGATCGATCACGACGGTCCGAGATCGGTCGTCGCCGACCGAGATCGATCATAGCTTCGATCGATCGCAACCGTCGGATCGTCGCCGATCGGATCGATCACGACGGTTTGAGATCGGTCGTCGCCGACCGGGATCGATTATGGCTTCGATCGATCGCAACCGTCAGATCGTCGCCGATCGGATCGATCGCGACGGTCCAAGATTGGTCGTCGCTGACCGGGATTGATCATGGCTTCGATCGATTGCAACCGTCCGATCATCGCCGATCGGATCGATTGCGACAGTTCGAGATCGGCCACCACCGACCGGGATCGATCATAGCTTCGATCGATCGCAACCGTCGGATCGTCACTGATCGGATCGATCGTGACGGTCCGAGATCGATCGTCGCCGACCGGGATCGATCATGGCTTCGATCGATTGCAACCGTCGGATCGTCACCGATCGAATCGATCGCGACGGTTCGAGATCAATCGTCGCCGACCAGGATCAATAATGGCTTCGATCGATCGCAACCATCGGATCGTCGCCGATCAGATCGATTGCGATGGTCCGAGATCGGTCGCCACCGACCAGGATCGATCATGGCTTCGATCGATCGCAACCGTTGGATTATCGCCGATCGGATCGATCGCAATGGTTCGAGATCGGTCGTCACTGACCGGGATCGATCATGGCTTCGATCGATCGCAACCATCGGATTGTCGCCAATCGGATCGATGGCGATGGTTCGAGATCGGTCACCACCGACTAGGATCGATCATGGCTTCGATCGATTGCAACCGTCGGATCTTCGCTGATCGGATCGATCGCGACGGTCCGAGATCGATCATCGCCGATCGAGATCGATCATGGCTTCGATCGATCGCAACAGTCGGATCGTCGCCGATCAGATCGATTGCAATGGTCCGAGATCGGTTGTCGCCGAACGAGATCGATCATGGCTTCGATCAATCGCAACAGTCGGATCGTCGCCGATCAGATCGATTGCAACGGTCCGAGATCGGTCATCGCCGAATGAGATCGATCATGGCTTCGATCGATCACAACCATCGGATTTTACCGATTGGATCGATCGCAACGGTCCGAGATCGATCGTCGCCGACCGGGATCGATTAGAAAAAATAATTTTTATTAAATAATTATTAAATAAAAATATTGCGATGCAAATCAGTACGTCACAAATTTTTAAAACAAATTAAATTATGTTAAATAGCGATGCATTAACGATGCAATAAATCAAAAAATTAAAAAAAAAATTTATAATTTTGCGATGCATTTATTGCATCACAATTTTTTTTAAAATATAAATATTATAAAAAATTAAACATAAAACATTGCGACGCAACCATATACGTCACAATTATTTTTAGGAAAATAATTTTATCAAATATAATTATCAAATAAAAATATTGCGATGCAAATCAGTGCGTCGCAAAGTTTTAAAAAATTAAATTCCGTTAAATAGCGACGCAATAAACTAGAAAATTAAAAAAATAATTTATAATTTTGTGATGCATTTATTGCGTCATAATATTTGTTTTAAAAAATAAATGTTATAAATAAAAATAAAATAAAAAATTGCGATGCAACCTGATGCGTCGCAATTATTTTCAGGAAATTTTTTTTATGAAATATAATTATAAAATAAAAATATTGTGATGCATTAGCGACGCATTTTCCCAAAAAATAAAAAAAAATTTCCTGCCGGTCATTGCCGCCAAATTAGCGACTCATTAGCGACGCAAATAATTGCATCACTAAATTTTTCATAAAATAATAAAAAAAGCTAAATTAGCGACGGATTAGCGATGCAAAATTGTGTCACTAAGCCCTAATATATAACCTCAGTCGCGCCCGGCCCCCCTGGTCTCTTCTTCTTTTTCTTCTAACCCTACTCCTCTGCCGCCGTCTCCTCCTCCGGCTCCCCCCGCCCTCTCCCCCGGCGCTAGAAACACCGGCAGCAGCCCCCCCACCCCCGGCGGCGTCCCCTCTCTACCGAGGTAAGACCCCTCTTCCCCACTCCCCTCCCCCGCCCTCCCGTTTTCCTTAGGCCACGGCCACGACGGCGCCGTGGCCGAAGACGACAACCACGGTGGCCAGGCCACCGTAAAAAAAAAAAAAATGGTTGGGGTGGGGTTTTTCCCCCACCCTTGAGGCGCCGACCACAGCGCTAGCTGTGGCCGTCGTCTCAGGCCACGGCCGCTGGACACCGTGGCCAGGCCACCGTAAAAAAAAATAAAAAAAATGGTTGGGGTGGGGTTTTTCCCCCACCCCTGAGGCGCCGGCCACGGCGCCGTGGCCAGGCCACCGTAAAAAAAATAAAAAAAATTGGTTGGGGTGGGGTTTTTCCCCATCCCGGAGACGACGGCCATGGCCGCTGCCATGGCCGGCGATAGCCTAGCCACGGTGGCCTGGCCACCGTTAAAAAAAATTAAGTTAAAAATGAGTTTTAAATATTTAATATTATATTTTATTTACTATTAACTATATAACATAATATTTTATTAATATTATATTTAATATTTTAAACACTATTATATTTATAATATATAAACATTAGTTTTTAAATGATTAATATTTATTAACTTGAATACTAAATTATTATATATATATTTCTAAATATTAATATATTTTATATTAATATGTATTATATTATGCATAATACATATTAAATATTTATAAGATTGAAATATATATTTTTAAATGAGTTAAAAAAGAACCTTAATTTTTATCAAAACATTTTATAATCTAGCAAAAAGAAAGGGACCATGTGGAACATAAAAAAGATTTATAATAAAATTTAAATAAAATTTAAAAACATGATAACTAAAATTGAAGCTCTAAAAATATTTATAATTTAATATCAAATTCAATGATTTAGAAATAGTAACATCATATTCAATGATTTAGATTATTAATATCATATTTTTTTATATATAAATGTTTAGAATAGTAACATCATATTCAATGATTTAGATTATTAATGATCATTATTTAATTTAAAAAAATTATTATCCAACAACTCGATTTCTTAAATTAAAAGCAAGCCTAACACTAGAATTGTTACTCATGATACAATTAGGGTCTCATTCAGGCTAGATCACGTGATTTAATTCCGGTTCCACTCTAATAGGATATTAATCATAATTTTTATATTATAATCACAGTCAAAATTTTATGCATTAGGTTAGGCCTAGATTAAATTGGCAGTTGGTAGCCTAATACTGACTATTATTAGGAGTTGTGCCTTTCATTTTCATGACTGTTTCTCACATGTGGCTTTAGAGAATTAACATGATACATCATGTTGGTTCAATAAGCTACCAAGCCTATTTTATTTCTTTATAGCTGTTTATGCAATAATATATGTGCATTTGTAGTTATTTACAATTATTATGTCTTGATTATTTATATTTTGCTTCAAATTGAATGATGCATTAAATTATGTAATGCTAGAATGAAAGTCTTGTTGTAGTTTTATTTAATTTTAGCAACAAATTAGTAGTTTCAGTGATTTATATTTTAGCCTTCACAAACATTTATATTTGACATAATAATCTTAAGAAGTCAGTGACTATATATATAAACACTATTCCTATATATGTATAATTGACAAGAATTTATGAATAACAAGCATAAGTTCGATTGTCTTTGGATTTCCATATTATTAATCATAGCACTATAACCTTTAGACCCGTTTGAGAATTTGTAAGACTTAGTCTTGCAAATTCTCAAATTGTCCGTGGATAGTTTGAGAATATTTTTTGCGATATGTTAGTCTGCTATTAATCATCGTTGGTTGATATTGCGGTTTGTATTTGCTCATGCGTTCTTCTAATGTGGCATATATGCCATATATTTAGGAGAACATACGAGGAAATGCTGCTGAAATTTCAACGTAAACCATCGATGATAATTAATAGCAGAATAACATATCATAAAAAATATTCTTGAATGGGATAGGGCCTCACCTTTTAGACATGGAGTGAAGGTGGAATTAATTTAGGACACTTGATTGCTTGTGAAGTCCGATGATTGAACGGACCGCATTGCGGCCCGGCCCGAACCCAATCGCTAGCATTAGCCTGGCATGAACCTGTGCCTCGGTCCTTGCTAGCATAATAATTTTCGTAATCGTGGTCCGGCCTTGCAGGGTAGGGACCTTAGTTATGTAAAAGAAAATTGGTTTAGTTAAATGATTTAAGTAGTTGTTATTTACCTTAGTTGAGTAAAAGAAATAATTTAGTTATATATGTACTAATGCTAATATAGTTTTATATTGTGGTTTCCTTTAATGGTTTACCAGAAATTGTATAAGTCGGTCAAAAATGAGCGGGGCTCGCTCGTGGATGTATGCAAGGATAAAAGATGGCTTGCTTAATCAAGATTTTCTGAATTGATTGGAAAAATTTATCGCATTTGCAT
This sequence comes from Calamus simplicifolius, assembly GCA_900491605.1. NCBI lineage: Eukaryota > Viridiplantae > Streptophyta > Magnoliopsida > Arecales > Arecaceae > Calamus > Calamus simplicifolius. The sequence goes on along the minus strand of UESW01002474.1, from coordinate 87,369 downwards.
GTAGCCAACCTGAATGGATGGATGGGCCTAGGATTAGGTGCCCATGCAACTTCCACAGGTGTCAGAATAAAGCCTACAGGGATGTTGAAACTGTTAAGGTGCATTTGTGTAAAAAGGGGTTTGTTCCTGATTACGATGTTTGGTACTGTCATGGTGAACCGGAGGAAATTCTGGTACATGTTATAAGCCAACAAGTGTCAATTCCCGAAGATGAACCATTTGTGAATTTAAACACATATGAAGAAATGCTGATGAATGCATCGGGTAATGAATTCAATCAGAATACATTTATGGAAGAACCAAATCCAGATGCACAGCAATTTTATGATATGTTGCGCTGCAAATCAAAAATTGTATCCTGGTTGTGAGGGTCATTCCTAGTTGTCTATGGCCGCTCGGTTGTTGAATATTAAGGCAGAACATCGATTATCAGAAAAGGCGTTAAATTCTGTAGCTGAGTTAATCAAAGAAATTTTGCCAAATGATAATGTTGCAGCAAACAGTTTTTACTCAACGAAGAAGTTGTTGCGTGGGCTTGGGCTCCCAGTTAATAAGATCAATTGTTACTTGAACAATTGTATGATATATTGGGGTGAAGACTTAGAGCTGAGATGGTGTAAGATTTGTGGGCAATCGAGGTACAAAAATAGCGAAGGGGGAGCCAGTACAAGTAGGAGGAAAAGTGTGCCTTACAAGAGGATGCGTTACTTTCCTCTTACCCCACGCCTGCAGAGATTATACAGATCTGAGGCTACAGCTGCTGATATGAGATGGCATGCCGAACATGAATCTAAAGAGGATGAAATGCGGCATCCATCAGATTCAAAAGCTTGGAAGCATTTCAATGAAAATTATCTTGATTTCGCTGAAGATATAAGGAATGTGAGATTAGGTCTTTGTACCGATGGCTTCCAACCATTTGGTCAAGCGGGGTAGCAGTATTCATGTTAACCTGTGATACTGACTGTATATAACCTTCCTCCATGGAAGTGCATGAAAGATACTGCAATGTTTTTAACAGTTTTGGTTCCAGGACCATCAAATCCAAAGGAAAAGATTGATGTCTTCCTGCAACCGTTGATGGCCGAATTGAAAATGTTGTGGGAAACAGGAGTCGTAGCCTACGACATTTCTATGAAACAGAATTTCATCATGAGAGCTGCTTTGATGTGGACAATAAGTGACTTCCTGGCATATGCAATGTTGTCTGGTTGGAGCACTGCTGGACGTCTGGCATGCCCTTATTGCATGTATGATTCGGATGCATTTACATTGCAGAAGAGTGGTAAGCAGTCATGGTTTGATAATCATAGGAAGTTCTTGCCCCCAAATCATCCTTACAGGCGTAACTTGATCGCCTTCCGAAAGAACAAAGCAGTCACAAAATTTGCCGAACCGGTTAGGTCCGGCACGGATATATTTGATACTATAGAGCATTTGGGGTTGAGTATGCTTGGGAACCAGATGCAGATAGAATAAATGGCCGTATATGTAAAGAACATAACTGGAAGAAGCGGAGTATATTTTGGGATTTGCCTTATTGGAGCACAAATCTCATCCGGCACAACTTGGATGTTATGCATATCGAGAAAAATTTCTTCGATAACATATTTAACACGGTGCTAAACATCCCGGGAAAAACCAAAGATACTGCAAAGTCAAGAGAAGAACTTAATCACTATTGCAGAAGAGGTGATTTGAGGAGGAGTGCCGACGGGACCTATCCTAAAGCCTGTTACACTCTTGACAGAAATTCACGAGAAGTTTTATGTAACTGGCTTAGAGGGTTAAAATTTCCAGATGGTTATGCCTCAAATATCGGTAGGTGTGTGGACATGCATAAGCTCAAGTTGTTCGGCATGAAGAGTCACGACTGCCATGTTTTCATGCAACGTTATTGCCTATAGCTTTTTGTGAGTTGCTTCCGCAACATGTCTGGAAGGCATTGACAGAGCTCAGCTTGTTCTTCAAGGAGTTGTCTGCCACAGTCATTACTTCTGCATCCATGGCAAGGCTTGAGGAGAAAATTTTAATTATTTTATGCAAGCTGGAGCGAATATTTCCTCCTAGTTTTTTTGACTCAATGGAGCATTTACCGGTTCACTTGTCCATACGAAGCGAGCATAGCTGGTCCCGTGCAGTATCGCTAGATGCATCCTTTCGAGAGGTAAATATGTACATCATTAAGATATGTTGACATTTCAAATATTATTTCATTGCGAGAAAATTGGTTAATTTTTTGTCTTAACTTTACATATAGGTACCTTAAGAAGTTAAAAAATAATGTGCGTAATAAGGCAAGGGTTGAAGGTTCTATATGCAATGCACACTTGGTCGAAGAAGTTTCAGCTTTTGCCTCGCATTACTTTGAGGGTCACGTCCACACAAGGAGCCAAAATCTTGGTCGTAACGATGACGTATGTGTGGACGAAGGAGAACCTGATGACGGTAGAATATCAATTTTTAAAGGTATCGGCCGTTCATTTGGGGGGCAGAAGTCAAGAAATCTTAGCGATATGGAGTATAATGCAGCACATTATTACATCCTAATGAACTGTAGAGAAGTCGATCCATATATTGAGTAAGTGTATACTTCAATGCTTAATTGAAACTTCTAATTTAAATTACAATATACCATAATATTTAATTGCTAACATAAGTTTTAATCATTATCATCCCATAAGGATGTATTGTGATAGACAACGACAGATGAATCCCGACATCAGTCAAGTTGCAATTTGCAGAAGTTAGAAACGGAGTTCGCTTACTGGTTTTATGAATTTGTGAGTAGTATCACTCAATTAATTTCAATCATGGCTTTTATTTTTTGAATTGGTTGTGAATAGCTTATTAATTTATAGGTAAACGGTCCATGGTCCACAACCGATAATATTTTCATTAAATGTCTATCGCAATGGCCATTGAAGACCGTAACAACCTCTACTGGCTATTTTGTTAATGGTACAAATTTCAGATTGAACGATTAGCAGCTTCAAGAGGCACAGAATTGGGGCGTGTGTGTTAAAGGAGAAAGTGTTGGAGCAAATATACATGATTATTACGAAAAGTTAGTAGAGGTGGTTGAAGTTGAATATCCCGGTTGGCCTATGAAACGAACCGTATTGTTTCGTTGCGATTGGTTCGATCCGACAGTTCCTGTGGGCAAAAGGGTTTATAACGACTACAATTTAGTTGAAGTGAACCATCGATGAAGATTGCAAAAATATGAACCATTCATCCTTGCATCCCAAGCTCAGCAAGTGTTTTACTGCGGATATCCAAGTTTGCGTAATGACAAGCGAGATTGGTGGGCTGTTTCTAAAATCGTCCCACGTTCAACAATCGTATTAGACAGAGTTCATCAAGTCAATCAGCCGAGTGCCCTGTATTTCAAGAGGATGAGATGGAAATGCATGCAATTGAGGACGACACAAGGGCTCCTGAAACATCACTTAGAGATCCAAATGGTGATGTCCAAGAAATAGCGGATGCAAATGTTCGGTTTCCTTCCGATGATAATGAAACTGAATCGCAGTCCGATACGCATCGGATGTTGAACCAAGATTTCACAAACAAATGAAACCGACTAAACATAGAGGTTTTTTTAAATTCAATTTATTTTATAAATATTATATTTTTACATATTCAATCATTAATCGTAATTACATTTATGAATCTTTAGTATTTTTAGTATGATGGGCCGAGGTAGATCTACCGATGACGGACGGAGTGAGCAGGGACGTAGCCCTGCAGCATCTGATCACATGAGCTTTGGAGATGGAGAGTTTCGATCTCCACACATCGCACAGCCTCCGATCTCTCCAGCAGTCGGCGGTGATCCTGCATTGCTATTATCATCCAGCCGATCGGCACAGACCTCCGAGAGTTCTTCCACCATCGGTCGCACCGTACTTCGATTGGATGCTCATGGGCTGTAAGTATATACTAATTAAAAATATATGTTTATGTTTTTAAGTCAATTACTTATAAACATGCATTTTTTTAACAGATTTATTGAGCAGCATCATGTTTCGAGCCACATCGGCTCCATATTTCAGAGGCGTGCGGATCCCAGTGGCTACGATTGGCGCCAGGGAGTTTTATTTTTTAGAGTTTCAGGTAAACTTATTAAATACAATTTATCACTGATATAAATTTTTTAATCTTAATAAATTCTGAAACTAACTATTTATTTTAATGCAGAAAAAGTTTACGTGGGACCCTACCAGCCATGATGCCATTAGGGCAGCATGAGAAGCTCTTATGGGACGCCGATACTCCGACATGCTTCATCGTTGGAGGTCATCGGGTCACCGTCCTGCGCATGTGCCAGAGGGTATTTGGCACGAGTGACAGCAGGTCTGACAGTCTGATGGCTGGCGCAGGAGGTCCGCATCAGCCAGCATGAACCGTCGATCCGAGAGGGGCGGTCCTGGCACGGGTCTCTCCCGCCACACTTCGGGCTCCATTTCGATTTAGGAGCACAGACGCCGTATGGTAAGAAAATATAAATAATTTAATTACTAATTTAGTTATTTATAAATACTTACTTTAATATCAAATTTTCTGTTGTTATAGTCTGAGTAGGAGGGCAGAGATCCTGGTGAGTTTCGTCTATTCAGGGCGACACACACCAGGAGGGATGGTTCCTGGGTCGATACACGATCACGAGAGGTTGCGGTAAGAAATTAGCTTTATTTGTATCTGTTTAATTTTTAAAATTTTATTTAGAGAAATTTATTGATTTATTTATTGTTGATTTTATAATTCAAAGACACGAGTCAAGGAGCTTCACTCCCAGGCATCGCAGGTCGACTCCACTGATGGGGGACGCCCGTCGAACTCTCAGCAGAGGAGAGTCGACGTGTGTTTTTTGAGGCTGTTGGTGCCCAGCCGCGAGACCACAGGGTCTATGGTCTGGGCACTAGAGCTTCTGCATATTTTCCCCATCAGGCCTCCAGCCCGCGATATTCTGGCGATATTCCTCCCGAGCGTTTAGACGACATTCGGAGATCTATCACGGAGGAGGTTCGTCAGGAGGTTCAATAGGACGTTCGGCAGGAGGTTCGACAGGAGGTTGAGCACGAGTTCGAGAAGCGTACGGGAGGCCTTCAGCAGGAGCTTGCAGACGTGCTAGAGCAGATGCGTCAGTTGCAGGATATGGTTAGTCGCATGTCGCAGGGTTTTCAACCTCCACGTGATCGTGCCAATTCTTGATGTATTTTTTCTTTACTTTTTATATTTTGTACATGAAAACTTTAAAATTTTAATATATTAATTATTTTTAGAAATTGAATGATGAATGTTTGGATCAATATGAGTTATGAATGTTTTGATCAATATTTAAATGTAATGAAATTGTATTAACCGTTTTAATTTTTAATATTTTATTTTTTAAAAAAAATTAATTAGCGATTGAAAATTGCATCGCTAATATTTCTAAAATATTATTATTAAATATTGCGATGCAATGACCTGGCGTCGCAATATTTTTTTAAAAAATTAATTAGCGACGCATTAGCGACTCAAATTGTGTCGCTAATATATCTAAAATATTATTATTAAATATTGCGACGTAATGACCTAGCGTCGCAATATTTTAAAAAAAATTAACTAGCGACGCATTAGCGACTCAAATTGCGTCGCTAATATATCTAAAATATTATTATTAAATATTGCGACGCAACTAAATGCGTCGCACGACGCAATTGAATGCGTCGCAATAATAATAATATTAAATATTAAATATTAGTTTTAAAATTAGCAATGCATTTAGTGCGTCGCAGAGAGTCGCTGTTGCAACTATTAAATCATCGTAGCGACGCCGTCATTGCGTCGCTAATGCGCCGCAATAGCATATTTAGCGATGCATTAGCGACACATTTGGGCGTCGCTATATTTTTGTTCTCTTGTAGTGTATCCATACTCTACAATAAAGGCAACTCATAGCACCAAGCAAGGGCACTTGCAAGCTTATCTTTGCATCAGGCCACATCATGTGTTTTCGGCCAACTTCTTCATCCCGTCACTAGGTATAGATATCTTATATAACTGAAAAAAGGTATACTCTAACTCTTTCTATACGTCTTAACTTCTTTTCCATTTTCTCATTAAATTGACTTGAGCATCAAAAAGCTTTTGCTAGGTCGCCCTTGGCATTAATTCATTCCTTTTTTTATGTTTGCAAAGAATGAACTTGCTGGCTCCTCCTTTATTGAATTAGTCGTCATCCTAGATCGCAGCTCATTATCTATATTATTATCCTTGTTAATGCTTTAAAATCTCCAAGTTTGAATCTGATGTGATCAAAATGATACCTACAAATTGATTCATACCAAATTCCATACCTGACACTTCTCTATTTATTAATTATTATGATGATATTGCTGCATATTTTATGGTATATAAAACTGATTTAATCATTATAAGCAACGATAAATCTTTAATTTTTTACGATTAATATCTAGCTCATCTAATTGATTTTTCATAAAAAAGTTTAAGCTCTTAAATTATTTTTGGTAATGAAGTTATTCCTTCGTAGGTTGGTTTTATTTTTATCTCAACACAAATATATTCATTATATCTTTGGTTGAAGAAAGCCTTATAAAGTACCAACATCTTTCTTCTCAGTCACAAATTTCATTTCTTCTACCAAAACACCAACCTTGGTTATAAACAATGCTTAGCCTTGCATCCTTAAAGCTTCCCATCTTGAAGGGCATGATTCCATTCTCTTCTCCTTGGTTATGACCTAATGAGCTATATTGATGGCTCATTAACTTGTCGACCCTCAACTCTCGACAAAGATAGAAGATTGGTTTCGAAACTTCTCTATGTTTATAAGGTATACAAAACCACCTTTATGTCTCATGTCCATATGTCCAAGCTCTAGCTAGGTAAGGGTCCCAACATCAATTGGGCACATATGTAGATTAATGATTGTTTTTACTAGCTTGACAAGTAATGTAGGTTGATACACGTTACACAAGAAAGCAAAGGAATCTATCTATAAGCCCAATGTCCCCATCTTAATTAGACCACATCAGCATACATCTCAAAGTTAGCAGTCTTAGCCCCCTTAAATAAGGCACATCGTTCTCCTAATTCTTGTCAACAAATCCATGCATCATGTTTGCTGTGAGCTGCGGTCCACATTCACGCCACCTTTTTTCATAGCTTCAGAAGCATTCACATCGTATGTATTGCATCGGAAACGTGCCGTGCTTTCAAAACAAACTAATAATTGCTGAGATATCTTGGCAGGATTCAGACTCATTCTGTTCCTCGCACCGAGGTGAGGAGGGTATCGATCAAAGGCCGAGAACAGGGTCAAATCTTGTGGACAGGAGACTTTTCTCCGCCCTCGGGAACTCAAATCTCTCTTTGGCTGACTGAAAAGATATATTAGTACGTACCATTGGGTCATGAAATCATTAATCTGGCCTACAATTAATATACTCTTGTCGTTGAATTTGAATCAAAATTCATTTATGTTCTCAAACTTTTGATTATTATAATTTATTTTTTTAATTTAAAATATTATATTTTTAATATTCTATTAAATAAGATTGTTAAAGTTAATAAATAACTGATGTGTTCTGATAATATACTTTTACCTAATAATAACAACTCATGATTTGTCATGATAAATATATTCTAAACAACTATAAAAATTAAGCTCGTAATTTGACATAAAACATGCATACTTAATCAGTTTGATTCGGTGAATTTTTTTATTTGAAGAATCAAAAAAAAAAAAAAAAAGATTCTTTCGTCATTTTCCTTAAAACCAACATAAAATTTTTCTTTTTCATTAAAATAGATATTATGGGGGATATAATATTTGTTTCCTCATCATTTTTTCTGAAGTAAAGAAAAAGAAAAGCTTGAATTAATTTTGGTAATTGAGATAATGTAATAACTTTTTTTTTTTTTTTTTGTTGGCAATGTCAACCATTACGGCTTGGTTCATACGCATACTCTTTCCGCAAGGGAAGGCATTTACTATCAATTTCTTTATAACACTTTCTGCCAACGTGCCAAACGTCTAGCTCATTTTGGAAGTTGGAGTAGTAATGATCTTGGAACTTTAGGTGATCAATGTCTTTTTTTTTTTTTTTTTTTAAAAAAGATTGCTGATAGCATCTTTCCGAAGATTCTCTTTCATCCAAGGAATAAGTAGATCAATCTAGTCCTAACCCAAATGTCAAGTGGTTAAACAAAGAAATAAAAGAGATCCTAGCCTCTCATCCATACCGAAGGACGCATGCCCTACGATATGTTGCGATTGTGAGGCAAGGCCCTAACCATCTGAATGGTATGATCAATATCTTTTGTTTTGTAGAAAAATTCGAAAAAGGACAACTTTGATTACAAAAGTAAATTTTCTTTTTCTTGAAAAAAACCAAAGCATTGAACAAAATGTTAGGTGACATGAATGACTTATATCCTAATCCTCCTTATTTTCTTATTGTTTTGAAGAAGTAACGAGAAGAATCGTGCAGGACAAACACTTGGGAAAACATCCACAGCCTTGAACCTTCCACGCAAGGTAATTTCATAAATAAATCAACCTCATCAAAAGTCAATAGCTACTTTCTCGTAACCAAGTCCATAAAAAAAAAAAAAACTTTAGAAAAGAAAGTTGTTTGGAAACCAAACCATGAGTAGAACTATAAATTAATTAATTTATGAGACATGAGATCGAACGTACATGAGCAGCAGCTACCTCTTGCCTCTTGGTCCATCTGCCAGCCCACTCCCTAAAAAAATAAATCATTCAATAAATAAAAAAAGCTTAGCTTGGATATTGAATGGCTAACCAAGTAACAAGCTTAAGCTCAAAGAACCAAATTTTAACGCATTCCTCGCAGCTTTTGCTCCTCTACTCCTTTTTATCATAATAATGGTATAGCAAAGTTTAAAATATATATTTTACCTCTCATATTAGCTAAAGTTGATGAAATAATTGGCTTGTTATCTTATTAATCAGTTGATCATGTATTCATATTAAAACGGTATGTCAGTTATTTTGTAAAATTTAATTGATTTTATATCATGAAATATTAAGAATATAATATTCTGAAAATATGATAAAATATAGTATGGATGGCATATTTCCAATTAATTTCATCGAATGCTTCTTTATTTACAGAAGGCATCATGGAAAGGAGCATTATTGGTCAATTGAATGACATGAGCATGCGTTCAAACTCCCCCGGATGCTACTCGAAAACAAAATAACATTCAAAACACGGCTTTAAAGTTTAAATCATTGTCAAAAGAAAGTTCAGAAGAAAAAAAAAAAAAACGGCACCCTCGATCGCTTGAATTTTAAAACTCCTGCGACTCCTGATCTCAAGAAGTTCCAGATGTTGACTCCCGGCAGCCAAAGCAACACACCTTTCCAACTTTCTTCAACCATTCCTCCGATTCACCGCCGGCCGTGATGGAGAAAATATTTTCCTCTCTCTTTTTTTTTTTTTTTTTGTAATCTTCTAAGCTTATCTTTTGGAACCTCCATCTTAAAGACAGAGCAAACAAAAGCCTCGAATAACTTCACAGGCCAACTTAATTAGAAAATAGTGGTCCAGAGGCACAGGTTTCCATCAAGACATAAACTTTGATGCCCCCATGAACAAAGAGTAACCAAGACCTTTTGGTGACTCACCAATCAAATCCAAACTCGTTATCTCTTTGGCAGGGCCCATGTTTGAACGGAAGCCCCTTGGCTAGCTTGGAGCTTTCACTCATCAGCACGGTTCCGGGGTTGCCGTCATTCTTCACCGCTGGCTCATACCTAGAGACCTAACGGCCCAAGAAATAATGAATAGACTTGGAAGCTTTCTTTTGGCTCTTCGGAGGTTTGGTTTGGTTTGGTTTGCCTTTGCCCAAAAGTTTCTCTACTCATCTAACATGAAGTTTTAGCTGAAAACTTTGACTGGTTGCTTCAACTAGAATTTTTAATTTCATGCACACAATATTTAGAACTTGGGCTAAGACGTGTAAGAAATATATATTTGTTGAAGTGTTGTTAGTTTTGGCCCACCTATTTCTCTTTCCAGAGTACAGTTTTCCTCTGTATATTTTCTAAAGCAAGACACTCAAAAATGTCCTTTAAAAAACAAAAGCTACGCTTCGATATTTTTTAATTTTTTTTTAATTTATTTAGGGTGTTTCATAAGCGACTCCTCTGATTATTGTGTAGACTTATATCTTATTTTTCCCATTTTTGTGACTAATTATGGTAATAAAAGGAGGAATTTGGATGAATGAAATGGATCTATATATAGAGAGCTTTTGTCATGAGATTCAAAAATTTTAAAATATTTTAAGCATGGATTCTTTACGGTATACACATTTTGTACCATAAAATGCTCTACATGTCTAGATGGCCACCATGCAATCATGTGGTACCCATTTCAAGCGTGAACTATGGGTAAAACAATAGGCATCCATATCCGTGACCAAGAAGAGAGTTCCACATATTCTTTTATTTTTTTTTAATTCAAGTAGCAAATAAATTATGATTTATATGAAGGAAAAAAAATAAGAAAAGAAAAGTCTGACAAGGATCCTGTTGCGTTGTTCGTCTGAATCAACTTCTCATCAAGATAATGAATTGAAGAAAAATCAAACCTATAGGAAAAAAAGAAAAGAAAAAAATTGCACCACTACAAGAGCCATCACCAGACCTTTGTCACCAAGTCTCTTACCTTGTTACCACTACAACCACCATCACTAGCACCAGTTATCACACCACCGTCGCCATCGTTATCGATCCCAACGCCACCCACCAGCCTCGCAGAGCACCACCACCATGGCCAAAGCCACCCCCGCCACCATTAACAACTCCACTACCCTCATCTCCACCATGACAACCACTACAAATTAAGCCACCAACTTGCAACAAGAACAGTACGAAACTATAATTAATTAATTAAAAAAAAGAAAGAGTAAATCTGTACCTTAAATCCTTAATCTAAGAATATTAGATTATTTAAACTCTTTCTTGACGTGGCCGGAATCGAGTTAAAGGGTCTTGGCCCGGCCCATCGTATCTTTCATTAGGTTCGTTCTCTCCTCCCTTCGAGGCCGAGCACGTGTGAACGTGGCGCAAGAAACAAGGGCAACTACCCAAATGCGACGTCCCCGCCGGATACGGTGTTCTGAGGGACAAAACACCGACATCGATCCCTCCCTGTTCGAACGTTCGATCGACATCAGACGGCCCACGCTCGCCCCCTTCTCCAGCCAACCGCTCCACGTTCCTTGGTACCCCCGCCCAGCGAAACGGTCCACGGGACACGTGTAAGTTCCGCTCCCCCGCGATGGCGGTGATCGGTACTTAACTGCACCGCGCTCGACCCGATGGAAGGTGTGGGCGCGGTGCCGCCGGATGCGATTCGTATTACTATTACCACGTCAGACAGAGAGAAAAGAGGAGTTAGGTTCAACACCGGTAGGTTTACCTTCATCAAATTTACACCCAATAAAAGAATTAATATATAAATCGAATTCTTCCCCCACCCAAAATATAAAAAAAAGGTACTCATCACAGGAGAAAAATAAAAAAAAAAAGATGAGATCTTTTCGCTAGCAGTCCGAGTTTTTATTTTTTTATTTTTTGGCTTTTCGTTGAGTTTTGGATGGCTCGTAAATCGCAATGGAGGAGGAGTGGTCACGGGACTCGTGGGGTCTCAGGAGAGGAAGACTTGGACGCTTCCAGATCGGAGACAGCAGCAGACGGGGCAGGCCTTGCCGCCGCCGCCGGCGGCGCAGACGGAGCAGAGGCAGAGGTGGCGGCAGGGAAGGAGCACCACCGAGAGCGGCCGGCACCGGCACGCGCGGCAAAGTCGCACCGGCTCGACCCGGTCCGGGTCGACGTGGGCCGACTCGGCGTCCTCCGCCGGAGATTCGCCCCCGCACTCCTCCGTCTTTCCCTGGGGCGGGGCAGCGGCGACCGCGGCGGCGGCGGCCTGCTGGAGCTGGGCATGGAGAGAGGCGGCCGTTGCCTGCTCCGCGATGGCTTTGGCCTGCCACGCCATTGATTCGGTCCTCAGGCGGGCGAGGCGGTCCTCGAGCTCGGCGCTCCGCCGCGCCGCCCGCTCCATTTCCGCCTCCTTTTCTCGTAGCCTCCGCGTGGCCGACTCCTCCGCGGCGCCCAGCAGCACCCGGTAGTGCCTCTGCCGCCTCTCCGCCAACGCCCGCCGGAGTTGCTCTCCCTGCCACGATAAAAATTATATTTTTAATCCTCTATCTCACTTGTAGAAGAGAGGAAAAGCCCAGAAGGGGAGGAGAGAAGGGAAGCTACCTGGGCGTGGAGAAATTGCTCGATTTCGTCCTTCTGTTGGTTGATTACGGCAGCTAGTTCTTCTGAGAGGAAGGAGGAAAAGTGGGAAGAGGAGGAAGAAGAAGAGGAGAGGAACAGATTGGATTGGTTCTGGTTCTGGTTCTGGTTCTGGTCCTGCTGGTGCTGCTGTTGGTCTTCGAAGGCCAAGCGGAGGCCGGTGGAGACGAGCGGCGGGGTCTGGCTCTGCAGCTGGGCGAGGCTTATAAGCGTCGGGGGAGGTAGAGGCGTCGAACAAGGCTGAGATTGCAAAGAGAAAAGGCTAATCGGGTGGTTCTGCTGCGCCGGGGCCGCCATTGGAACCGCCGCGGCGTCTCTTCCTCTCTTCCTGGGATTCCCGTTCACTGCCCCACGAAACCAAACAACCCAATCTCCTCTCAGACGTCGCCGATGAAGCAAACGGTAGAAAAGAACCGACAACAATGAGAAAACAGAACAGAGGGCAAAGATGCCATCTTTATCTCACCTCCATTGGAGAGGAGCACTGTGGATTGATCAAGGAACCTGGGCGGGGCCTGGGGATAATCCATTTCCTTCCTCTCCTGCTCGCCTCTGCATCAAACCAGAAAACCACTCAGAAAAATTTCAAACTTCGGTGAAGAAATCCAACCAAATGGAAAGGAATGGAAACAGGGAGCACACCTGGTGCTGAGAAGCAGAGCGTTGGATGGGTATTGCGCTTGAACCGCCATTGCGAATCCCAGAGAAGAAAACGGGATATATATATATATAGAGAGAGAGAGAGAGGAGAGAGGTGGGCAAAGAAGCAAAGAGGCGGATTCCTGAGAGCAGAGGATGGGGGAATAAAGGAGGGGAAAGAAAGAAACAGTTGAGGAATCGAAGGCAAAGCCAAAGAGGGGAGAGGAGACACTGCTCGTCTGCCCTCGTTCTCTCTCGCCCGCTAATTCGGTTTCAATGTAGAGAAAAAGGAGAAAGGTGGCGGAGAGACCACCACAGACGGCCTTCTTAATATGCCCTCTCTCTCTCTCTCTCTCTCTCTCTCTGCACACAGTTCTCACGCACACGAGACCTACGAGGGAAAGAAGGGAAGGCTTTCCGTGGAATCGGAGGGTGGGAGGTTACGAATAACCACGTAATATAATTTTTTTTTTGGGTCGAAATAATAAATACACTTTCCTTATTTGGAGACTGGGATGTTGCTTGGATTTAGTTTTAAAGGCAGGAGTAAAAATGGGGGCCGGGGGGAATGGATGGGGTGGGGTGCGTGCATGCATGCATGCATGGTGGCTGGCAGCCATTGATTGTAGTAGAAAGACGAGGGATTCTTTCGGAATTCGGATCCCTTATTTATTTTCTCTTCTATAATTTTGTTATTATTGTTTTTCTTTTCTCTTGGTGTGGAAGATCGGTTCAAACACCCCAACAGCCCCTCTCCTTCCCCTTTCCTTGTCTTGGAAAATTTAGTTGAGAGATTAACACCCCAACCTAACCTTGATTGGTTGTCATGCGCTTTGTTTTGGATTTTTATATTTTAGGTTGTTTTCAAAGGAAAATGTTGAATTGACTGGCATGCCATTTGTGATTTCTTAGCGCAGCTATCAAGAAATTTTATTTGAATGTTATTGCTTGTGCTTGTATATATTATAAGAGGTGCATAATTTTTTTTTTTGGTACAAACAGGCGATCACATAAGTCTAGTGCGAATCAGTCCAGATACATCAGAGGATAAAATTTGCTGTAGAATAGTAGGACAGGGGATACCTGGTGTTTATAACCAAGATCCAGTATATTGAGCCACAAAAGAAGTTATCCAGTCCACCGTCGAATTAGCTTCACGAAATATATGACGAATCTGAACAGATCCAACCTCCCGAAGCATAGACCAAATATCCCTGAGGATCGGATTAGCAGTACCAATACCGTAATGCTCGTTTTTCAATAAAGAGATAACCGTCATAGAATTATCCTCAACCATGATCCTACGAGCATGAAGAATTTGAGCAGCATAAATAAGAGGTGCATGATTGAACCATCAACAAATGTGGCCAAGCAAGCTTTCATTAATGTCAAATTTCATCCCAATCCTTTTTTACTTTCTTTTTTATTAAAAGGTCACCTATGGTTCATTAACATTTTTGAGTATGAGTAATGATACGGGGCTTTTATTATGTACATAAAAATAGTAAAATCGGTCGTTGAATTTTATAAAATTTATTGTCAAATTTAAAAATTTACCATACACAAAATTGTCAAACTAATTAATGAAAGCCCGTTGAAATTTTTTGTGTGAGTACATCATGAATCTCGAAATGCTTATCTTTGAATTTTTTTGATCATGTGTGTATTATAAATTAAAGCAAGAGTTATGTTAACTATTAATATTCAATATGAAGATTTAGCTATTATAGATCCACAACTAGCTATTTAGCCACATGGTGAAAATGCTTGAGTTATTAGAACAGTGATGTTACTATAAAATTGGAGAGACTTCTAAGTCTTATACCCATATGTGAAAAAGTATAGAAGCAGGAAAAAAATTTATCTAGTAATTAAAATTTACTTAATTAGATTTACGACATAAATGAGATAAAATTATTATGAATACGAACGTTAATCACAAAATATTATGCCATACGACAATGAATCAATGCACATGGTCTTAGATTAGATAAAATAAATCAATGATTAATTTACAAATTCAAGACAGTCCATATGCTTTCTAGACTAAATATCAACGAATATATGCACTCGTCTCCACCACTTAAATTGAGTAAATAAATAATTCAACATATTTATTTCATTATTTATGAAACAGTTCCATGCCTCCTCCTCCATCATCATGCTTATCTTAAATGCTTTGCCATCCCATTTTTAAACTAATTTTCTCATTTCCAATACCCCCTCCTCCCTCCGCAAAAGAAAGTCACCATCCCTTGGGTGGGCAAAGCCAACAAGTTTTTCCAATCTAGTTTCTGGATGCTTTGAATGCCACAAGCCTCTAGAGACACAACTAAGACCTGATTGGCAGCATGCATGCATCCCAAGGACCCAATGGCAAGGACCATAGGGCCCTGAGATTCCCACCCCCCAGCATTAAAGTGAGGACAAAGAAAAGGCGAGCGTATGGCTTTCTTTGATAATTTCACAAGAATGAGTAAATGTCATGTGATTCTTCCGAGAGGCCGGGCCCCCCCTCCCTCTCAGGGCATAATAACTTGCAAGGAGGTTGTTGTCATGCCCTCCTCACACATAAGAAAGCAAGCAAGCAAGCATCGAATCCATCCATTAAACAGCGTCTCATTTTGGTGACCATCCCTCCATCCAAAGAGGCTTTCGTATTCTTCTGCAATCAATAATTAAACAAGATAGATTTGATGGATGGATAGAAAGAAGAGGTGGCAAAAAAAAAAAAAAAGATTATAAAGAGTGTTTGATGGGTCTGGACTCTGGAGGAAGGAAGAATAAGAGCAGTAGTGATTCACGCATTTCATGGGGGGGTTTGGACCCCACGAGGGCGGCGTCTCGTATTAATTAATTCCCCTTCGGGAGCGTGACAGGCGACGACCCCTGTATTTATGATGCGTACAACTGTGAAAAAATTATGCAATGGAGTTATATATATATACGTTCCAGCGAAGCCTTGGGAGTTATCAAGTTTTAATGTTGTGAGATAACTATTCTTTGAAGTTTGAACGGAATTATTCTTGGAATGGTTGATGAGAATTTTGGATGGGTTCGGTCATCCAATTCCAAGGGCCGGTGCCGTTGAAGCGTTCGTGTCAAGGCCCGAGAACAAGCCGGACCCACGCCTGTTTCGACTGGGCCCCAGTCGGACATGATTATGGGCGTGTGGACCGAAATCTCCATGGCCTCTCGACAAGGATCGACGTGGGCCCGGCCATTTTCCAAACCAAATAAATTTATATTGTGGGCCCACAGGGCAGCAGGACTGACTCAACCCATGGACGGTGGTGGCGGTGGTACAAGTTCTGGTTCCAGGTCATCGACTGGGCTCTAAGCATAAAATCTATCAGCAGAGCTGCAAATGGGTCGAACCGGTTAGGTTTGTTTAGGTTAGGCATGATCTTGACCCGTTTCTATCTGTTTTTATATTTCGATCATAATTTTCGATTTAAACCTAATACTTAACGAATAGATAGATCAAGCCGAACTAGTTTCATGAAAGAAATTTTAGATCTCAATTACAATCGGGTTTCAATCCAAAATATTAGGGTTCAGATCATGATCGAGTCGAACCACATTTTTTATTATTTTTAAGTTTATAACTTATAATTTTTAATATATATTGATATACTTAAAAAAATTTATAAATAAGAATTTATAGCTGTTAAGATGATAAGAAGAATTAGCTAGCTTGAATGAGAACTCATTCAATGAATTTGTACATATAATTAGAGCGATCAAGTTGGATTGAGCATAGGTCCATTTTTATTTTTATGGACCTAAATTAATTAGAAAAAAACACAAGATCTGAATTCATCTTGAAAATTAGATTGAGCTAATTACTGAACTTAATTGATCTAATCTATAGATTTTTAAATACATATTAGGTTGGGACCAGCAGGCAGATCATCAGTCAAATATTCATTCAATATCCATTTGTAAACTTATCTACCAAAATGAGCTACCACCACCATCCGAAGAATTTAACAAGGCCTACAGCCAACCATGATCCAAGTAGCTCGTTGAGGATTAAAGGTTATATAAACCATCAATGGAGGCCAATCCCAACACAAGTACTAGGACATATATGCATGTCCATGTCAAGCCTTACTCCATCCCTTTCAACTGGCTTACAAAAGATATATAGCTAGCCTATATTTTCAACGGATGCTGGATGCCTAGCGTTAACATTATCTACAGGTTATGGTCATGTCCTCGTACGAATATTCTCATGCAGATAGATGATATATAGAAGGAGCATATATAACATCCCTGCTCCAATTACTGCTAATTAACCTCCCAAATCCTAATTAATAATGCTTCTGGAATTAGAATTCGAAACCAGGCCTTTTGACAATGGGGCAACCATCAGAGGATTAATCTACGTACCAACTACTTGGTGTGAATATAAGACATAAAAGTAGTTGTGCCAAGTTTTTTAAGGAAAGAAATGTGATCGTATTCATATATATATATATATATCCTCTTTTTTTCACGTGGAATGGAATAAATTAATTTAACGTTGAATCTCCGCTAACGTACAAGATGTTATTCATTTTATAACCAAGGATCTAAATCTTATTCAAGGGGCTTTGTGGACGGCCTACTGCTGTGAGGAAATTAATCCACAGAGATGTGAGGAAAAAAACTAGAAAAAATCCCATCATGAAGACCCCGTATAGTCGTATCTAGACTTGACCTAACATTATTAATCCATGCATGCAGAATGATCAAAATTAACCAAGTTCAAAGTTTGGCATCATTCTTAAAAAAAAAAAAAAAAAAAAAAATCTTACGTACATACGTAAGAGATAGATTCAACCAGTTGAGGATAACTTAATTTCTCGGTACTGCATGCATGAATGACCTTCCAACCACCACCATGCCACATACATATATGCACTACCATGATGATATATTTAACTTATTGTAAGGCATGCCACATATATCGATCGAGATGTATCCATCCATCTCCTCGCAGGCTGATGACATGGTTGTTTGCTGCACGGCAGATACAAGTATTTGTTCGTGATGGAAATGGCTGGCTGAAATCCGTGAAGTAATTAACCACCACTTTTCTTGGTGGAGATGGCAGGGTTGAATCGAGCCCAAGTTGACCAAATTAAGGCCAAGTTTTGTATGGCTTTTTAATTTTGTCCACGTTAGTATCTCCAGCCATCATTTATATATATATATACATACGAGGCATGACGTCTCTAGCTCAAATGCTTCCCCTCTACGCTGGTTTCTTTTGCCTTGAGCCAAACGGTAACTAATGGGTGGTCATCACTGGTTCAGCATTCACGTCTCTCTCAACTCACTCTTTGTCAAGTATCCCATTCGTTGCCAACAAAAGCCTATCCTACCCTGGAATGGGTCCAGCTGGGACTCGTAGCTGAGGGAGAGATAGAAGAGAGAGAGAGAGAGAGAGAGAGAGAGAGAGAGGGGTTGGTTTGGAAGACTTGAGAACAAGTGGCAACCTCACCAACGGTGAATGGTGAGGGGTTGAGTAATTGTGTTGGCATGATGGTGTAAATGGGAAAGGACAAATTAAAGGAAGCAACAAAAAGACTATGCCAATATAAATTTTGCCTCTTTCTCTTTCCTTTTCCTTTGTCTCAGAGTTGGAGCAAACCAAGTTTGGTAGATCTTCGTATAAGACAATTACATTAAAAGTTTTTGAGAAAGATGATATATTCTCAGGACGTGTTTGATATAGGACTAAAATAATAAGAATAAAAAATTACACAAGTAATATTTTGGTTTTAATTTTTAGAAGTGTAAAAGTTTTTCTCTTCATTGTATTTGGTTGTGTCGATAAAGGTAGAATTTTACTTTTTAGTTTTGATGTTTCATTCTCTTTTCAGACTTTAAATATTTTGCGTTTGATCCTATTAATCTACCCTCTTTAAACTAATGATTTGAGAGATAAAGAAGAAAAAATTATGAAGTGTAAAAACAATTAGGGTGCATAAAGAGAGAAATGTTGCTGATGTAGGCTGTGAGGTATAAATTAATTTCCATGGCAAACATATTTTTTGTTTTAAAGTTAATGCTTGTTTCTTTTCTTCTTTTTTTTTTTTTGACTGAACTTCTAATTAATTAACTCACCATCCTACCATATAAACTTTAATTATTTATCACATTATATATACGCATGGAGAGAGGGAGAGAGAGGGACGCATCTCCAAGCACATGTGAGGAATCTGCTGACCTTTAGAAAAGAAGGAACGTGGCGATGCTTAGAACAAGTTGGAGTGAAATACAAGTTGAATTACTGATGGCAACATTGACATGACACTACTGGCTTTTTAATTAAACAGAGTTGAAATTATAGTTTGATCACCATTTAATTAATGATCATCACCTCCTTGGTTTTTAATGGTCAAGGTTCTTTAATTAAAATTTCAATTCTTTTTCTCAAATAAATGATATAATCTTAGTTTCTTTGTCCATGAACGGCAGGGAATACGCTAGGCTTACATGTCAATAAAGTTCAAATTCTCAAGCTAATTGTATGAATAATATTAATGGCAGTCAAACAAGGGGTTCTGGACACCTATTTTCTGGACAGTGAGAGGAGGTAGCAGAGTTGGGTGTTTTCAAAATAAAGTACATCAAGTATTTTTTTAATCTAATTATCAAAGTCAGCCATTTTTTGAAACAGAAGGAATAAATAAACATTAATAAAAATCAGATAAATTTATATTAATTTTTACCTAATAGGTAAACACCAAGTAAAGTAATTGGTAAAAAATGCTGACGATCGAGTTGAAGGGTCTCTATAGGCTATGAGATGGACATGGAGCATAAAGGTAAACACCAAAAAAATGGGGTCATCCATGGATAAACTTGTATTGTAGAATGTCATATATATTTGAATGGACATCACGTCTTCTATTTCGAACATGACCCTTATCTAAATGATACCTTTTTTTTTTTTAAAGTAGATCACAATTGTCTATGTCTGAAATAAGAGGCATGGCGGTCATTTAATATATGTGTAATACTTTGTGATACAAAAGCTTATACTTTAGAGGCTCAATGCTCAAACATAAGAGAAATTTGAACTTTAGACCGCTTATTAGTAGAGAATTAAGCATGGTTAAATTTTTAATGCCCATGCTGCTGAAATTTGTGTTTATAAATGTTCTGAGTATAGATATGGTATCATCACTCTCTATTTTAATGGAAACATATGCTTTTAGGTTTATTACTGCTCCTTTTTATTAAAATATGCACTTCATGCTTGGCTTTAACAAATTTATCTGCATGCGTGAGAGAGAGAGAGAGAGAGAGAGAGAGAGAGAGAGAGAGAGCAAAATGACTAAAGCTTATAAAATGAGGTTGATAATATTTCCTATTATTCTTAGGAAGGTGAGCAAGAGAGAGAGAGAGATGACTAAAGCTTATAAAATGAGGTTGATAATATTATTTCCTATTATTCTTAGGAAGGTGAGCAATGGAAAAGGTTTGGAAGTTTTACAGGACTCCCAAAGTTCACGGAGAAAAGGCGAGCTTATGGAATCATATTGCTATAGTTACAATCACCTTTTACGGTTCAATACATGGAATCATTTGCAGAGGATTTATAGGCTGATTACACTGATGGAATTTCAAAAGCCAGTTATTACTCAGATCGCAATGTTACTGTCTGCTTATAATCATTGTCTATTAATTTCTTTCATCAAGTAACTTCTTTACTAGACTTCAAGGGGTCTTAGAGTAAGTGAGCCTCAAAATCTCCATTCACATTTTTTTTAAACCACAGAAACAACACACAATCATAATGGTTGTTTAGATTGTTTAACTATGCCACTAACTTCTGACGTTGTTAACAGTAAATCAAAGCTTTCAAGGTTCTGGAAGTCGTGCAAAGAAACATGATCAAGATTCAAATATTCATAACAGATGGGTTGTGTCTATTGTTTACTTCACGTATAGATAAAAAAACAATAAGTTATCTTCTATAAATCCTGAAGTTTCTCAGGGTACCCATCTCGCTGTAAGTCCTCTTTTTTTTTTTTTTTCGGAGATTTGTTTTTCCACCAATTGTCTCTCCATCTCTTCTTTTATCTTTGGTCTTGCTTCCACGCTAACTGTTGCACTCAGTCATCTCGTTTCTCGAGTCCAAATGGTAGAATATACAATGCACCTCGCATATAGAGGAATCTTTCTGAAGTTCGGTTCCCATGGGAATAAGAGCTAGAGGTCACAATCTTTCTACTGTGGCTTTCCTTTACTTGATTTTTTTCTTTTTACTTTTTTTTTTAATGGCATCGCATTTGGATTCCCACTGGAAACAAGTCCCCTGGAACCAGCCGCTGCTTTTTATGAACACAAGACCCCAGATCAAGTCAATCTCTCATGGCTTATTTCATGGGTAATAGGGACCTTTTAATTTCCTTTTGTTGGCATTGGTCACCTCAACGGTTCAACCCAAGGAAATATGGAAAAGAGCCCCCTTAATTGTTGAGGCAAATGAAATGGAAGAAGACCAAGGAAAGGATGCTAGTACTCCCTTAATTTTTTTTTCAAAACTTGAAGAGGGTCCTCATTCCCTATAATGATAGCCAACACATGGATTGAAGATCTTTTCTTTATATTTGTTTACTTTGTGTGAAACTAATAGAAAGAAAGCCAAATTCAAATACACTTCCAACAACATTGGGAAGGCCACCAACCACTCATCAGCAGTCATGTTCATTGCTTGCGAGAGGGAAAAGGAGAAGGATGGAAGAGGCCATTTCCTTTTCCTGGCAACAAGATAACCATTTGAATCAAAGCAGTTCACATGCACCAGTACCAAATGCAATCACTCATTGACTGTGGAAAGATGGAGAAAGGGAAGGGTGGCTTTAAATATTTCATTCCACCACCTTCTGAACACTGTTCCCTTAAAAGTGAATCTGAAGACTGTTCACAAATTTTTCCTCAGGCGTCTGATTTCATGTGACACAAAGGACTATAAGGAAAACCAAAGTTTTTCACTTTTCACCAATACTTACCCTAGGTCAGAGACCTTTACAAAAGGTTATTGACATTCCAATGGCAAACAACTACTTCAGTGTCCAAGGCCCATTTTCCTATTTCCTCTCACCAAGGTCCGACCACTACTCCTAAAGGCCCCCCCACCTCATAAGCCTCATGTGACATCTTAAATACTTTTTTTTTAAAAAAAACTCCATTTGAGGTCCAACTCCCATCACCTCTCACCACACCACCAAGATATGATGCAAGTGCAACAATGTTTCAAAAGAAAGATGAGACCAAGGAGATCTGGGCAAATTTATTGCTCAACAAAGAGGGAAACATACTTCCTGGGAGGAGAGGGGAGAGTTGGTGATTTTTAAGTAGGCTAGGCTCATTGATAGAGTTGTGTCACAATGGGTCAATTCACACCCTCCCATCCCTTCCAATTTCCAACCAGCATTATTAAGAGGCCTTCAAGGTCTCGTCTCTTCTTGGTAGTACAAACACCAAAGCAAAGGGGTGTCAGGATTCCTTTCCTTTGCCTCCACGCTGCCTCAGCGCTGTGGCTGGTCTCTCCCCTCTTAATGCTATCATATGCTCTCCTCACCCACCTTGCACACATCCCTATTCTCTCACTGACATCTTCTCCTAGTCTTCCCCACCTCTCACTCTTCACCTACCCCTTTACCACCATTAGTACCTTTGTAAGAGTGATGAGAGAGGGCATCTATTCTTTTCTTTTCTTTGCTTCCCCTCGGATGGACCAATGAGTTGGCATCACAATTCACAACAAGCCTTGTTTTTTTGCCAGCTTTGTGAGAGTTTTGTAAGGAGGTTTAACCTCTCTCTCTCTCTCTCTCTCTCGGTCACATGCCTTCTTTTTTGTTCATGTCTTTGAGTGGAGAAGGCCAGAAGGGTGACATATGAGGAGGAGGCTCCTCCTCTCTATCTCTTTCTTTGGCTCTCTCTCCAATCCTATCTCCTCACAGTCTGAGGGTGGCACAGAAGGGCCAGCCCACCTTTAAAAAGAGTGAGGTATTTGTGCTGCCTGCACACTGAAATGAGGTGGGAATAGGATACAATGTCCACCTTAGGATCCACAGCTCTATGCCTGGCCATCCAACTGGGGGGGGGACCATCTCTCTTGTCTGATCCTGTTGGGCCCCCCACCCTAGTGGCCAGGGCTCAGGCTAAGGCATAACTCTTGATGTATGAGGCACAGAAGATCACTTGCCACTGTCTAGAGTAACCAATTGTGATTGTCCCTGTCCTTGGCAAAGATAGTATGCATCTTGGCAGGGTATAACCATTAAGACAAGCTCTGGTTAGAGGTGAACTCTATTATGTTTGTAAACTATCCATTTTCAACTAGGATTCCAAAATGATGAATCTTGAGACTTCTTAAGCAAGCTGCAGGTTATGAAGATTTACATGTCTACATGGAAGGATATATCATTTATTTGGAGTACAAATTTATTGAAAAAGCTTTGTGACTCGATTGATGTTGCTTGTTTAAAAGCCTTGATCCTAGAGTAGGGGGAAGAAATGTTGTTAATTTCATTATAATGCCTCCTATATTATGCACTCTTTTTTAGTTGGATTCTAAGACTATATTTCTCATAATAGGGAGGTAAATTCACAATTAGAGTTAACTTGATGACTCCAAGTTTACAGGTTTTGAGATCAAGGAGGGAGTGATTTTGAGTTTGCATGCCCTCACTTAAGGCTACTTAAACTTGAATAAAATAGCCCCTTTTTTTTGTTATAAGCCATCATTTATCGATTAGGGATAACAAAACAAATGAACAGCTCAAGCTCATGATTCAAGCTTGTTGTGAAACTAAATAAGCCAGGTTTAAATCAGCAATTCAGGCTTGGAAATAATTCCAAGCCAGGCTCAGGAAAAAAAAAAAAAACTAAGCATGTTTAGATACTCCATTTTCTTTAAAATAGAATAGCATGTTTAATTTTCTCTAAACTTCTACTTTACAATTAAGATTTTAATAAGCATATATATTTAATATTTGAATCTATTACATATTAACTTATATCAGCTAAGTTTGAAATCATGCTTGAAAATAAGCTTGAAATCAAATTTTGACTCAAGTTTGAATCGTGTTTGGTTCAAATTTGCATTAATTTATGGCTCAATTAAAAATTTACAAGCTGCTCATTTAGTTGTGTTCAGCTTAGTTTGAAATTAAACTCTAATTGAGCTTGAAATAATAGTCAACCAATTAAGCTTAAAATTAATTTTAAGCCAAGCATGATTAGACCAAAGTTAAATAAAAATTGACTCATTTGCACCCCTACCAACAACCCTCGCTACTTGAGAGTTGAGTAAAAATAAAGCATCAACTATTTAACTTTATAGATCGATCGCCTCCTATTTGAAAGGATATTATGCATATTAAGATCATTTATCTTTGATGTATGATTTGTCTTATTGTAATCAAGTCTTTTATTAGCAAATAGGGTTATTGTCTAGTGGTCCTCCATTAGAGAATCTACTTTTGAAAGTTGAGAGGTAATTTTTCACATTTTTTCTATGAATCGATTGCTGATGTTCACATCATTATTGTTTTTTCAAAAAAAAAAAAAAAAAGTGTACATGTTCTGTTGGGGTGGGGAATGGGGGTTGGTTGGTTGGTTGGGGTTAGATTTATTAGGCCTTATCAAAATAAAATTTGAGGGTTGAATCACTATTCTCATTCATAGTAGTGCTTATCCACTCCACTCTCTATTCTTAGTAGAAAGTATAAATTTGTGATCATAAATACACTAAACTTTTTTATTTGAGAAAGATGCCATACACTATTTGTATTAAGTCACATAAAAGACATCATACACTTTGCATTAAGTTACATAAACTTGTACTTAATCTATCTTCTTTTAATATTTCTTGGAGCAGAGAATCAACATCATATACCAGTTATTATTCCCTATTTATCGCCATCAAGTCTACTGATCTGCCTTTGTTGTACATGGGACAATCATGGAGCCCTCTTTGTACCCACCCTCAGAACATTTTATCTATTTGGCTTGTTTGGCACTCAACTTTGTTGAGTTTTTTCAATATGCATTGCAAACAATGCCAAAATCTAAGGTCAATCAGTATTTTTAAAACCAATTTGCTGTCATATATTAGTCACAACAATCGTCACCATTATCAAAAAATCATGCCGTCCCTCACTCTCCCACATCACAATATAATTAATATAGACTAGACCTTGCTTAGTTTCCGTTGGCCATGTGCCATCAAGGAAAATATTGAAAGTGAGATTGAAATGACTCCAAATATTCTAAAGCTTTAGTTTAGGAAAGCTAAACTTTTCCACATCCTCCTGCCTCCACTTGTGTTAGGTCAAGTCAGCCCTCATGTGGTCTTTTCCTCCCACTCTTTTCTCCCTTGTCCTTTATTTTTGTCAATCCAAAGTCTAAGTACTTCCATTAATTCTATTATTTCTATGCAATTGTATGAAGTGTTCTAATGCCTTTCCATGCTCACAAGCACTTGGTTTTTCTCATCATGCCTGTCCTCAGGTTTGCTTTCTACTGCCTTGCAACCGCTCCATTATTGACATGGGCAAGGAGTGCCAAGAAGTCATGCCTACCTTATTATTGCTCCTATAAACTGCCGACCCCTCTTTCTAATGTCATGTTCTTCAAGAGGATGAGGACATGTCTCTTATGGTCATCCTGTATTCCTGCTGCCCATCTGCTTGATGCCAAGACCACTTCATTACTTCGCCCCCTCCACTTCATCTGAATATTTTATAAAACTCACAAAAGCTTCCATTAATATGAGCTTGAATATTAGCCAAGGACAGGCCTACCATAACATAGTCATGTTCCACCCACCATTTGTGACTCATAAGGTTCTGTGTAAAGGTTGCTTGGAGAGACAGCTGGGAAGGTCATTAGTATGATCAGCCTCTGGTTAACAAAAAATTATTTTATAAAGACAATATGGCGGCCATAGGGAAACAAATTATGGGCAGAAGATAAGTGTTGATCAGTTGGTCAAAGTTCCATTATTCAAAGCCTGGCTAGTCTGATGGTGAGACACCTCACCCACAAGGGATGTGGGCAGAGTTTGAAGACAAGGGCAGGGCACTAGAAAACAATATTATGTATGGTAGATCCATGTCCCCATGATCATGTCGAAATGGTTGGAGTAAATCAGGAGCTGAGATTGATTAGTCTTTGTCATGCTGCCAGATCGTTAATTCTTCTGCAAATCCTTGAACAAAAAATAATCCAACTTAATCTTTTCTCAGAACCAAAAAAAAAAAAATCTAGCTAAATAATTCAGGCATCTGAATATTGGAATGGACGACTCATTTTTTTGAGACAACTCACTTGTTTAAGTTCAATCTATGCTTACACTTGGTTAATTTTGTGTCACATAAAGTTATATTCTATCATAGTTGTTTTTTATTTCTTTCTTGAAGCATTGCTCTGCAACCTTCTTGGTTAATCAGTCATTTTCTATGCTCTTTTTTTTGAAGAAATACGGTAGGAAAACCACCTTCTGGACCAAACAATGAGGGTGTCATTACTTTAGGCCTAAAAAATAGAGAAGTTTAGGATCATACCATATCTAACTGGCTTTGTTTTTATTTTTCATATGTGGGTTGGGCCTCATATTATTTGCTGGATGTGGGTAGATATGCTGGCTATGTTGAACTTTTCTCATTCAGGGCCCTGTGTATTGCTGTGGGTCCCTTTTGTCTGCTGTGGTCATATGATTCAGCTTAATCTATGAGGCGGCATCCTTGCTGCTGCTTTCGATGTCTCACTGCATTGAGGTAGCATGGGTTTTGTTCATCCTTTTCTCAGGGTAAAAAAGATATCCAAGATGATAAGAACAAAGGATATTTTGCATCAAATGTTGCTTAATGGAGTTAGACAAGATAAAAAAGATATCCAAGATGATAAGAACAAAGGATATTTTGCATCAAATGTTGCTTAATGGAGTTAGACAAGATATGATACAAAGTAAGGCTTGCTTATGCCAAGATGGGTAAAAGAACAGCAGCACAAACAGCCAAATTTGTTCACCTAACTTGACCCACAATCTTTAGTAGCTGTTGATTTGATAACTCAATGAGTGAGGCCGAAGATAATTAGAATGATTGTGCTAGCAAAGACTGCTTGTTTGTGTTTCCATCTGACTTTTGGAATCTTTTGGGAGAGATGAAAGCAATAGCATGCATAAAGAATCTATTCTCCAGCCACTTATTGATTTTAATAGAATTTTGTAGGCTTTTTCTCTAATAGCATGAATTTAAATTGCAATCAAATCCCTACTCACCACCTCCCATTTTAGGTTCTCTCCTGCATAGAAGTGTTAGTAAGGCTTCTGTCACCAGTTTTCAGAGAATTGACAGCTAACGGTTATATGGCACCAATTTTTTGAGAGTTGATAGCTAATTAAAATAGATCTTCCTGCAGAGCCTTGCTGACATATTATTGTTTCGAAAGTGAAAAGGCTTGGATGTTGATGCTACAGAAGACGAATTTCATAATTAGAACTAGACGATAAGAATACTTGATGTTGATGGATCACATTTTGTGCTGATATTATGGTGTTACTTTTCTTTCTTCTAAAAGAATGAAAGTGGCCATTTTAGAGTGGTGTATAAGCTTTAACATGCATTGTGGTTGCTTGTTGTATTCAGCCATTCTTTCTCACTCAATAGCAAATCGGTTGGAACCAAGCCCTGAAATATGACATTGAACCATTAATTTATTTCACTGTGAATAATTCTTGGATTCCTCATGATTGCTTCTGATAATGTCCACCTCTTCTAAGCAAACTGAAGACACCAAGAGGCTCTCTCATCGATGAGCTAAAGGAAAACAATCTTTCATAAAAAATGACTGGGATTGCGTTACTTTATGATCAAGTAAGGATCACGATGATCAATTAGGAGTGCATTTTAGTTATTGGTCTATTCATTCAAAGTTCAAAGATCCTTTAGATATGAGATGGATAGGAATCATAGCAATTTTAATCTTAATTAAGAAGCTGTGACAGAGTAGATATGCCACATAAGCCAAGCAATCTTTAGATGCCTTTCCAGATTATGATGGTGAGATGTGAGGCAGACATTATCAAGTCACACTATGATTGAGGCTGTGGACATCCACTTTAAAAGAAGAGACCACAAAGAATGGAATTGGGAATTAGAGGTGGGAGAATAAAGCAGAGAGCCCAGGCACATGAAGAAGCCCACCAGCTAGCCAAATGGTTTTAAAGGTAACTTTGGAGCTGTCAGAAAGTAGGAATTCTCTTTTCCATAATAATTTGCTCTTATAACTACTATGTGCGATTCCTTATTGAGTGCACCACCAAGCACCATCTACTCAGAACGAGCACCATTTTGATTGTGCGGTAGATTTGATGTGCATAAAACCACCAAGAAAATTGAAAAGGAAAGGTTAAAGGAGAGCATCATTGTGAAGAAAGCCTATGGATGTTCAAAGAGGGTGAGCTGCTTGAGGGGCATGGCAGGTTTATTCCAAAAGTTGGAGGATGTAGGAGGGCATTGAAAGCAAAGTGGAGAGGTAGGATCAATGAATTTGCTCACCTTGACTTCAATGAGCACTCCTAGTATTATGGCTTTTTAACCACCAGAGTTGCCTCCCTTGGAATTTCCAACTTGGAGGCTCTAACAAGGTTCCTTTTCCTTGGCCACTCAATTTACAGGATATTGACAAGTTGAGACTTATCCCACCTAATATGCAATTATTGACAGTAAGCCAATTGTTTGTTCCCTTATCAATATGGCCATTGGGTCTAAAGGATAAGCTCCAATTTATGATTTATCCCATCAACACGGGGCAGAGATTGGCTGGTAATTTTTTTTCTCAAATGGCTCGCATCTCTTTTGTTGCAACGACAACCATGGGACAGCAAAATGATGCGCCTCTTATGCACTACATAAGTGAAGATAGTTGGAGTGCACTATATATCGTGGCAACAGTGTGAACCACATCCTGCAATAGCGGCAGTGTTTTAGTTGATTTCGTTCTTCCTAAGGGGGCAATTCATGGCCTCAAGAAGAGTGGTCCAGTCCCTATTC
The DNA here is from genome assembly GCA_900491605.1 of Calamus simplicifolius. Classification (NCBI taxonomy): domain Eukaryota; kingdom Viridiplantae; phylum Streptophyta; class Magnoliopsida; order Arecales; family Arecaceae; genus Calamus; species Calamus simplicifolius. The sequence continues at coordinate 58,311 of UESW01002474.1, read as the reverse complement.
TCTCTATAAAAAGGTTCATGTAGCTAGCTGACCCCATTTAGTTAGAAAAAGCCTTTAATGAGTTGAGTTGAATTAAATTATATTTTGCTATGGTGCTATTATATTATTTTTTATGGACATTGCTAGATAAATCTTGACGGTCCATGAAAGAGGGGTACTTGAAGAAATACACAGCAACCATATGCCTAAATTTCAGCATTGATGTTTGGAAAGGTCTTGCTGCACAACTAAAGCTGCACTGCACCCGGTGATTGGCGTGCGGCGCATGCGTGCGCATGCGTGTGCGTGCACACATGCCAATCGCACGTGTATGTCAAAGGCATAAAAGATGTTTCTGCTCTTGGCACGCATGCGCAGTGCACCAATCATTGAGGTCGGTGCATGTGAGCTGCACCGATCCCAGTGTGCAAAAACTTTTCCTTGGATGGTGCAATCCTCCGGATGGGTCCGGATGACTCAGCAGCTACACTTGAATGAAATCTTGGGCTTGCAATACGAGGAGAAACTCAAAAGTTTGGGAGCCCAGTTTTGTTGAACATGAGTAAAAACCAAAAACATGGGCTTTGACTCTTTTTGAGTAGTTGAAAAATTGCTCAATCGGAAAAGTCTTTGTACACCGCCTTCGGTGCAGCAAGTCCTACGTGGGCTATACCGCCTCTCTTATTGATCCACGTGAATCCTACGTGGCCTGACGATGCGAGACGTGATAGCTTTGATACGATGTTATGTTTTGAACGTGATGTCCATTAAATATGCTTTCTCTTTATTTAAAAATGGTGTGCAGACAAAACCCTTTCCCTCCAACCTACTTCTCTTCTACAGTATTTGTACGTAAGGCGAATGACATGTTTGCCCTTTACGACATCCCAGCTTGACCGTTAAGACACCGTAGGTTTGGCGATGTCGCAGAAGGAAATCGATCAAAAATCAGTAGTATTAAGATACCTCAGATTTACTATTAAGACACCGTAGTTACAAACCTACGACATCCGTGCTTCAAACAGATGTTGGAGAAAAGCCTCGTGACATCGCAGAAGGAAATCAACCAAAAAACAGTGAGGACAACCCAGCTGAATTATTACGACACCCTAGTTACAAACCTATGACACCCCAGCTTTACCGTTAAGTCACTATAGGTTCAAACTTACGACACCCATGGCCTTACAACGGATGCTGAAGAAAAGCCATGCGACATCGCAGTATATCCTAACAAAGCATTAGGATACCAAGGTTAAAAAATATGACACCTCAGTTGAAGAAATACGACAATACAATTATGTTCGAACCCCAGATATTAGGAATACATGCCATCTATGATCTGAATAATGGCTCCCTGTTCGACTTCCTATTTAAAAACTACGACACCCATTAACAGTTAAAGACATGAACTTACGACAGCCGAATTCAAAAGTCATGACACCCCAGTTTATAAAAAATGACATCGTAGCTGTAAAATGACGACCCCATTCATAAGACATTGAGGCAGAGCCTAATGACACCAAGGTTCACATATTACGATACCCTAGCTGAAACTATTCAGGCAGGAACTAACGACACCCCATGAAATAACTTACGACACCCAACTAAAAACTACGACACCCTTTAGCAGTTAAAGACATGACTGAAACTCACGACATCCCAGAAAGCAACTACGACACCCTTGATTAAAACTACGACACCCGTTAACAGTTAAAGACATCACTAAGAATTACGATACTCTAGAAAAAACTTACGATACCCCAGAAAAACTGTTACGATATCCCAGTTCTCATATTACGACATCCAAAATGAACCTGAATGTTGTAACATGACGACACCCCAGAAAATAACTTACGACACCCGAGCTGTCAAATGACAACACCCTAGTTCCAAATGATAACTATAGAACTTATGACACCTCAAAAATAATCTGACGACACCCTAGCCTTACGACACCCAAGAAAATATTACGACACTGCAGTTACAAACCTTTGACACCCCAGTTCTTTTCAGACGATACCCTAGATGTAACTGTTAAGCCACGAACTGACGACACACCAGCTCTCATATTAGACATCCTAGTTCTCATATTACGATACCCTATCTGAAACTGTTCAGGCAGGAACTAACGACACCCCCATGAAACAACTTACGACACCCCAGATAAAAACTACGACATCCTTTAGTAGTTAAAGACATGACTGAAACTCACGACACTCCAGAAAGCAACTTACGATACCTCTAATTAAAACTATGACACCCCTTAATAGTTAAAGACATTACTAAGAATTACGACACCCAGAAAACAACTTACGACATCCAAGAAAATAACTTATGACACCCTAGAAAATGTTATGATACCCCAGTTCTCATATTACGACACCCGAAATGAAACTGAATGTTGTAACATGACGACACCCCAGAAAACAACTTACGACACCTGAGCTGTCAAATGACGATACCCTAACTTCAAATGATAACTATAAAACTTACAACACCTCAGAAATATATTACGACACCAAGGAAACATTACGACAATGCAGTTAAAAATCTTTGACACCCAGTTCTTATATAATGACACCCTAGATGTAACTGTTAAGCCACAAATTGATGACATACCAGCTCTCATATTACGATACACCAGTTCTCATATTACGATACACTAGCTAAAATTTAATACAGAAACTTATGACAGAAAATATCATAGGACACCCAAGTTGTAAAATGACGACACTAGAGCTATAGGGACAGGGAATAACGGGGAATATAGGCCGAAACACTGACGACACCCTATTTCATAAGGTATAACATCAGAGTTAAAAGGGTATAACATTCGTACAGAAAAATACTAAACTCAAGGTATTGACATTCGCTAGAGGACTGAGTTATACTCCCAAAATGTCATAACTATTTTGGTCTAAGGATGTTACCTAAGCATTAAACGTTTTCCTAATGCATATACTTCCTCTAACAACCAAAACAGTTAGTATAATAAAGGAACTATAAAAAGATGTGGGAACAAGGACTTTTTACTTCTTGCTGATATTTTCTTCAGAAGTTTATAAAGAAGTCTTCAGTAGCTAGGTATTCCAGCCTCAAAGCTGAAATATTTTCTTTCGACCGAAAATCAAAACAGGAGGAAATCCTTAGATCGGACTCTTAGAGCGAGAGGAAGAATCTTGCTTAAACCTTCGACTGATTCCTTGCACCCGAAAGCCAGAGCGAGGGGGAAGAATATTTTAGAATCGGAAAGAGTTTTTCTTGCATCAGATATAATCCAAGAAAAAAATGGCGATAGAAGTAGGTTGGAGGGAAAGGGTATTTTCGTCTGCACATCATTTTTAAAATAAAGGGAAAGCGTATTTAATGGACATCACAATCAAAACGTAACATCGTATCATAGCTAACCCGTCCCGCATCGTTAGGCCACGTAAGATCCATATGGATCAATAAGGAGAGGTGGTGTAGCCCACGTAGGACTTGCTACACCGGAGGCGGTGTACAAAGACTTTTTCCTGCTCAATCCTCACGAGAACAAGAACTTACAAATTAGAGTGGGCGACCAATTAGAAGTAGGATGGATATAAAAGGATTGTTATAAAGCGTAAGCATAGGATTTCTAGAAAAACTAGCTCTCAAAAACCAAAGACATGATGCAGTAATAGCTGGCATGGCATTCATTACCTATAGGATGATTTAAGAACCCAGCAGAATTTGAGAGAGAATAATGCTTCGATCGAGTAGAGAAGGAATGGAAATCTTTACCTTTATATGCAAAGAAAGTTGGCAGATTTTACGAAACCTACACGTACGATGGGAAATGCAATCGCTCGCCACTTTCTTCTCCCATCCCTCTTCCACCTACCGTCTTCCTTTTTCCCTGAAACGCACATACAGAATATTAATACTATACAACTCTGGCGGGTAACCAAAACATTACAATTTATGCATATCAAAAGATATATCTTATTATAATATCATCCACGGTAAGATAAAAAAATAAATAAATTTCATTTTTTTTTTTTGTTTTTACCTGAATTCCAAATCCATAGTCTAGTAGAATTGTTCCGAAACATCAAGCCCTTTGACCATATTGTCTCAGCAAAACAAGTCATGAAGTTAGTAAACCATTTATAACAGGCGCCATCTATATCACATCAGAAACAACGAAGAAGTGCCATCTATCTCAAATCAGAAACAACGAATCACAACGTTGACAGATCTCATATCAACTTCAAAGACTTCTCAGTGCTTGTTACAACCACATGCCGTTTGTCCTGGCGCGACTGCTTTGTACTCTAGGATGACAGTTCGCCAATGTCTGATCATGGTTTCTGAATTTTGGTCTGTAGAACGGGTGAACTGGAATTCCCCACCGAGGATTATTTACAGCAATGGCACAATGCAGCTTGAATATTAAGCCAAACATATAGATGCATATCTTGAGACAATCCTACTTCATTTTGATTACCTGTATTTGTGGGAGTCCATTACAAACTGACAGAAAATTCGAACAAGACATCATTCAAATTTGACATTAAATTTCAAATGACTCCTTTGTTGACCCAATAGCATTGAGAAAGTTTAAGATCCAGAGATGGATATCAGGATGTCATTGTAAAAAAAGCAACCAGAATTACTGTTATTACAGCTATTCTCAAATTCAACGAAATGTCAACCAAGCCAATACCATGGCATTGCAATTACATAAATCGAAGGGAGTGCCATTACAAAATTCATCAGGGAAGACAATAAGGTGTCCACAATATTGAAGTTCGTCTTCAACTGAAACAAAGAGATTTGTTAAATCACACTTTTCCCTGTTTTCTCTTGATCTCGCTCCCACTCTTTAACATTTTGAGCAAGGGGGTTCTTCCTGCTAGGTACATCATCCGTCACTCAACCTGTGAGTGCAGCATTGAGTGCACTATGAACGTCGACCCCAATCTGTGCCTCAGCCTTTTCCAAGTCTGTTGTAGCAGCGCTAAGTCTCTGCGTGAAGTCAGCAAGTCCCTTCTGGACCAAGCTTGGATCAATATGATTGACAGGAACAGCCTCAACAGCTATTATATCTGTGATGGAGTTTGCATAGATGACTGCATATCCACTGCTAACAACATACTTGGGCACTTCATTCCCATCATGCACAGAAAGATTAAGAACCCCTGCTTTGAGCTCTGCGGTGGTGGCAACATGTCCAGGCAGAACACCTATTTGCCCTGTTGTTGTTGGAAAATAGAAAATAAATGGTCAAAGAGGTGTCTTTTGATTATTATTTCAAACTCTAGACATAACAGTTTACAGATGCTCTTAAAAAATAGAACCACAAATATTTCGTTGGTAGATGAGTCAGTTCATTCATTCATTTACACACACACACACACACACATATATATAACATAATATAATTAACACATACTTCATTCACACACATACACATAACACAATATAATACATACATACATACATACAACTCAACTCATCTAAGTCTTTTCCAACTAATTACATGAATATGTTTCTTCACTCTGCTCTATTCAGGGCTAAGTTGATACTCAAATTATAAACAGTTATATCTTTTTTAATTATTTTTATTCATATTAGTTTAAGTCTGCCTTTGCCTCCATCATTACCATGGATTGTTAAAAAATCATTTTTTCTAACTGGATTTGTTGTATATGTTCAAATCACCTTAATCGATTTTTTCTCATTTTATCTTCAATTGGGGCTACTCCTAAAGAAATTAATGCAACAAATTCTAAAGCTATTCGGTATGTATTAGTTGCCACTAAACAACTTCAAGATAAAGTCTAACATAACATATAAGATATGGGGTTTGTTTGGATTAGCTGTTAAGAGTTAGCTGGTAGAAGGTCGCTCTTAGCTGATGGTTGTTAGTTATTTTTTTAATAAAGTGTTTGGTTGAACTACTGTAACTATTACTGTTAAAGTGTTAAATAACCAATAAGAACATAAAACTAATTGATAAATAAAGCAATAACATGTCCATAAATATGAATCACATAATTAATTCATGCAGATTTAAAACATTCTAATATTGAGCTCTTGCGAAATTTTATCACGTAAGGCAAAGGTTTGGAGAGGGAAGAGGAGGGGGGGATCTGTAGGGACAAACGAGATAGCAGAAGGTGGAGGGTTTAAGAAGAAAAAAAAAGAGGATAGAATTTTATTTGATTGACAAGGGCATTCATATCTTTATAATTTTTATTTTGACCCTTAAAGCAGTATTGAGTCCAAATAGCTACTTTAATTAGCTCATCCCAAAAGCTATCGGCTGAACCCATAACCTGGCTGCCAAACACACTTAAATCAGTTATTGAAGGCCAATAGCTACTAGCTGCTCTCCAACAGCTAATCCAAATAGGCCCATAATATAAATATGTAAAAGAAAAATTAGTGCAAAATCTCTAAGACACCAAAATGACTTCAAGACAAAGTCTAATGTGCAATCTACTCTCCAAATCCCCCTACAGTCATCTGCAATGGCACCAGAATCACTAGGCATAAGACTGAATGTTCCCCAACGGTATATGATTTCCTTCCACACAAGCAATTATAATTTTAGTTCTACTTGCAATCAAGTCATAATTATGTCCACGCTTTATTAAGACATCCACAAATTCCTTTACTGATCTCCTTACATAAATTCAAGCTCTTTTTTCAAAGTCCACTATATGCAAGTCATTAATAAGTAAAAGGTGAAAAAATTAGTGAGCAGACTTGTGGAGTAATAAGCTCCAGTTCACTGTCAGAAAGCATGAAAATTTGGCCTTAAGGTTGTACTTGTTCAAAGTAGTAGAGCAAACATTGATAATAAGTAACCAAAGCAAAATCCATTTACGTATGTGACTTCCTGATGGCATCATGTTGATTTATCAAATAAAGATTAAGATGACCCTTGGAGTAATAGTGGAGAACTTTAGAAAGTAAAGGAGAAAATTAGTTGAACCGTAACAATATTTGTATGGGTTATCAATAAGAATATGATGGCATGCTATTTTAACAGTAAACTAACTATGATTAGAGGCACTAATTGTAAATGTATTGGAAGATATTATGCAGACTATTATTAACTTGAAGTCATTATGCAAAAGAAAGGGAAGAGAAAGATATATTCAGAATAAGTTGGATGAACTGAAAACTTTCCTGTACCCAAAAGAAAAAAAAAAAAAAAGCAAAACTTTCAATGCATGCTAAAGAAACAGCAGGAGGAAATAAAAGCAGCAGTTAAACAAGCAAATGCTGCATAGACTGTAGCATTAGGCATAGATAAAGGATGAAGATAGATGTTAAGCCTGACATCAGCCAGGAGGGATGGGATGAAAATTACAAATTCTAGGGAATTAAAGGTTTTCTAGGTGCTCCAAGGTTGCTTTAATAAAAATAATATTTAAGAACGTAGATTGAGATAATTTGGTCAAAAACAATTCATTACAGGAAATTCTCAGAAAGAGTAGCAGGTAGAGGGACAACGAGAGGTCAGGTTTTAAGATTACATAGACAGGGATGATGCTGAGGATCCAGAGAAGCTGGATCTAGTAGTGGAATGAATGGCAAGAAGACTCAAGACCAGATCCCAAAAAATGAGGGCTTTTGGGTATTTCAGTTGCATTTTTGCTGGATATATACTCAAGGGAGACAGGATTGACAGATGCTGCAAAAAATAAAATAGGAAAGTGCATAATGTTGATATGTTCTTGCTGTTGCTTTCTCCTTGGCTTTTGCATTTTCACAAAGTTTTTGCAATTTTTTTGACTTAATTAACATATCTATTCATCTATTTTATTTTTTAAAATTATGTTTAACTTCATTGCTGATTACCATGTGCCAATGAAACTTACTGCAATTTCTGCAGGCTGACATTAAGTTGGCAGGTAACCACCCTCCAATTAATGTCATTGTGATGAGATAAAACTTAGTTGTGATTGTTGTTTGTCCAGCCGCTGTCTTTGGAAACTCATTTAAGTTATATCGATGACTCATAGTACAAGTGCCTTTTCATTCCCATCAGTTGTTTTTTCACTGAAGGTGCCAAAGAATGGTTATATAGGTAGCATGCTACCACAATTTTTGTAGCCGTGGGCATTTGCCAATGCCATAATTCCATTGATGAACTGGTTAAAATAGTATGGTTTTGCTTTGAAGACCTATAAGAATCTCATTGAAGTTCCTAAAACATATGTAGAATTTCTTAGATGAAAAAAATACAAAGAAAACAAAGATCTATAATAATTTATCTATCATTCAAGGAAAATTTTTAGCAGCATTTCAGAAGATAGGGCAGATAACCTTCATCCATTCATGCAACATTACACTATGCATTGCAGTCTCTGGATTAACTAAAGCAAATAGAGCTACGTATTAAGCAAAAAAGTGATTAAAGAGGTTCCTTTAGGTACCCACCACAAAGTATCAATATAATAGCTTGGCAACTCATATAATTCTGTACCCCTGAAGTAGCATTGAGAGTAACATGAAGGAAGAAGATCATCACTTTTAACACCCTATAAAGAAAATAAGTAATACAACACCACAATATTATAATGGAATATGAGTCTTCAAATCTTCAATGGGTTCACATTGGAACTAGACCCTAACAAATTGGCAAAATTATACATAAAGGGCTAAATGGGTTTGATTGATAAAATTCAATAATCAGATGTGCTTGCACCAAATATATTGTGAATTAATTGCAAAATTAAGGGGGTTGAGAAACTCGAGATCAATATCACCTTTTTGTTGATTCCATTGTCACATTAGCAAAACTATACCTATTGATTTGATATTACTGATATAGGCCCAATAATAAGATAGTAAAAACAAGATTAACGAATCTAACTAAAATGTTAATACAGTCAAATTTTGCTGATTATGTTAATAATATACCAGCCAATATTCAAATCGTACACTAGTTTATACTAAAAGCAAGGGTGAAAAATAAGTGTCTTTTATGTACTTCATTGCCAACACCAAGACCTACTGATGTCTCAGCTGAGAAGAAAACCATGTGCACAATCTTCATTGTGCCTATCAGTTTTTTACTGTTTCAGTTGCAAGCACCAAGTGAGGGTGAGCCTTTGTGGCTTGGTGCAACAGTAAGGTTGACAAATAAAAATAGCTTCTCTGCAGGTAGAGGTAAAGTTGCATATATCTAATCTTTTTCAAACCATACAATAGCAGGAACCTCGTACACTGCACTGCTCTTTTTTCGGTTGTGAGCATCAATGCAGGAATGTAGTATATAATAATGCTACTTCATAATCATGTCCCTATAGCTACCCAAAAAGAAAAATGTGTAGTGTGACTCACTATTTTAAACTTATAACTATCGACTAAAAATCTACAAATCAGAATATACATAAGGATGGTGCATATAGCCAATAATCTTTATCATAAAAACAAACTTTTGCCATCACAAATTTGCCAAGCATGCATGCTTCGGACTTGATTTCTAAATGAACGTATCTATATTTTGGGCTGAAACCTAATCCAACTGAAAATTTTTATTGCAGATCACATTCAATCAAGAATTGAACTTGTTCCACAAACTATTCTTGATCAAATTAGGTGCCTTAAAAACCGATCAAATCAAATTTGAGATTAGAGAGGTTAAGTTCTCAGTTCTAATTCGATCTATCCTTGGACATATATACTCGGAAGTATGCCGTTTTAAGTCGCCCAAAACTTTTACCAGTCACAAATATCCCTGATGTGGCTAATGTAGCCACATGGGTAATTTCGGCAAAATCAAAACATGGGTGCACCCCGGTATCTCCAAGCCCGCCGAGTCAGTCCGACCTTTCCTGGTCGGCCCTTCTCGGCCCGGCACCTCCAAGCCCGCCGAGTCGGCCCTTCTCGGCCCCGGCGTCTCCAGGCCCGCCGAGTCGGCCCCGACCCTTCCTGGTCGGCCCTTCTCGGCCCCGGCACCTCCAGGCCCGCCGAGTCGGCCCCGACCCTTCCTGGTCGGCCCTTCTCGGCCCGGCGTCTCCAGGCCCGCCGAGTCGGCCCCGACCTTTCCTGATCAGCCCTTCTCGGCCCGGCGTCTCCAGGCCCGCCAGTCGGCCCCGACCTTTCTGGTCGGCCCTTCTCGGCCCCGGCATCTCCAAGCCGCCGAGTCGGCCCCGACCCTTCCTGATCGGCCCTTCTCGGCCCCGGCACCTCCAAGCCCGCCGAGTCGGCCCCGATCTTTCCTGGTCGGCCCTTTCGGCCCCGGCGTCTCCAGGCCCGCCGAGTCGGCCCCGACCCTTCCTAGTTCCCTTCTCGGCCCCGGCATCTCCAGGATCGCCGAGTCGGCCCCGCCCGGCACGTCCTAGTCGGCAAGGTCGGCCCCGGCCACCCTTGGCCGACCCAGATAAGCTTCGGCTCCTCCGAGAGAGTCGAGACTTCCCGGTTTCCTCCAAACCTGCCCCAACACGGCCCTGGTAGCTCGGGACGCTACCTCTCTGACCCGCACCGCCTGACAACGCCAGATCCAACTACCCACTGGCCACGCTGCTGATGGGACTGGACCCAACTACCCAACAGCCCCGTGGCTGATGGGACTTAGCCCATCAACCGCTGCTTTCTCCCTTTCCGATGAGACAGGACCCACCAACCAGCACAGGTTCATGCAACTCCCAAGAACTCCGCGACATTCCCTCTCACGGAATCCCACGTGATCATGCCAGGTCAACCCCTATAAAAAGGTGAATCCACTCAGTAAACAGGTATGCGCGATAATCCCCGAAAAATCGCTATCTTGAGACCCAAAGAGAAATCCCTTCTCCTCTGGAGCACTCTTTCATCTAAAAAGAGCTCATTCGAGCTCCTCTTCTGCTGTGACCTCAATTGCTAACTTGGGCGTCGAGGGTCCTACCGAGAATCCTCTCCGGTCCTGGGACTTCTTTGCAGGTAACCGGTGAAGCGAGCCTGGAGAATCCATCCGTTCCCGATGTGCAGGATCAGTGATTGGGCGTCATCAGATTGGCGCGCCAGGTAGGGGCTCAAAAGTTGGTGTAGAACGCAGCAAGTATCCCAGGGCTTCCTGTGCTATATCTAGCCAAACTCTATTCCCCCTCTCTTCTCTCTTTGGAGTTATGGTGGTGACACGAGCTCAGGACGCTTCCATCGGCTGTCCAGCGAGGCTTCCCCCGCCAGTTCGGCAGCAGGAGGCCAATCCCCTGTTGCCGATCCTCCAGTCACCTGCCCACCACCAAACGCAGCGCCCAAACGGCGGAGCAATTGGCGACCCTCTCCCAACAAGTCCAAACTCTCACTGCTATGGTCCACGGGCTCCAACAGCAGCAGTCCGTGGCCACCCAGCACCAAACCGCTCCTCCGCCAGTCAGCAGTCGGCGAGGGAGGTTCTCCAAGGCGGGAGGCCGTCGGCGGGAGGCCGGCCGACGGAAAGCCGATCAGCGAGAGGCCGGTCGGCGGGAGGCCGGTCATCGCCCAGCTTCCCCAAGGAAGTCTTGCCGCGAGCCCTCCAAGCGGCCGCGGTCCCCTGAGCATGGCCCCAGCAAAATCCTTCGGGGCCACGTCATCAAGACGAGCCAAGGCGGAAGCCTCGACTTCCGTCTCCCTCTGTCTTCTTCGTCTTCTTCTTCCTCCTCCGAGCCATCTCGGAGGGCCCCAACAATCAACCGACAGGCGAAGAGCGCATGGAGTACAACCGGCGGCTGGACGAGCTCGCCAGAAAAATCAACCATCAGCCGGAGGAAGAGTTCGACACCCGCCCTCCTTACACCCGCCGAATATTGGAGGAGCCTGTCCCCCAGGTTTCGGTTCCCCCAGGTGGACCCGTACGATGGTACGACAGATCCTTTCGACCATCTCGAGAGTTATAAAGCAATGATGCAGGTTCAAGGCGCTTCAGACGCCCTTCTGCAAGGCCTTTCCCGCTACTCTGCGGAAGGCCGCTCGTGCGTGGCACTCGCGCTTGCCCCCTCACAGCATCGACTCCTTCCGAGAGCTGGAGAAGGCTTTTCTGGCACATTTCGACGCCTGCCGACGAATTCCAAGGGTGGCGGACAGCCTTTTCTCCGTACGTCAGGAGGAAGAGTCGTTGCGGACTTCATGTCCCGGTTCAAAGCTGCCGCCCTCGAGGTCTACCATCTCGACGACGCGGTAGCGACGCTGGCGTTGAAGCGAGGACTCCCGTCTCGCTTCACCTTTTCTTTGGATAAGAAGCCATCGGGCTCTTATTCCGACCTCCTCCTCGGCTCAAAAGTATATCCGTGCGGATGAAGCCGACTTCACCCGCCAGAATCTTCAAGGAGCTCCAGCCACAAGCCTGCTCGCCCTGAACCAAGCGGACCTCCTCGACACCGGCGAGCCGACCCGCCTCGTCGACCCGACAACAGGCGAAGCCCTGTCCCAACGAGAGCAAGCTCACACCTCTCCTTGCCCCTCATCTCACATTCTGATGGAGATCGAAGGCGAGCCTTACCTCCAGCGCCCTCCTCCATGAAGAAAGGTCTTCCTCGCGACAAAAGCCGCTACTGCCGATTCCACCGGGACTATGGCCATGACACTGACAGCTGCTACAGCTTGAAGCGGGCCATCGAGGAGCTCATTCAGCGGGCTACCTCGGCAAATATGTGCAGAAGGAGCAGCAGCCGCTGCCGACCCTCATGGGGCCTCCGCCTGTTCAGGCCCCGGTCGACAACGCCCCCACGGAGCGGACGGTCGGAATGGTGTCCTGGGGATCAACCTCCGCATCTAAGCGGCCGAAGGGGAGGAGGCGCCGAGTAATGTAATTCCTGGGGGATCTGCTATCATAGATAATGTAAACAATGAAGGCGTCGTCGTCTCTATGACGATCGCCAAGCACCCTGTAAAGAGGATATTAGTTGATAGTGGCAGCTCAGCTGACATCCTTACCTACGACGCTTTTGTTCGGATGAGATTATCTTTGGACTCCCTTCAGCCTGTGGCGACCCCTTTGGTCGGTTTTACTGGAGACTCCGTGAGGGTTGAAGGCGAAATACCTTTGCCTGTGACAGCCGGAACGCCGCTATGCCAAAGCACAGTAATAATGAAATTCTGGTTGTGAGGGTTCCCTTGGCGTATAACGCCATTCTGGGGCGTCCAGGTTTGAACCTTTTGGACGCAGTTATTTCACCCGGCGTCTGTTAGTGCAATTCCCCATAGGCGGAGTCGGGAGATGCGCGGTGAGGTCAGCCCAGTCCTGCCCTGTTATCACGCGGCATCAAGTCCTCCGAAAGCTGAACCAACCTTTGAAGCATCCGACCCCAGAGACTCTAACAAAGGAGGAGAACCGGTGAACATCTTTTGACCTTCCCTCTTGGAGATGACCCGGCAAGAACCGTCCGTGTCGGCGGACTCCTTCCTCCAGAGGACCGGGAGCATCTCTTAGCCTTTTTGCGGGCTAATTCAGACGTCTTCGCCTGGTCAGCATCTGATATGCCCGGCATCCCTCCGAAAGTGATCACCCACAAGCTCAACATTGACCCGCGGCACCGTCCAATTCGTCAGAAGAAGAGAAGCTTTGCTCCTGATCGACAAAAGGCTATTGACGAGGAAGTCAACAAGCTACTCAGTGCCGGCCACATCCGGGAGGCACACTACCCCAGTTGGTTGGCCAATGTGGTCATGGTGCGTAAGGCAAATGGAAGCTGAAGGATTTGCATAGACTTCACCGACCTCAACAAGGCGTGTCCAAAAGACAGCTTTCCCCTGCCAAGGATTGATCAGCTGTAGATTCCACCTCCAGGCACGAACTCCTCAGCTTTATGGACGCCTTCTCAGGATACAATCAGATAAGGATGGACCCCAGCGACGAAAGCACACCTCCTTCGTGACGGAAAAGGGCATTTATTGCTACAAAGTGATGCCTTTTGGCCTCAAGAACGCGGGGGCAACTTACCAAAGGTTGATGAACAGAGTGTTCCAGGACCAGCTAGGCGGAACATGGAGGTCTACGTAGACACATGCTGACAAAGAGCACCCGCGCCTCTGATCACGTCTCCGATTTAGAGGAGACCTTCAACAACCTCCGTCGTTTCCAAGTTAAGCTGAACCCCAAGAAATGTGCTTTTGGGGTCACGGCAGGTAAGTTCCTGAGCTTCATAGTGACCCAGCGGGGGATCGAGGCGAACCCAGAGAAGATCAGCGCCATACTTAACACAAGGCCACCGTCCAGCAAGAAGGAAGTGCAGCGATTAACTGGGAGGATAGCGGCTCTAAGTCGTTTCCTCTCCAAATCAGCCGAGAGATGCTTGCCCTTCTTCAAGGCCTTGCGGAAGATGAATAGCTTCGAGTGGACTGACGATTGCCAGAGGGCCTTCGACGGGTTGAAGGCGTTTCTGTCCTCCCCTCGCTCCTATCCAAGCCAAGAGACAGAGAAAATCTTTTTCTCTACTTAGCCGCTTCTTCAGAAGCCGTTAGTTCAGTTTTGGTGCGTCTCGACACTGATGGAATCCAAAGGCCTGTCTACTATGTGAGTAAGGTCCTCCATGACGCGGAAGTCAGGTACTCCAAGGCGGAAAAGGTCATCTTCGCCCTGATAGTCTCCGCTCGGCGTCTCCGCCCGTATTTTCAAGCCCATCCTATTGTGGTGCTCACGGATCAACCCCTGCGAGCTATCCTGGCTCGTCGGATACCTCAGGATGACTCGCCAAGTGGGCCATCAAGCTGGGAGAATTCGACCTCTCTTTCCAGGCTCGACCGGCTCTAAATCCCAAGTTCTGGCTGACTTCCTAGTTGAATGCACCTGGGCAGAGGAGATGACTGAAGAGGTTGCCAAGGAACAGTGCGAGCCTGAGCCAGGCGAAGATGGGGAAACTTGGATCCTTCATGTGAACGGCGCATCGAACTCTCAAGGAAGCGGTGCCGGCCTCATTCTCGCCGGACCAGGCGGAGAGAGAACAGAATGCGCCCTGCGGTTTCTATTCGAAGCCACCAACAATCAAGCTGAGTACGAGGCCCTGCTGGCCGGGTTAAGGCTAGCCAAGAGTTCGGAATAAAGCGTCTCAGAGCTTTCAAGGACTCGCAACTCGTCTCTGGGCAAATCAATGGGGAATACGAGGCGCGTGACCCCGCTATGACTCAATACTTGGGCAAGGTTCGGCTCCTAACCTCCTGGCTGGCTTACTTCAATATCAGTTATATTCCACGAAGTGAAAATGCCAAGGCCGACATCCTCTCTCGTCTGGCACCTCTGCCGGCGGTGTGGCAAGGGATGCTTACATTGAATATTTGGAAAGACCCAGTATAGAGGATAGCGAGAAAATCCTCCCGCTCACCCAAGAGCCCACATGGATGGACGCCTACGTTCGTTATCTCACTGACGGTACACTCCCTGATGACCGCAACGAAGCCAGGTTGCTCAAGTGGAAAGCCTCCAAATTCATCCTCCTCGATGGGCGTCTATACAGAAGGTCATTCTCCTATCCCCTGCTCAAGTGCGTGGGACCCGCCGACGCCGACTACAACCTTAGAGAAATCCACGAGGGCATCTGTGAAAACCATTTGGGGGGCAGATCCTTAGCCCAAAAGGCCCTCCGTCACGGATATTTTTGGCTCACTATGAGGGAGGATGCGACTAAATTAGTTCAGAGCGATGGTTGCCAGCGCCATGCACATGTTACGGCCTTGGCTATGCGGCGCGCGGTGAGGTTGCGCGCATGCCAAGCCTGCACATGGCAGTCTTATGTGTGCAGGCTGCTCATTTCTGCAGAAACCCCTGGGGTAGCACAGTGCAGGATGCTGCGCAAGTATGGTGAGAGGGGGCTGCACATGAGCATGTCCAGTCTGCAATGCTGCTCGTTTCTGCAGAACCCCTGGGGTGGCACAGTGCAGGATGCTGCGTAAGTATGGTGAGAGGAGGCCTTGGCCGTCGGAGCATGGCTGGAGCATGCAATGGCCGAGCCACTCTAGGGATGAAGCGCTGCCATTAGGCATGCGAAGAGGCCTTGGACGCGTTGCCCAGGCCCTTGGATGCGTGTTGGCGCGTGCGTGAGCTGGCGCTGGGCGCCGGGCGCGCACGGCCGCATGCCAGGACGCGCAGGCGCGTGCGGGCCAGCGGCGGCTGCTGGCGCGAGCTGCCTTGTGCGGGCACGGGCACGTGCGTGCCAGCGGCGGGCGCGTGCTGCCTTACGGGGCATGGCGTGACGGTACAGCAGTTGACCATTGGCCGTTGCGGCGCGTGATGTGGCCAGTTGGCCCATTCTGGCACATGACTCGACCGTTGGCCGGGCCATCATTATCCGCTGGGCGCATGCACGCGGGATGGACGCGGTGCCAACGGATAGGATCACGCGGAGGAGGAGCATCCCGGGATATTCGGGCCGTTGCGCGGAGCTAGCAGCGGATATTTCGGAGAGGAGCGCAGGCAATGGCAGACCGTTGGAGGACGCGGCTACGACACGGAGTCGCGCGGCCGTGCGGGCGGCACGGCCGAACGCGCGCAGCGGGCGCGCGCGCACAGGGCGAGGCGCACGCGGCTGGGCGGATGGTTTGCTGGGCATCGGCAGGCAGTTGCAGCAGGGATACATCCGGTATTATCTGATTTGTTGAGATGGCCTTTGGAAGGCTTATCCATTGGATAAGGCCTATCCAAAGGGATGAGGCGGTGGCTAGGCAGTTGGGAGGGCCTATATAAGGCTGGGCGGACCCTAGGCCAAGGACAATTGGAAAAATTGGAAAAAAATTGGAGGAGATCCGATCAGAGGAAGAGTTCCATCCTTCCAAGGAAGAAGGCATCCGAGAGGAGTTCGGGTGTGCCATCAAACGACCAGAGAAGGCTTCATGAGGTTGGCGAGCGGCTGGATCAGTGGCGATCGCAGCGGCGCAGGTCTGAGTCAGGAGGACTTAGGCGAGCACGGGACGTGACCAATACGCACAGGCGATGCGAGGGTGCGAGGCATCCACAGGTCAGTTTTCGTTGAGTGAGGTTGGGGCGGGCACTTTAAGAGATCTTTGTTAGGGACAGAGAGGAGTGCTTTTGTAGCCTACGGCAACCTCATTATTTCCCAAGTTACTTAGTGGAGAGTACTTGGTTGGGAAGGCTTTGCCTCCCGTATATCTTGGCGTTTGGGTGGAACTTTGTTCTTCGGGGATTTTATTCATTGTTCTGGGGTAAGGCTGGTTAGGGGAAGGGTTTCTCTAATGCCATTACCGGTAGACGCAAGGACCTAGTGGCCATAGGGAGCGCTTGCGCGTGCCGATTGAAAGCCCGGTGACAAGTGGTATCAGAGCCCGGTTGAAGACAAGTTCCAAGCAAGCCCAATCAGATGGCGAGAGCGGTAGGAGACCGCATGACCCGTTTGGAGGGTATCGTGGGAGATCCAGGAGAGGGATCAACCATGAATCTTGTAGCTGTATGCGCGGAGTTGAGCATGCAATTGGCTGAGTTGCGCACTTCGCACGACCAGTTGATAGAGGCGCATGAGGGGCTGCTTCGCGACCTTGAACATCGAAGCATGCAACAACAACGATCAGACTTGGCCATGGAGGAGCGATTGGAGCTTCGGATCCATGCTTTGGAGCAGGAGGTGATCCGTCTGAGGTAGGAGGCGCGGAGTCCAGTCCACATGGTCGGCGCTCCGGCAAAGGAAGCGAAGGTCCGGGAGCCTAAGGCCTTCGGCGGAGTCAGGAGCGCGACGGAAGTGGAGAACTTCGTGTGGGACATGGAGACTTACTTCCGTGCGGCGAAGATCCCAGCACCCGATCAGGTGGATCGGCCTCGACATATCTGGAGGGGAACGCCAAGCTCTGGTGGAGGACCAGAACGACCGAGGATGACCGTGCGGGGCGTCCCAGGATCGAGACCTGGGAGATCTTCAAGAGGGAACTGAAGGCTCAGTTCCAGCCGAACAATGCAGGGTGGCTTGCTCGAGAGAACCTGAGGAAGCTGCGGCAGACAGGGAGCATCCGGGAGTACGTGGCGCAGTTCAGCAATCTACTTCTGGAGGTGTCCAACATGTCCGAGGAAGATAAGTTATTTAACTTCCTCGCTGGTCTACAGGGGTGGGCGCAGGCCGAGCTTCGCAGGAGGGAGGTGAGGGATATTCCCTCAGCCTTCGTAGCAACAGAGACGCTGGTAGACTTTCGCAGCACTACTACTTCGGGCAGCGGTGGCCAGGGCAAGGGCAAACGCAAGAGCGCGTCACCACCGCGTGGTCGAAAAGGCAAGAAGGAAAGTGTTCCACCACGTGCAGCAGCAAAACCAAAGGGACTGGCGACTTTTGCTGGATGCTTCATATGCGGAGGGCCGCATCTAGCACGGGAGTGTCCACGAAAGGTGGAGGTAGCGGCCGTCACTACCCAGGTAGACAGGGTGTCCGAGAGTTTGGAGGTCAGTAGCGAGGTTGGCCCCGCTACAGTCCATCAACACTTTGGCCACGAGAGACCAACGCCAAGGTTTGATGTACGTGAGGGCTCGGGTCAACGGGAGGAAAGTGCGGGCCTTGGTTGATTCCGGCGCGACACACAATTTCGTGAGCCAAGGGCGGCGTACAGATTGGGGCTTGGAGCGCTATCCCAGCCTTGTAGGGTGAAGCCAGTCAACTCCGAGGAGATGGAGTCTTTGGGCCAGCGAAGGCCACATTGGAGGTGGGCTCATGGACTGGGCACTGCAGCATGACGGTCTTGCCGATCGACGACTACGACCTGATACTCGGGATGGACTTCTTCATCAAGAGCAAGGCGTGGTCATGCCTCATCGGAGGGGCATCTTGATCCGGAGAGGTAGGCGTCCTTACTTCGTTCCAGTGGAGGGATGGCGGAGGACAGTTGCGAAGGGTGGGTGCAAGAAACGACCCCACCACCAGACTTGAGGTTGTGCGACAACCTCACGCCTAGGCATCGCGTGGGAGAGCCTAGGCACTGAGGCCTGCGGCAGGAGGCGGAATGGCTCGGCGAGTGGGCTATCCAACCGAGGAGCATCAGGGGGTGCGCGTGGCGGTGGCCACGTTGGGACTCGGGAGGCTTTGGCCAGGAGGGCCAAGGCATGCGACGACGAGGAGCGTCAGAAAGATACTTTGCGCGGCGGCATGGTGGTCGACGAGGGCGTCGATATCTCAGCGGGGGAAGGATTGTTACGGCCTTGGCTATGCGGCTCGCGGTGAGGTTGCGCGCATGCCAAGCCCTGCACATGGGCAGTCTTATGTGTGCAAGGCTGCTCATTTCTACAAACCCTGGGGTGGCACAGTGCAGGATGCTGTGCAAGTATGGTGAGAGGGGGCTGCACATGAGCATGTCCAGTTGCAATGCTGCTCGTTTCTGCAGAACCCCTGGGGTGGCACAGTGCAGGATGCTGCGTAAGTATGGTGAGAGGAGGCCTTGGCCGCTCGGAGCATGGCTGGAGCATGCAATGGCCGGGCCACTCTAGGGATGGAGCGCTGCCATTAGGCATGCGGAGAGGCCTTGGGCGCGTTGCCCAGGACCTTGGATGCGTGTTGGCGCATGCGCGAGCTGGCGCTGGGCGCCAGGCGCGCATGGCCGCATGCCAGGACGTGCAGGCGCGTGCGGGCCAGCGGGCAGCTGGGCGCGCGCTGCCTTGCGCGGGTAAGGGCGCGTGCATGCAAGCGGCGCGCTGGGCGCGCGCTGCCTTACGGGGGCACGGCGTGAAGGTGCAGTAGTTGACCGTTGGCCGTTGGCGTGATGTGGGCAGTTGGCCATTCTGGCACATGACTCGACTGTTGGCCGGGCCATCCTTATCCGCTGGGCGCATGCACGCGGGATGGATGCGGTGCCAACGGATAGGATCACGCGGAGGAGAATCCCGGGATATTCGGGCCGTTGCGCGGAGCTAGCAGCGGATATTTCAGAGAGGAGCGCAGGTGATGGCAGACCGTTGGCGGACGCGGCTACGACACGGAGTCGCGCGGCCGTGCGGGCAGCACGAGCGCGCGCAGCGGGCGCGCGCGGGCGCGCGCGCACAGGGCGAGGCGCACGCGGCTGGGCGGATGGTTCACTGGGCATCGGCAGGCAGTTGCAGCAGGGACACATCCGGTATTATCCGATTTGTTGAGATGGCCTTTGGATAGGCTTATCCATTGGATAAGGCCTATCCAAAGGGATGAGGCAGTGGCTAGGTGGTTGGGCGGGCCTATATAACGCTGGGTGGACCCTAGGCCAAGGGCAATTGGAAAAATTGGAGATCCGATCAGAGAAAGACTTCCATCCTTCCAAGGAAGAAGGCATCCGAGAGGAGTTCGGGTGTGCCACCAAACAACCAGAGAAGGCTTCGTAAGGTTGGCGAGCAGCTGGATCAGTGGCGATCGCAGCGGCGCAGGTCTGAATCAGGAGGACTTAGGCGAGCACGGGACGTGGCCGATACGCACAGGCGGTGCGAGGGTGCGAGGCATCCACAGGTCAGTTTTCGTTGAGTGAGGTTGGAGCGGGCACTTTGAGAGATCTTTGTTAGGGACAGAGAGGAGTGCTTTTGTAGCCTACGGGCAACCTCATTATTTCCAAGTTACTTAGTGGAGAGTACTTGGTTGGGAAGGCTTTGCCTCCCGTATATCTTGGTGTTTGGGTGGAACTTTGTTCTTCGGGGATTTTATTCATTGTTCTGGGGTAAGGCTGGTTAGGGGAAGGGTTTCTCTAACGCCATCACCGGTAGACGCAAGGACCTAGTGGCCATAGGGAGCGCTTGCGCATGCCGATTGAAAGCCCGGTGACAAGTGGTATCAGAGCCGGTTGAAGACAAGTTCCAAGCAAGCCCAATCAGATGGCGAGAGCGGTAGGAGACCGCATGACCGTTTGGAGGGTATCGTGGGAGATCCAGGAGAGGGATCAACCATGAATCTTGTAGCTGTATGCGCGGAGTTGAGCATGCAGTTGGCTGAATTGCGCACTTCGCACGACCAGTTGACGGAGGCGCATGAGGGGCTGCTTCGCGACCTTGAACATCGAAGCATGCAACAACAACGATCAGACTTGGCCATGGAGGAGTGATTGGAGCTTCGGATCCATGCTTTGGAGCAGGAGGTGATCCGTCTGAGGCAGGAGGCGCGGAGTCCAGTCCACATGGTCGGCGCTTCGGCAAAGGAAGCGAAGGTCCGGGAGCCTAAGGCCTTCGGCGGAGTCAGGAGCGCGACGGAAGTGGAGAACTTCGTGTGGGACATGGAGACTTACTTCCGTACGGCGAAGATCCCAGCACCCGATCAGGTGGATCGGGCCTCGACATATCTGAAGGGGAACGCCAAGCTCTGGTGGAGGACCAGAACGGCCGAGGATGACCGTGCGGGGCATCCCAGATCGAGACCTGGGAGATCTTCAAGAGGGAACTGAAGGCTCAGTTCCAGCCGAGCAACGCAGGGTGGCTTGCTCGAGAGAACCTGAGGAAGATGCGGCAGACAGGAGCATCCGGGAGTACGTGGCGCAGTTCAGCAATCTACTTCTGGAGGTGTCCAACATGTCCAAGGAAGATAAGTTATTTAACTTCCTCGCTGGTCTACAGGGGTGGGCGCAGGCCGAGCTTCGCAGGAGGAAGGTGAGGGATATTCCCTCAGCCTTCATAGCAGCAGAGGCGCTGGTAGACTTTCGCAGCACTACTACTTCGGGCAGCGGTGGCCAGGGCAAGGGCAAACGTAAGAGCGCGTCACCACCGCATGATCGAAAAGGCAAGAAGGAAAGTGTTCCATCACGTGCAGCAGCAAAACCAAAGGGACAGGCGACTTTTGTTGGATGCTTCATATGCGGAGGGCCGCATCTAGCACGGAGTGTCCACGAAAGGTGGCGGTAGCGGCCGTCACTACCCAGGTAGACAGGGCGTCCGAGAGTTCGGAGGAGGAGCCAGTAGCGAGGTTGGCCCCGCTACAGTCCATCAACACTTTGGCCACGAGAGACCAACGCCAAGGTTTGATGTACGAGGGCTCGGGTCAACAGGAGGAAAGTGGGCCTTGGTTGATTCCGGCGCGATACACAATTTTGTGAGCCAAGGGGCGGCGCACAGATTGGGGCTTGGAGCGCTATCCCAGCCTTGTAGGGTGAAGCCAGTCAACTCCGAGGAGATGGAGTCTTTGGGCCAGATGGAGGCCACATTGGAGGTGGGCTCATGGACTGGGCACTGCAGCATGACGGTCTTGCCGATCGACGACTACGACCTGATACTCGAGATGGACTTCTTCATCAAGAGCAAGGCCGTGGTCATGCCTCATCGGAGGGGCATCTTGATCCGAAGAGGTAGGCGTCCTTACTTCGTTCCAATGGAGGGATGGCGGAGGACAGTTGCGAAGGGTGGGTGCAAGAAACGGCCCCACCACCAGACTTGAGGTTGTGTGACAACTTCACGCCTAGGCATCGCGTGGGAGAGCCTAAGCACTGAGGCCTGCGGCAGGAGGCGGCAGACGCGCTGCCTTCGCAGGCGCGGGCGCGTGCATGCCAGCGGCGGGCGCTGCCTTGCGGGGGCACGACGTGACGGTGCAGCAGTTGACCGTTGGCCGTTGCGGCGCGTGATGTGGGCAGTTGGCCCATTCTGGCACATGACTCGACTGTTGGCCGGGCCATCCTTATCCGCTGGGCGCATGCACGCGGGATTGACGCAGTGCCAACGGATAGGATCACGCGGAGGAGGAGCATCCCGGGATATTCGGGCCGTTGCGCGAGCTAGCAGCGGATATTTCGGAGAGGAGCGCAGGCGGTGGCAAACTGTTGGCGGACGCGGCTACGACACGGAGTCGCGCAGCCGTGCGGGCGGCACGGCCGAGCGCGTGTAGCGGGCGCGCGCGCACAGGGCGAGGCACACGCGGCTGGGCGGATGGTTCGCTGGGCATCGGCAGGCAGTTGCAGCAGGGACATATCCGGTATATCCGATTTGTTGAGATAGCCTTTGGATAAGGCTTATCCATTGGATAAGGCCTATCCAAAGGGATGAGGCGGTGGCTAGGCGATTGGGCGGGCCTATATAAGGCTGGGCGGACCCTAGGCAAAGGCAATTGGAAAAATTGGAAAAAAATTGGAGGAGATCCGATCAGAGGAAGACTTACATCCTTCCAAGGAAGAAGGCATCCGAGAGGAGTTCGGGTGTGCCACCAAACGACCAGAGAAGGCTTCGTGAGGTTGGCGAGCGGCTGGATCAGTGGCGATCGCAGCGGCGCAGGTCTGAGTCAGGAGGACTTAGGCGAGCACGGGACGTGGCCGATACGCACAGGCGGTGCGAGGGTGCGAGGCATCCACAGGTCAGTTTTCGTTGAGTGAGGCTAGGGCGGGCACTTTGAGAGATCTTTGTTAGGGACAGAGAGGAGTGCTTTTGTAGCCTCGGGCAACCTCATTATTTCCCAAGTTACTTAGTGGAGAGTACTTGGTTGGGAAGGCTTTGCCTCCCGTATATCTTGGCGTTTGGGTGGGACTTTGTTCTTCGGGGATTTTATTCATTGTTCTGGGGTAAGGCTGGTTAGGGGAAGGGTTTCTCTAACGCCATCACCGGTAGATGCAAGGACCTAGTGGCCATAGGAAGCGCTTGCGCGTGCCGATTGAAAGCCCGGTGACACACACATCCAACATCAACCATCTACCCCGATGAGCCCGCTCTCAGCTCCATGGCCCTTCGCTCAGTGGGGAATGGACATTCTCGGGCCATTCCCCCCAGCTTCTGGGCAACGGAAGTTCTTGCTAGTCGTCATTGATTACTTCACCAAATGGGCCGAGGTCGAAGCGTTAGCCAAGATCACTGAAGGCAAAGTCAAAGCTTTCTTTTGGAGTCAATCATATGCCGCTTTGGCCTGCCTCACACCCTTGTCACGGACAACGGCCGCCAATTCAACAACGAAGCATTCAAAGTCTTCTGCGACGAGCTGGGCATTCATCACCGATTCACCTCCGTTGGCCACCCCAAACCAATGGGGAGGCTGAGGTTATGAACCGCACCATCCTTAGAGGACTTAGAACCAGGTTGGACGGGTCCAAAGGTCGTTGGATGAAGGAGCTCCCCAGCGTGATATGGGCCTATCACACGACCCCTAAAGCCCCGACGGGCGAGACTCCCTTCAATCTCGCCTTCGGATCCGAGGCCGTCATTCCTGTCAAGATCGGACTACCTAGTCCACGCGTGGAGTTCTTCAGTGAAGAAAGCAACTCCGCGCAGATTCGGGCTAATTTGGACTTCATCGACGAGGCACATGATCGGCGAGGCTATGCATGGCGACTTTCCGTCAGCGAGCGGCCAGGTACTACAATGCTCGAGTTCGCCTTAAGGTTTTCTGCCGCGAAGATTTGGTTTTGAGAAAAGCTGAGGTTTCAAAGCCTACTGAGGGGGGGCAAACTATCCCCCAACTGGGAGGGCCCTTATCGCGTCGCCGAGGCACTCCACCGGGGGGCATACAAATTAGAGCAGCTCGATGGGCAACCCATTCCACGCACCTGGAATGCGGATAACCTTCGCCAATATTACCAATAATGTATTCCACCAAGGCATGAGCAATAAAGGGGGGTCCCTTCTGACGTAACGGCCTACTCTCCCTTGCCTCCAAGGACCAGATCTCTCAAAAACGGCAGTGCCTCCGAGTCGGTTAAGACCCTAGCAGCTCCGTACCCAGTCGAGTCGCCCTTCAGGCGGCACACAAACCCCTGAAGCGGTTCAAAAGGAGCTCACCGGCATCGCAGCTAACGGGACACCACTCGACCCCGGCACGACGGTGCCCCCCGAGTCGGTTAAGACCCTAGTAGCTCCGTACCCGATCGAGTCGCCCTTCAGGCGGCATACAAACCCCTGAAGCGGTTTAAAAGGAGCTTGCCGGCATCGCGGCTAACGGGACCCACTCGGCCCCGGCACGGCAGTGCCTCCGAGTCGGTTAAGACCCTAGCAGCTTCGTACCCTATCGAGTCGCCCTTTAAGCAACACATAAACCCCTAAAGCAGTTCAAAAGGAGCTCGCCGGCATCGCGGCTAACGGGACACCACTCGGCCTCAGCACGGCGGTGCCCCCCGAGTCGGTTAAGACCCTAGCAGCTCCGTACCCGATCGAGTCGCCCTTCAGGCGGCACACAAACGGCTAACAGGACACCACTCGGCCCCGGCACGGCGGTGCCCCCCGAGTCGGTTAAGACCCTAGCAGCTCCATACCCGGTCGAGTCGCCCTTCAGGCGGCACACAAACCCCTGAAGCGGTTCAAAAGGAGCTCGTCGGCATCGCGGCTAACGGGACACCACTCGGCCCCGGCGCGGCGGTGCCCCCGAGTCGGTTAAGACCCTAGTAGCTCCGTACCCGGTTGAATCGCCCTTCAGGCGGCACACAAACCCCTGAAGCGGTTCAAAAGGAGCTCGCCGACATCGCGGCTAAGGGGACACCACTCGACCCCGGCATGGCGGTGCCCCCGAGTCGGTTAAGACCCTAGCAGCTCCGTACCCGATCGAGTTGCCCTTCAGGCGGCACCAAACCCCTGAAGCGGTTCAAAAGGAGCTCGCCGGCATCGCGGCTAACGGGGCACCACTCGGCCCCGACATGGCGGTGCCCCCGAGTCGGTTAAGGCCCTAGCAACTCCGTACCCGATCGAGCTACCCCTCAGGCAACACAGAAACCCCTCACGATGGCAGAATCAACCTCAACCATCTCTGGTCAATCCAGACGCCTCCAAAGTTAGGCTTGGCATCAAGCCGCTCAGAGATCTTTCCAAGCCTTTGGGGACTCATGCGTAAGCAAGCCTTCTTGCGAACAGCCTGCGACAGCACGAAACATCTTAAGTGATTGTTCATATGGCCGGCCTACATCCTAAAGACATTCGAATATTGGCTAAGTTCGGAGTCGTGGAACATCTTAAAAGATACTATATTCGGCTTCAACGTCGTCAGCATACGGTTTGGCCACAAGAAGTAAGGCACAGTGAGGCGTTTTTCTCAGAAGAAGGAAGACAGGATGGATCGAAGCACAAAGAAGTTAGGAGAAAAGTCTTTTTCATTGACTATTGAAGAAGGATACAAAACTGGGCCTGAGGCCGGTTACATATAATAAAGTAAAAGAAAAAAACAACTCAAGGCTCGCCGGGGCCGAGCTTCCCTTCATCCTTTTTCTTCGCAGCTCCTCGTCAGAATCCCCAGGCTGGATATCTTCGAGTTCAGCAATGTCGATCTTGAGGGCCGCGGATACTCTGACCTTGCACATTTCGAAGCCCTGAATATAGGCGTCGAGGCTGGCCTCGACGACTTCTTGCTTGAACTCCGGCGAGGCCTTATAGTTGGACACGGCCTGCCCCGCCTCGGCTTCGGCCCGCTGCGCCCTGGCCTCAGCCTCCCAGACCTTGCTCTCGGCCTATGCGGCGCGGGCGCTAGCCTCGTCAGCACAGGCCACCGCCCCGGCCTTCTCCAAGCCCGCCTCCGTCGCCGCCTTCTCCGCAGCGGCCGCTCTTTCTGCAGCCTCCGCCGCTGCCTTCTCCGCGGCGGCCGCTCTCTCCGCCGCGATCCGAGTCTCCTCAGCGCGTTGGAGCCGCTGAGTCAACTCTTCGTTCTGCGCCGCGGCGGCCCTTAATCTCTCTGAGGCCAGCTCCATCTTGGCCTCGCCGCGGAGGCCCGGCCGCTCTCGACTTCGACCCGGCTCTCCATCTCCCTCATGCGACCGGCCCAGCTCTCCTCGCGGGCCGAGGTTTCCTTATGCAGACGAGCAAGGCTTTCAGCCTGCGCCATGCTCTCCTTCTTATACCTGTCGGCCCGCGCCAGGGCCTTGGTAATTGTGGTGGAAGAGTGGGCCAGCGCCTCGCGAAGGCCCAACGCTCCAGTGACCAACTATAGCAGAGAAACATGTCAGCTATGAGAAGAAGAAATATAGGAGAATAACAAGTGCTCAAAATTTACCTGGACAACAGAAACCATTACCATGTCCAGGAGCGCGGAGTGACTCATCCCCCGTCTCCTCTTCGAGCTCGGCGGTTCGGACCCCTGACAGGAGGCGGAAGGCCTGCGCGGCGTCCGCCACTGAACTGACCGGTGGAACCAGCCTCGTCTATCCCACCTGCGGGCCTTCGGCCTGGGGGCAGGGCCGCGCCGGCCAATTGGCGGGATGAGCTCCCCGACTCACCCCTTTGCCTCTCGATCGCCTCCACCCCGCTCTGGGCCTCCCTGGCGACCCGCTCCCCCTCACTGGCGGTTGGGGGAGCACCTTCTCTCTCCGGCTCGGCAGCGGCCGGAGGGCCAACGACAACAGTGACCCGCCCCGCCTCGGGCACATCGGCGGCGACAGGAGCTTCCTCCTCTCCATCCAAAACCACCACCATCGCCTCGTGGTGGCCAGGATCTCCCCTTCTTCGGTCTCGGCCCTCGCAGGCTTCCGGGCCGCTCTTACAACCGGCTTCTTTTCGGCCGGCTCCCTCGCAGGTGTCGGGGCTGTGGGGGCTACGGCCGGCCTTACCGGCTCCCTTTCTCGAGGTTTCTTCGCCGGCCGGGATGACTCTCCAGTCGCCCACCTTTTTTGCCTCAGGACGGCCTCAAATCGCTGGCGGAAACCCTCATTGCTGCACAAAAGAGTAACGAGCATCAATAGCGGCATACAATAAATCGAAGGACGGACAAAAAAATTCAGGCGCCAAGCTCACCGATCGACGGGGCTAACTCGGCTTCTACCAGGTTCTCCTCGGACAGGAGTTCCTTGTAATTGGGGATTTGACAGTTGGACAGTCGGGTGAATAACTCCCTATCCCTATCCCCTACGGTGGAATCTTCGTTGGAGCTGGTCTCGGCTCCCTCAAGTCGGCCCTAACCCCCTCGACGTGGGCAAAGAGAAATCTAGGTTTCCACCCCCTAATTTTGGATGGGAGACCCAATGGGAAGGCTCTACCCGGCCTGGCAGTAAATGCCCACCAGGCACCCTCACCTTGGCGGCGGAGCTTATAGAAAGCTCGGAACAGGGACAGCCCTGGACGGGCCCCCTCGAAGTGGCAGAGGATTACAAAGGCGCAAATGATCCGAATCCAGTTCGGAGTCAACTATGCCGGCACTAACCTATACCTATCTAAGAGGTTAAGGAAAAAAGGATGGAAAGGAAGGCGCAGCCCACACCGGAAGAACTCATCGTACAGAGCGACCCAGCCCGAATGGTCAGAAGTCACCCTGTCCTCGGCCCCGGCGCGGACAGGTCAACGAAGTCAGGGACATTGTATTTAGCCCTAAGGGTCTCTATATCCTTAGAGGTCATGGTGAAAGCCACCCCAGCTGGACCCGTTGGATCGGAACTCACCGCCGGAGGAAGCGCCGGACGGCGAAAAGACAAGGGAACTGCCCTAATAGGAGGATCGGAGGTGATCGGGGGTCCTACTGTCCCCGATTCACCACGGATGATTACACCGCCCACCGACTGAGGCATTCGACTTCTAGCTATAGGGGCCCGGTCCTCACTGCTAGACTGCGAAGACTCTTCTACAGGTCTCTTGCCCTCCCTAATGGCACGACGGTACATAGGTAAAAAGGGGATGGAACTAACCTGGGAGTTGGAAAGACTCAGGTCGCAGAAGAACTCAAAGAAGAAAGCAGAAGAAGAAAGCAATGGCAGCGTAAAGGTTTCTACAGGTCCTTGGGAGGTTTTTATAGCCCCCGTCTCCAGCTAACGCCGCCCCAGATCCTGCCATCTGGCGCGCGCCCATTGCGTCGCAAACTGCTGGCCGAAAATCTCGCATGCGCCCGAGGCGTACCACCTTGATCCATTCCAGAAGACGCGATCCCTAGCCAATCGCGGGCCATAGAAAACGGAGCGATAATGATGTCCTCACCTTTTTTCCATCACCCAATGGGCTCCTTCTTCGGAGCGTCCGGCGCCAACGTCATCACCACCTAACGCATGATTACGGGAGATCTTCGAAGCGAAACTGCCTCGAAACAAAGCGCCAGCACATCAGCCCATTTAAAGCGCGCTAAAGGAGGCAATCATTCTTTTTGAATTTTCACGCCACTTCACCCAAAGGATTGCAGACGCGTGACCTTTAGCGCTCAGGGGCGAGGGGGCATCTGATGTGGCTAATGTAGCCATATGGGTAATTTCGGCAAAATCAAAACATGGGTGCACCCCGGCATCTCCAAACCCGTCGAGTCGGCTCCAACCTTTCTTGGTCGGCCCTTCTCGGCCCCGGCACCTTCAAGCCCGCCGAGTCGTCCCGACCTTTCCTGGTCGGCCCTTCTCGGCCCCGGCGTCTCCAAGCCCGCCGAGTCGGCCCCAACCCTTCCTGGTCGGCCCTTCTCGGCCCCGACGCCTACAGGCCCGCCGAGTCGGCCCCCGACCTTCTTGGTCGGCCCTTCTCGACCCCGGCATCTCCAAGCCCGCCAAGTCGACCCTGACCGTTCCTGATCGGCCCTCTTGGTCCCGGCATCTCCAAGCCCGCCGAGTCGGCCCCGACCTTTCCTGGTCGGCCCTCCTGGGCCCCGACGTCTCTAAGCCCGCCGAGTCGGCCCCGACCTTCCCTGGTCGGCCCTTCTCGGCCCCGGTATCTCCAAGCTCGCCGAGTCGACCCCGACCCTTCCTGGGCCCTTCTCGGTCCTGGCACCTCCAAGCCCGCCGAGTCGGCTCCGGCACCTCCAAACCCGCCGAGTCGGCTCCGGCACCTCCAAGCCCGCCTAGTCGGCCCCGACCTTTCGTGGTCGGCCCTTCTCGGCCCTAGTATCTTCAAGCCTGCCGAGTCGGCCCCGACCCTTCCTAGTCGGCCCTTCTCGGCCCCGGCATCTCCAGGATCGCCGAGTCGGCCCTGCCCTGGCACGTCCTAGTCGGCAAGGTCGGCCCCGGCCACCCTTGGTCGACCCAGATAAGCTTCGGCTCTCCCGAGAGAGTCGAGACTTTCCGGTTTCCTCCAAACCTGCCTCAACACGGCCCTGGTAGCTCGGGATGCTACCTCTCTGACCCGCGCCACCTGACAATGCCAGATCCAACTACTCACTGGCCATGCTGCTGATGAAACTGGATCCAACTATCCAACAGCCCCGCTGGCTGATGGGACTTAGCTCACCAACTGCCGCTTTCTTCCTTTCCGATGAGAAATGACCCACCAACCAGTGCAGGTTCACGCAACTTCCAAAAACTCAGCGGACATTCCCTCCTCACGAATCCCATGTGATCATGTCAGGTCAACCCCTATAAAAAGGTGAATTCATTCAGTAAACAGATATGCACGATAATCCCTGAAAAATCGCTATCTTGAGATCCAAAGAGAAATCCCTTCTCCTCTGTAGCACCCTTTCATCTAAAAAGAGCTCATTCGAGCTCTTCTATGTGACCTCAATTGCTAACTTGAGCGTCGAAGGGTTCCACCGGAGAATCCTCTCCGGTCCTCGAACTTCTTTGCAGGTAACTAGATAAAGTAGAGCCTAGAGAATCTATCCGTTCCCGACGTGCAGGATCAATGATTGGGCGTCATCAATCCCTACAATCAATTACTTATTCAAACATAACGACGATCAACGAAACAATAACCATCCATAATCGAATGTATCCGAGACAAAAACAAAACCGCGGCATTTTTAAGTCATCGCAAAACCCTAACTTTCCAAATCGAGAAAATATATATTAATCAAGAGGGAGAGATCGGGTAAACCACCTCTTTGTAGGAGATCACGGAATGGTAGGGAAGGACGAAGTTGACGGTGAGCTTAGAAGGGATGGAGGAGGGGGAGGATGGGCGAGGGAGCGTTAAGGAGAGCGGCGTCTTCGGGGGATCCAGGTTGGGGGCCGCCTTCTTCGACGCCTCCACGAACGCCGAGTCCTCCACCGGCGCCGCCGGGACGTCGGTCGAGAAGGCCCGCCGGACCGTTCGGCCGCCGCCCAAAGCTCGGATCAGGAGACGCGGGGCTTGGCGATACATGGTGGATTGCTCGTCGAGTTTTCCTTTGCGCCGGCTTCGGTTCGCTGGCTTATAGATTGATGCCGATGCGAATGAGACGAGCAGGGTGGAAGGGCGCTTCACTGCGGATAGGTTATAGCGAGGGCATGATAGCATCTGGGTGGATCTCTTCTCTCGGGCCCAATGGGCCTAACGCTAGTGCCCACTCTTGGACCACATTGGATATGTGGGAATTTGGGAATAAAATATCCGAAAAGGCTCGGGAAAAGAACTTTTAAATAACATTTTTACACTTTGCATTTGGTGTATCACCAGTAATTTTGAATGATAATATGTATTACATTATTGATAATATTATTATATTTGGCATTACACAATAGTAATATTGATTACTATGTATGACAAACAGATTATCAGTCATATAACATCAAATTCCCAAACTACTTTAAATTAAATTTATTAAAAATTTATATATTATTATATAAAAAAAAAAGTATATTTATAAATAATAATGTTTAAAAAATTATATTTAAATAATAATATTTAAAAAAATTATATTTATAAATAATATTTGAAGTGGCTGATGAGCCAGAGGTCAGCGATCGAAAGATGTTTTGTGACGTCTATGGAACTGCAAGGTGGCGAAAATTCGCAGTCTGATTCCATGGAAGAGATATGGCTTCGACACAGAGGTTCCAGTAAGGTCGGTAGTGGAGGATGCGAGTAGAGAACGAGGTCGGTAGAGGATGATGCGAGTAGAGAGCGATCAAAAGAAGGAGTAATTTGTTTAAAAAAAATTATCAGATTACCAATATGGATAACCATCCTTTCCTTTCCTATGGTAAATCTGGATTATCTTTACGAGGTAGATTGTCATTATAAGATAAATTACTATTCAAAATATATACCAAACATAATTATTTGATAGGCCTCATTTAAATTATCGATAATTTAGATAGATTACTTGCTACTAAATGTCCTACTGAAAATCTTTGCTATCGAAAGTGAGAAGGCCCGGAAGCTAACATTTCAAAGCTTGAAACTGAAGCAGAGTGTTCTTTTGCTCCTTTGTTAGTGACTTTATTGACGTTCAAATAAGGGTAGGGTAGTCAACTTTCTAAGTTTAGACCTATAGTAGCTCAACTCGGAAGAATACAAGAGGAGAGATCAGTTTGTTGAGGTCTAACAACGTGGACAAGCAAATTTTTCTTTTTATCTATGGTTTTTTAAATGAGTTACACTCAGATTTGGAGACTACAACATCCATTTTAAAATTTTTAATATTTTTAACATATTTTTAAGTATTTTCATTTTTTAAAGGAAAATTCATGGTTCGAAAATCCAAGGCCGAGAGCTAAGTAAGGGCCTTGGGCCTGCAAAGTAGGACATGGAGGCCGGGACAAGCCGGGCCGGGTGGGGGCTTATTAACTTAAGTTTACCGTAGGCAGAACCAGGCCCGGCCCGAGAACATATCCATTTGTCGGCCCTTTTCCGGCGGTATGACCCATCCCTCCGCCCGTCGAGCCCGTGGACCCTCGACAGACCACGCCCCCTCTTTCGCGCGCTTCGAGCTGCCACTCTCCCTCCCCGCCTCTTTCCATTCGTCGTCGGCCGGGACTCCACCGTTCTCTTCCAGCGCCTCTTGGTCGCCTCCTCCTCCTCGGCAACCACCACGCCCCCTCTTCGCGTGCTTCGAGCCGCCACTCTTCCTCCCCGCCTCTTTCCAGTCGTCTCCGGCCGGGACTCCACCATTCTCTTCCAGCGCCTCTCGGTCACCTCCTCCTCCTCGGCGACCACCGCCTCCCTCCCCTCCGCCCTCCTCTTCTGGTCCTCGATGCTCCTATCCATTTCCAGAGCAAAGGCTTCCTCCTCTGGATCCTCCTTATCTCCCTTTCTTTTCTGAATCAAGGGCCGGTGTACTTTCTGTTTCTTCTCCGGCATTACAGCAGGGGCGGACTCGGCAAGGTGTTTGTTTCTTCTAATCTTATTTTCGTTGAAAGCAATCTTGCAATTGGTGATATAACGAAAAGACCATTCTTGGAGGCAATCCCATAAGAAATGGCTCCAAGGATTTCACAAGAAAGGTCTATGAAACTAATCAATTTTATCTTGTTTAAGATGAAGCGCTCGTGATGACGCCCAACCGCCGATCCTAGACATTGGGAACAGAGCGCTTCTCGAACCTTTCCTTCACTGGGTTGCCTGCAAAAAAGTTTCAAGACCGGAGAGGATTCTCCAGTGCGACCCTCCGACGCCCAAGTCAGCGATCAAGGTCACAGCTGAAGAGGGGCTTGAACGAGCCCTTTTTGATGTGGAAAAAGAGGTCTCATAGAGGAGGGATCCCTTTCTGAGTGTTAAGACCGTGATTTTTGGGAGTTATCGCACATACCTATTTAGAGAGTGAATTCACCTTTTTATAGGGGTTGACATGATCACGTGGGATTCCGTGGGGAAGGAATGTCTGCGGGTTCTTGAAAGTTGTGTGGATCTGGGCTGGTTGGTGGGTCCTGTCCCATCGAAGAGGGAGAAAATGGTGTTGGTGGGTTAGGTCCCATCGATCAGTGGGGTTGCTGAGTTGTTGGGTCTAGTCCCATCAACGACGTGGCCAGTGGGTAGGTGGATCTGGCATTGTCAGGCAGCGCGAGTCAGAGAGGTGGCTCCCCGAATTGCTGGAGCCATGCTGGGGCCAATCTGGAGAGAACTGGAACATCTCGACCTTTCCGAGGGAGCCAAGACTGAGCCTGGTTGACCAGGGGCGGCCGGGGCCGACCTCCCTGGCCAGGAAGTACCGGGGCGAGACCGGCCAGGGATGGCCGGGGCTGACTCGGCGGGCTTGGAGATGCCGGGGCCGAGAGGGGCCGGCCAGGGATGGCTGGGGCCGACTCGGTGGGCCTGGAGATGCCGGGGCCGAGAAGGGCCGACCAGGAAGGGTCAGGGCCGACTCGACAGGCCTGAAGATGCCGGGGCCAAGAAGGGCCGACCAAGGAAGGTCGGGGCCGACTCGGCGAGCCTGGAAATGCCGAGGCCGAGAAGGGCCGACCAGGGAAGGTCGGGGCCGACTCGGTGGGCCTGGAGATGTCGGGGCTGAGATGGGCCGACCAGGAAGGGTCGGGCTGACTCAGTAGGCCTGGAGATGCCGGGGCCGAAAGGGCCGACCAGGGAAGGTCGAGGCTGACTCGGCGAGCCTGGAGATGCCGGAGCCGAGAAGGGCCAACCAGGAAGGGTCGGGGCCGACTCGGTAGGCCTGGAGAGGCCGGGGCCGAGAAGGGCCGACCAGGGAAGGTTGGGGCCGACTCGGCGGGCCTGGAGATGTCGGGGCTAAGAAGTGCTGACCAGGAAGGGTCGGGGCCGACTCGGCAGGCCTGGAAATGCTGGGGCCGAGAAGGGCCGACCAGGGAAGGTCGGGGCCGACTCGGTGGGCCTGGAGATGCCGGGGCCGAGAAGGGTCGACCAGGAAGGGTCGCGGCCGACTCGGTGGGCTTGGAGACGCTGGGGCCGAGAAGGGCCGACCTGGAAAGGTCGGGGCCGACTCGGCAAGCCTGGAGATGCCGGGGCCGAGAAGGGCCAACCAGGGAAGGTCGGGGTCGACTCGGCGGGCCTAGAGATGTCGGGGCCGAGAAGGGCTGACAAGGGAAGGTCGGGCCGACTCAGCGGGCCTGGAGATACCGAGGCCGAGAAGGGCCGACCAGGAAGGGTCGCGGCCGACTCGATGGGCTTGGAGACGCCGGGGCCAAGAAGGGCCGACCTGAAAGGTCGGGGCCGACTCGGCAGGCCTGGAGATGCCGGGGCCGAGAAGGGCCGACCAGAGGTGTCGGTGCCGACTCGGCGGGCTTGGAGACGCTGGGGCCGAGAAGGGCCGACCTGGAAAGGTCGAGGCCGACTCGGTAGACCTAGAGATGCCGGGGGCACCCATGCCTTTATTCTGCCGAAATTACCCTTGGGGCTACATTAGCCACATCAGATGCTGCCCCGCCCCTGAGCGCTAAGGGCCACGCGTCCGTGATCCTTTGGGCTAAAGGGGTGTGAAAATTCAAAAGGAATGATTTCCTCCCTTAGTGCGCTTTAAATGGGCTGGTGAGCTGGCGCTTGGTTTCGAGGCGGTGTCTCTTCGAAGATCTCCCGTGATCATGTGTTAGGTGGGGCTGACGTTAGCGCCGGACGCTCCGGAGGGGAGCCCATTGGGTGATGGGAAAAAAGGGCAAAGGCATCATCACCGCTCCGTTTTCTATGGCTTGTGATTGGCCGGGGATCACATCTTCTGGAGTGGATCGAGGCGGCATGCCTCGGGCACCGGCGTGACTTTCGGCTAGCAGCCTGCAGCGCAATGGGCGCGTGCTAGATGGCGGAATATGGGGCGGCGTTAGCTGGAGACGGGGGGTTATAAAAACCCCCCCAAGGGCCTGTAGAAGCCTTTACGCTGCCACTGCTTTCTCCTTCTACTTTCTTCTTTTACTTTCTTCTTCTGAGTTCTCCTGCAACCTGAGCCTTTCCAATTCCCAGGTTAGTTTCATCCCCCTTTTTTGCCCATGGACCGCCATGCCATTAGGAGGGCAAGAGGCCCGTAGAAGAGTCTTTCTAGTCTAGCAATGAGGACCAGGCCCCTGTAGCTAGAAGTCGAATGCCCCGTCGGTGGGCGGTGTAGTCATCAGTGGTGAATCGAGGGCAGTAGGACCCTCGGTCACCTCCGATCCTCCCATTAGGGCAGTTCCCCTGTCCTCTCGCCGTCCGGCGCTTCCTCCGACGGTGAGTTCCGACCCAGCGGGGCTAGCTGGGGTGGCTTCCACCATGACCTCTAAGGATGTAGAGGCCCTTAGAGCCAAATACTATGTCCCTGATTTTATTGACCTGTCTGCGCCGGGGTCCGAGGACAGGGTGACCTCCGACCATCCGGGCCAGGTCGCTCTGTACGAGGAGTTCTTCCGGTGCGGGCTGCGCCTTCCCCTCCATCCCTTTTTCCTTAATCTTTTAGATAGATATAGGTTAGTGCCGGCACAGTTGACTCCGAACTCGATTCGGATCATTTGCACCTTTGTAATCCTCTGCCACTTTGAGGGGGCCCACCCAGGGCTCTCCCTATTCCGAGCTTTCTATAAGCTCCGCCACCAAGGTGAGGGTGCATGGTGGGCATTTACCGCCAGGCCGGGTAGAGCCTTTCCACTGGGTCTCCCATCCAAAATTAGGGGGTGGAAACCAAGATTTCTCTTTGCCCATGTCGAGGGGG
This sequence comes from Calamus simplicifolius, assembly GCA_900491605.1. Taxonomy (NCBI): domain Eukaryota; kingdom Viridiplantae; phylum Streptophyta; class Magnoliopsida; order Arecales; family Arecaceae; genus Calamus; species Calamus simplicifolius. The sequence goes on along the minus strand of UESW01002474.1, from coordinate 22,399 downwards.
TTAGTGCCGCTTGGAGGGAGCCCGATACCAGCTCCAACGAAGATTCCACCGTAGGGGATAGGGATAGGGAGCTATTTACCCTATTATCCAACTATCAAATTCCTAATTACAAGGAACTCCTGTCTGAGGAGAACCTGGTAGAGGCCGAGTTAGCTCGTCGACCGGTGAGCTCGGCACCTGAATCTTTCTATCCGTCCTTCAATTTATTGCATGCCGCTACTGACGCTCGTTACTCTTTTGTGCAGCGATGAGGGTTTTCGCCATCGATTTTGAGGCCGTATTGAGACAGAAGAGGCAGGCGACTGGGGAGTCGTCTAGGCCAGCAAAGAAGCCCCGAGGAAGGGAGCCGGCGAGGCCGGCCGTAGCCCCCATAGCCTTGACACTCGCGGGGGAGCCGACCGAGAAAAAACTGGTTGTAAGGGCGGCTCGGAAGTCTGCAAGGGCCGAGATCAAAGAAGGAGAGATCCCGGCCGCCACCGAGGTAATGGTGGTGGTTTCGGATGGAGAGGAGGGAGCTCCCGCCACCGCCGATGTGCCCGAGGCGGGGGGTCACTGTTGCCGTCGACCCTCTGGCCGCTACCGAGCCAGAGGGAGAAGGTGCTCCCCCAACCGCCAGTGAGGGGGAGCGGGTCACCAGGGAGTCCCGGAACGGGGTGGAGGCAACCGAGGAGCCAAGGGGGGAGCCGGGGAGCACATCCCGCCAACCGGCCTGGCGCCCGGCCCATCCCGAGCCGAAGGCCCACAGGTGGGGCAAACAAGGCTGGTTCCCCCGATCAGTTCAATGGCAGATGGCGCGCAGGCCTTCCGCCTCCTGTCAAGGGTCCGGACCGCCGAGCTCGAAGAGGAGACGTGGGGATGAGTCACTCCACGCTCATGGACATGGTAATGGTTTCTGTCGTCCAGGTAAATTTTGAGCACTTATAATTCTCCCATATTTCTTCTTCTCTCGTAGCTGACATATTTCTTCTGCTATAGTTGGTCACTGGAGCGCTGGGCCTTCGCGAGGCGCTGGCCCAGTCTTCTACCACAATCTCCAAGGCTCTGGCACGGGCCAACAAGTATAGGAAGGAGAGTACGACGCAAGCTGAAAACCTTGCTCGCCTGCGCTAGGAAAGCTCGGCCCGCAAGGAGAATTGGGCCAGTCGCCTGAGGGAGATGGAGAGCCGGGCCGAAGTCGAAAGCGGCCGGGCCTCCACGGCCGAGGCCAAGATGGAGCTGGCCTCAGAGAGATCGAGGGCCGCCACGGCGCAGAATGAAGAGTTGACTCAGCGGCTCCGATGCGCTGAGGAGGAAACTCGGATTGTGGTGGAGAGAGTGGCTGCCGCGGAGAAGGCGGCGGCGGAGGCCGCAGAGAGAGCGGCCTAGGCTGCAGAGAGAGCGGCCGCCGCGGAGAAGGCGGCGATGGAGGCGAGCTTGGAGAAGGCCGGGGCAATGGCCTGTGCTAACGAGGCCAGCGCCCGTGCTGCAGAGGCTGAGAGCAAGGCCTGGGAGGCCGAGGCCAGGGCGCAGCGGGCCGAAGCCGAGGCAGGGCAGGCCGTGCCCAACTACAAGGCCTCGCCCAAGTTCAAGCAAGAAGTCGTCGAGGCCAGCCTCGATGCCTATGTTCAGGGCTTCGAAATGTGCAAAGTCAGAGTATCCGTGGCCCTCAAGATCGACATTGCTGAACTCGAAGATATCCGGCCTGGCGATGAGGAGCCTACGGAGAAAAAGGACGATGGGAAACCCGGCCCCAGCGAGCCCTAGGCTATTTTCTCCTTTTTACTCTATTGTATGTAATCGGTCTCAGGCCCAATTTTGTATCCTTCTTCAACAGTCAATGAAAAAAAGACCTTTTCCCTAACTTTTTGAGTTTCGATCCATCCTACCTTCCTTCTTCCGAGAAAAATGCATTACTGTGCCTTACGTCTTGTAGCCAAACCGTACGCACTGACGACGTTGAAGCCGAACATAGTATCTTTTGAGATGCTCCACGACTCCAAACTTAGCCAATATTCGAATGCATCTCTAGGATGTAGGCCGGCCATATGAACAGTCACTTAAGATATTTCGTGCTGTCGCAGGCTGCTAGCAAGAAGGCTTGCCTACGCATGAGTCCCCCAAAGGCTAGGAAGGATTTTCCGGGCGGCTTGATGCCAAGCCTAACTTTGGAGGCATCCGGATTGACCAAAGACGGTTGAAGTTGATTCTGCCATCGTGAGTGGTTTGCGTGCTACTGAAGGGTAGCTCGGCCGGGTACGGGGCTGCTAGGGTCTTAACCGACTCAGAGGGCACCGCCGTGCCGGGGCCGAGTGGTGTCCCATTAGCCGCGATGCCAGTGAGCTCCTTTTGAACCACTTCAGGGATTTATGTACCACCTGAAGGGCGACTCAGCCAGGTACGGAGCTGTTAGGGTCTTAATCGACTCGAGGGCACCGTCGTGCTGGGGCAGAGTGGTGTTCCATTAGCCGCGATGCCAGTGAGCTCCTTTTGAACCGCTTTAAGGGTTTGTGTGCCACCTGAAGGGCGACTCAGCCGGGTATGGAGCTGTTAGGGTCTTAACCGACTCGGGGGCACCGCCGTGCCGGGCCGAGTGGTGTTCCGTTAGCCGCAATGCCAGTGAGCTTCTTTTGAATCGCTTCAGGGGTTTGTGTGCCACCTAAAGGGTGACTCAGCCGGGTACGAAGCTGTTAGGGTCTTAACCAACTCGGGGGCACCGCCATGCCAGGGCCGAGTGGTGTCCCGTTAGCTGTGATGCCAGTGAGCTCCTTTTGAACCGCTTCAGGGGTTTGTGTGCCACCTAAAAGGCGACTCAGCCGGGTACGGAGCTGTTAGGGTCTTAACCGACTCGGGGGCACCGCCGTGCTGGGGCCGAGTGGTGTCCCGTTAGTCGCGATGCCAGTGAGCTCCTTTCGAACCGCTTCAGGGGTTTGTGTGCCACCTGAAGGGCGACTCAGCCAGGTACGAAGCTGTTAGGGTCTTAACCGACTTGGGGGCACCACCGTGCCGGGGCCGAGTGGTATCCCGTTAGCTGCGATGCCAGTGAGCTCCTTTTGAACCGCTTCAGAGTTTGTGTGCCACCTGAAGGGCGACTCAGCCAGGTACGGAGCTGTTAGGGTCTTAATCGACTCGGGGCACCGTCGTGCCGGGGCCGAGTGGTGTTCCGTTAGCTGCGATGCCAGTGAGCTCCTTTCGAATCGCTTCAGGGGTTTGTGTGCCACCTAAAGGGTGACTCAGCTGGGTACGAAGCTGTTAGGGTCTTAACCGACTCGGGGGCACCGCCGTGTCGGAGCCGAGTGGTGTCTCGTTAGCCGCGATGCCAGTGAGCTCCTTTTGAAAGATCTGGCCCTATGACACAAGGGAGAACAGGTTGCTGTGTCAGAAAGGGCCTTCTTTATTACTTCACGCTCCAGGGGAGTACATCATTGATAATATTGGTAGAGGTTATCCGCATTCCAGGTACGTGGAATGGGCTTCCTGTCGAGTTCCTCTAATTTGTATGCCCCCCTGTGAAGTGTTTCGATGATGCGGTAGGGACCCTCCCAGTTAGGGGATAGCTTGCCCCCCTCCGTAGGCTTTGAAACCTTAGCTTTTCTCAAGACCAAGTCTCCACGGCGAAAAACCTTGGGACGAACTCAGGCATTGTAGTACTTAGCCGCTCGCTGACGGAAGGTCGCTATACGCAGCCTCGCCCGATCGTGTGCCTCATCTATGAAGTCCAGGTTAGCCCGTATCAGTGCAGAGTTGTTTTCCTCGTTGAAGGACTCCACGCGTGGGCTGGGTAGACCGATCTCGATGGGGATGACGGCTTCAGATCCGAAGGCAAGGTTGAAAGGAGTCTTACCCGTCGGGGCTCTGGGGGTCGTGTGATAGGCCCATATCACGCTGGGGAGTTCTCTACCCAACGACCTTTGGACCCGTCCAACCTGGTTCTGAGTCCCCTAAGAATGGTGCGGTTCATGACCTCCGCCTCCCCGTTGGTTTGGGGGTGGCCAACGGAAGTGAATCGGTGATGAATGCCCAGCTTGTCGCAGAAGACTTTGAATGCTTCATTGTTGAATTGGCGGCCGTTGTCCATGACAAGGGTGTGAGGCAGGCCAAAGCGGCATATGACTGACTTCCAAAAGAAAGCTTTGACTTTGCCTTTAGTGATCTTGGCCAACGCCTCGACCTCGACCCATTTGGTGAAGTAATCAATCACGACTAACAGGAACTTCCGTTGCCCAGAAGCTGGGGGGAATGGCCCAAGGATGTCCATTCCCCACTAAGCGAAGGGCCATGGAGCTGAAAGCGGATTCATCAGGGTAGATGGTTGATGCTGGATGTGTGCATGGCGCTGGCAACCGTCGCATCTCTGAACTAATTTAGGCGCATCCTCCCTCATAGTGAGCCAAAAATATCCCTGATGGAGGGCCTTTTGGGCTAAGGATCTGCCCCCCAGATGATTTCCACAGATGCCTTCATGGATCTCTCTGAGGATGTAGTCAGCATCGGTGGGCCCAACACACTTGAGTAGGGGGTAGGAGAACGACCTTCTGTAAAGACGCCCATCCAGGAAGATGAATTTGGAGGCTCTCCACTTGAGCAGCCTAGCTTCGTTGTGATCATCAGGAAGAGTGTTGTCGGTGAGATAACGGACGTAGGCATCCATCCATATGGGCTCTTGGGCGAGCGGGAGGACTTCCTCACTGTCCTCTATGCTGGGTCTTTCCAAATATTCAATATAAGCATCCCTCGCCAAGCCATCGGTGGAGGTGGCCATACGAGAAAGGGCGTCGGCCTTGGCATTTTTGCTGCGAGGAATGTAACTGATACTGAAGTAAGGCAGCAGGGAAGTTAGGAGCCGAACCTTACCCAGATATTGCGCCATAATGGGGTCGCGCGCTTCATATTCCCTATGGATTTGTCCAAAGACAAGTTGTGAGTCGGTAAAGGCTCTGAGATGCCTTACTCCCAACTCTTGGGCTAGCCTCAACCCAGCCAGTAGGGCTTCGTACTTGGCTTGGTTGTTGGTGGCTTTGAATAGGAACCCAGGGCACACTCCATCCTCTCTCCATCCGGCCCGGCAAGAATGAGGCCGGCGCTGCTTCCTAGTGAATTTGATGTGCCATCCACATGAAGGAACCAGGATTCTCCATCATCATCTGGCTTAGGCTCGCACTGTTCCTTGGTAACCTCTTCAGCCGTCTCCTCTGCCCAGGTGCATTCAACTAGGAAGTTGGCCAGAACTTGAGACTTCAGAGCCGGTCGAGCCTGGAAAGAGAGGTCGAATTCTCCAGCTTGATGGCCCACTTGGCGAGTCGCCCAGAGGTATCCGGACAAGCCAGGATGGCTCGCAGGGGTTGATCCGTGAGCACCACAATAGGATGGGCTTGAAAATATGGGCGGAGACATTGAGCGGAGACTATCAGGGCGAGTATGACCTTTTCCGCTTTGGAGTATCTGACTTCTGCATCATGGAGGACTTTGCTCACATAGTAGACATGCCTTTGGGTTCCATCAGTGTCGAGACGCACCAAAACTGAACTAACGGCTTCCGAAGAAGCAGCTAAGTAGAGAAAAAGACTTTCTCCGTCTCTTGGCTTGGATAGGAGCGGAGGAGATGATAGAAACCCTTCAACCCGTCGAAGGCCTTCTGGCAGTCGTCAGTCCACTCGAAGCTATTCATCTTCCGTAGGGCTTTGAAGAAGGGCAAGCATCTCTCGGCCGATTTGGAGAGGAAACGACTTAGAGCCGCTATCCTCCCAGTTAATCGCTGCACATCCTTCTTGCTGGATGGTGGCCTCATATCGAGTATGGCGCTGATCTTCTCTGGGTTCGCCTCGATCCCCGCTGGGTCACTATGAAGCCCAGGAACTTGCCTGCTGTGACCCGAAAGTACATTTCTTGAGGTTCAGCTTAACTTGGAAACGACGGAGGTTGTTGAAGGTCTCCTTCAAATTGGAGACATGATCAGCGGCGCAGGTGCTCTTTGTCAGCATGTCGTCGATGTAGACTTCCATGTTCTGGTCTAGCTGGTCCTGGAACACTCTATTCATCAACCTTTGGTAAGTCGCCCCCGCATTTTTGAGGCCAAAAGGCATCACTTTGTAGCAATAAATGCCCTTTTCCATTATGAAGGAGGTGTGCTCTTTGTCACTGGGGTCCATCCTTATCTGATTGTATCCTGAGAAGGCATCCATGAAGCTGAGGAGTTCATGACCGGAGGTGGAGTCCACCAGCTGATCAATTCTGGGTAGGGGAAAACTGTCTTTCGGATACGTCTTATTGAGGTCGGTGAAGTCTATGCAAATCTTCCAGCTCCCATTTGCCTTACGCACCATGACCACGTTGGCTAGCCAGTCAGGGTAGTGCACTTCCCGGATGTGGCCGGCAATGAGTAGCTTGTTAACTTCCTCGTCAATGGCCTTTTGTCGGTCAGGGGCAAAGCTTCTCTTCTTTTTGCGGATCGGGTGGTGCTGTGGATCAATGTTGAGCTTGTGGGTGATCACTTCCAGAGGGATGCCGGGCATATCAGACACCGACCAGGCAAAAATGTCCGAGTTAGCCCTTAGAAAATCCAAGAGGCGCTCTCGGTCCTCCAGGGAAGGAGTCCTTCGATACGGACAGTCTTCGCTGGGTCCTCCCCAAGGGGGAAGGTTAGAAGGTGCTCAGCTAGCTCTCCTCCCTTACTAGAGTCTCTGGGGTCGGACGCCTCTAGAGCTGGCTCAACTTCCAGGGGACTTGATGCCGCATGATAATAGGGTAGGACCGGGCTGGTCTCACCGCGCATCTCTCCGACTCCCTCGTTAGTGGGGAACTGCACTAGCAGGCACCAGGTGGAAATGACTACGTCCAAAAGGTTCAGACCTGGGTGCCCAAGAATGGCATTGTACGCCAGGGGGACCTTCACGACCAAGAATTTCATGATCACAGTGCTTTGCCGTGGTGGTGTTCCGACTGTCACAGGCAGAGGTATTTCGCCCTTAACCCTCATGGAGTCTCCAGTGAAACCGACCAAAGGGGTCGCCACAGGCTAAAGGGAGTCCAAAGATAATCCCATTCGAACAAAAGCGTCATAAGTAAGGATGTCAGCTGAGCTGCCACTATCAACTAATATCCTTTTTACAGGGTGCTTGGCGATCATCAGAGACGACTACGCCTTCATTATTTACATTATCTATGACAGCAGATCCCCCCAGGAATTACATCACTCGGTGCCTCCTCCCTTCTCGGCCGCTTAGATGCTGAGGTCGACCCCCAGGACACTATTCTGACTGTCCGCTCTGTGGGGGTGTTGTCGACCGGGGCCTGAACAGGCGGAGGCCCCATGAGGGTCGGCAACGGCTGCTACGGTTTCTGCACATATTTGCCGAGGTAGCCCCACTGGATGAGCTCCTCGATGGCCCGCTTCAAGCTATAGCAGCTATCGGTGTCATGGCCATAGTCCTGGTGGAATCGGCAGTAGCGGCTCTTATCGCGGGGAGGGCCTTTCTTCATGGGAGGAGGATGTTGGAGATAAGGCTCACCCTCGATCTCTATCAGAATGTGGGATCGAGGGGCTAGAAGGGGTGTGAGCTTACTCTCGTCGGGGATGGGGCTCCGATGCCTGTTGTCGGATCGGCGAGGCGGGTCAGCTCGTCGGTGTCGAGGGGGCCCGCTGGGCTCGGGGCGAGCAGGCTTGTGGCTGGAGCTTCTTGAAGATTTTCGGTGGGTGAAGTCGGCCTCATCCGCACGGATGTACTTTTGAGCTCGGAGGAGGAGATCAGAATAGGAGCTTGGGGGCTTCTTATTCAGAGAGAAAGTGAAGTGGACGGGAGGAGTCCCGCTTCAATGCCAATGTCACCACCGCGTCGTTGAGATGGTAGACCTCGAGGGCGGCGGCCTTGAACCAGGACATAAAGTCCCGTAGTGACTCTCTCTCCTTCTGACGGATGGAGAAAAGGCTATCGGCTACCCTTGGGATTCGCCGGCAGGCATCGAAGTGTGCCAGAAAGGCTTTCTTTAGCTCCCGGAAGGAGTCGATGCTGTGAGGGGGCAGGCGTGAGTGCCATGCACGGGCGGCCTTCCATAGAGTAGCGGAAAAGGCCTTGCAGAGAAGGGCGTCTGAAGCACCCTGAACTTGCATCATTGCTTTCTAACTCTCGAGATGGTCGAGAGGATCTATCGTACCATCGTACGGGTCCACCTGGGGGAATCAAAACCTTAAGGGGATAGGCTCCTCTAATATCCAGCGGGTGTAGGGAGGACGGGTGTCGAACTCTTCCTCCGATTGGTGGTTAATTTTTCTGGCAAGCTCGTCCAGCCGCCGGTTGTACTCCTCCAGGTGTTCCTTCGCCTGTCGGTTGATCGTTGGGGCCCTCCGAGATGGCTCGGAGAAGGAAGAAGAAGATGAAGAAGATAGAGAGGGAGACGGAAGTCGGGGCTTCCGCCTTGGCTCCTCATGACGATGCGGCCCCGAAGGGATTTTGCTGGAACCATGATCAGGAGACCGCGACCGCTTGGAGGGCTCGCGGCGGGATTTCCTTGGGGAAGTTGGGCGATGACCGGCCTCCCGCCGGATGGCTTCCCGTCGGATGGCCTCCCATCGATCGGCATCTCGCCTTAGAGAACCTCCCCTTGCTGACTACTGACTGGCGGGGGGAGCTGTTTGGTGCTGGGTGGCCACGGACTGCTGCTGTTGGAGCCCGTGGACCATAGCAGTGAGCATTTGGACTTGTTGGGAGCGAGTTGCCAATTGCTCCGCCGTTTGGGCGGCTGCATTTGGTGGAGGGCAGGTGACTGAAGGATCAGCAACAAGAGGGTTGGCCTCTTGCTGCCTGACTGACGGGGGAAGCCCTGCTGGATAGCTGACGGAAGCGTTCTGAGCTCGTGTCACCACCATGATTCCGAAGAGACAAAAAGCGGGGGGGGGGGGGGGGGGGGGGGGGTAAGGTTTGGCCAGATGTAGCATAGGGAAGCCCTGGGATACTTGCCGCATTTCACCCACGCACCCCCTTCCTAGCGTGCCAATCTGATGACGCCCAACCGCCGATCCTAGACGTCGGGAACATAGTGCTTCTCGAACCTTTCCTTCACCGGGTTGCCTGCAAAAAGGTCCCAAACCGAAGAGGATTCTTCGGTGGGACCCTTCGACGTCCAAGTCAACGATCGAGGTCACAGCTGAAGAGGGGCTCGAACGAACCCTTTTTGATGTGAAAAAAAGGTCTCAAAGAGGAGGGATCCCTTTCTGAGTGTTAAGACCGCGATTTTTGGGAGTTATCGCACATACCTGTTTAGAGAGTGGATTCACCTTTTTATAGGGGTTGACATGATCACATGGGATTCCGTGGGAAAGGAATGTCTGCGGGTTCTTGGAACTTATGTGGATCTGGCCTGGTTGGTGGGTTCTGTCCCATCGGAGAGGGAGAAAATGGCGGTTGGTGGGTTAGGTCCCATCGATCAGTGGGTTGCTGAGTTGTTGGGTCTAGTCCCATCAACGATGTGGCCAGTGGGTAGGTGGATCTAGCGTTGTCAGGCGGCGCGAGTCAGAGAGGTGGCTCCCCGAATTGCTGGGGCCACGCTGGGGCCAATCTGGAGAGAACTGGAACATCTCGACCTTCCAGAGGGAGCCGAGGTTGAGCTTGGTTGACCAGGGGCGACCGGGGCCGACCTTCCCGGCCAGGAAGTACCAGGGCGAGATCGGCCAGGGATGGCCGGGGCTGACTCGGCGGGCTCGAAGATGCCGGGGCCGAGAGGGGCCGGCCAGGGATGGCCGGGGCCGACTCAGCGGGCCTGGAGACGCCGGGGCCGAGAAGGGCCGACCAGGAAGGGTTGGGGCCGACTCGGCAGGCCTGAAGATGCCGGGGCCGAGAAGGGCCGACTAGGGAAGGTCGGGGCTGACTCGGCGGGACTGGAGATGCCGGGGCCGAGAAGGGCCAACCAGAGAAGGTCGAGGCTGACTCGGCGGGCCTAGAGATGCCGAGGCCAAGAAGGGCCGACCAGGAAGGGTCGGGAACGACTCGGCAGGCCTAGATATGCCGGGGCCGAGAAGGGTCGACCAGGGAAGGTCGGGGCCGACTCGGTGGGCCTGGAGATGCCGGAGCCAAGAAGGGCCGACCAGGAAGGGTCGGGGCCGACTCGGCAGGCCTGGAGATGCCGGGCCGAGAAGGGCTGACCAGGGAAGGTCGGGGCCGACTCGGTGGGCCTGGAGATGCCAGGGCCGAGAAGGGCCAACCAGGGAAGGTCGGGGCCGACTCGGCGGGCTTGGAGATGCCGGGGCCGAGAAGGGCCGACCAGGAAGGGTCGGGGCCGACTCGGCGGGCCTGGAGACGCCGGGGCCGAGAAGGGCCGACCAGGAAGGGTCGGGGCTGACTCGGCAGGCATGGAAATGCCGGGACCGAGAAGGGCCGACCAGGGAAGGTCGGGGCCGATTCGGCGGGCCTGGAGATGCCGGAGCCGAGAAGGGCCGACCAGGAAGGGTTGCGGCCGTCTCGGCGGGCTTGGAGACGTCGGGGCTGAGAAGGGCCGACCTGGAAAGGTTAGGGCCGACTCGGTAGGCCTAGAGATGCCGGGGCCGAGAAGGGCCGACCAGGGAAGGTCGGGGCCGACTCGGCGGGCCTGGAGATGCCGGGGTCGAGAAGGGCCGACCAGGGAAGGTCGGGGCCAACTCGACGGGCCTGGAGATGCCGGGGCCGAGAAGGGCCGACCAGGAAGGGTCGCGGCCGACTCGGCGGGATTGGAGACGCCGGGGCCAAGAAGGGCTGACCTGGAAAGGTCGGGGCCGACTCGGCAGGCCTGGAGATGTCAAGGCCGAGAAGGGCCGACCAGGGAGGGTGGGGCCGACTCGGTGGGCTTGGAGACGCCAGGGCCGAGAAGGGCTGACCAGGAAGGGTCGGGGCCGACTCGGCGGGCTTAGAGATGCCGGGGCCGAGAAGGGCCGACCTGGAAAGGTCGGGGCCGACTCGGCAGACCTGGAAATGCCGAGGGGCACCCATGCCTTTATTCTACCAAAATTACCCTTAGGGCTACATTAGCCACATCAGCTCGTATTACACTATTACCAGCTGTAAATATTTGAATATGTTATGACCTGAAATAGTTATTATGACATTTGAGCAATTCGATTTCACTAATAGTCACCAAGTTCATGGCAATAAGGGATGCAAAGTAGTTTATCATGGACTCAAAGGGGATGTAGGGGTGTGCAAATAGGTTGACATAGACTCTACTTATACTATTGGGATTTTCCAAGGAGTTCATATTCTTTATTGACTCACAAAGCACATACACCATAACTAGTGGTTTGCTCATTCCCAAGAACATTTAAAAATTATGTACATCTATTCTATTGTGGATATTGTATGCCCTTGGCTTAGGTCAACACTTAAAACCATAGTTGTCAGACCGGACATTGACCCGCCTAGGGCTTGAGTCACCTGATCACTGGTTCAACCATTGCGTCATCGGTTGAACCATCGATTTAATTATTTTAATATAAAATATATTAAAATAATTTAATTTTTAATAAAATGAACATATGAATACTAATTTTCATAATCTTTTTTGGTATCTTATTTAATATCTAAAATTTGCTTACTTTTAATCTGCGTACCCATTTAATCTGATTTAACTTTTTCTTTAAAAAAAGAAAGAAAATTAAAGAAAATTTCTATCAAAGTTTCCTTTATTTTCATCATTTTCTCTTATGTATCTGCTTTCCTATCTTGCTTCCCATAAAATTTCTATATTTCTACCTTTTTTTTTTTTTTTTTTTTATTCTCCTCTCATCAATGCTCTTCTTTGCATGATTTCTTTTTCTTTCGCCATAAAACTTGCGAGCATCCCAATGGAGAAAAGGTTGCCATAAACTCTCAGGAATTTAAAACGGCAAAGGCTAAAAAATTTGAAACAACATTGATAAACCCGTGATCCGGTTCAGGCTGGGTTGATCGGTTCACAGGTGAACCGGACTGGTTGACCGAGTTATTCTGGATCTCTTACATATCCAGTTTGATATTAGAATCGAATCGGTTTGGCCTTTGGGTCCCGGTTCAACCGGTCGATTCGGTCCATTTTTAACAACTATGCTTAAAACCATGTTCCAATATCAAAAAATCATTTAAGAGAACATTTCATTCTTCGTTCAACAATGTCACTTCTCATGGTGCTTCTATCATAGGCTCTCTTGTAGTTAACAATGATCATATGTGAATTCCCCCCTCAAAGCTAATCATTGTTTTTCTGGTGAAAAGGTATGCTAGACATTCGGTGAAAAGGTATGCGAGACAGTCTTATTAGAAAGCTAGATCCTTGCCTCACAATTATTAACATTTTCTTAAACTTGGCTCCACAATCTGATATGGTAACATAATGGTGCAGTTCATTAGTTCAATTGATGACAGCTGGTGCAGTTACAATTTGTCAGATTACATCCACATTGTATTTGTTGTAAATTTCAGCTGTCTATGTGTCTCCATAATTATCTGCAAAGACTATTGTACCATCTCTTTTTGAATTTTGCCACTTTATTTTGGGGTACTTTATGATTTGGTTTTTCCTTACTAGCATAAATATTCCTAATTAGTTACCTAATGATGGGTTAATGTTATTCCATGTGGACATTTTTTTGTCCAATTACTAAATGTAATAAAATGCTTAGGTTACTTCACCAGGTCACTGTTATTATCAATGGGTTTAAGAAGCTCAATTACTGCTCCCAATGCATTCATATCGGTGCACTTTTATTCTTCCTGTGACTTCTAGTCCTGTTTAGTGCCTCCCTCCCTGTGTAACCATTTAGCTTAATGGTTTTTCCCTAATGGGATTTCTTGCATCAATAGACAGAGCTTCTCCAAGAATATTACTACATGCTGTCTTCTAGCCCTTTCTAGTCTTCAGATTAAATAACTACTAGCGCTCAAATACTAAAATTTTCTGCACTTCTGGATGCTGACACTTATGAACATTTTGACATGATATGGATATAGCGTTACAGGGTACCATGAAAATGTAATGTCATGCCTGCATCCACTTGAAGTATTACACTTATTTTCTTAGGCTCCTATAATTAGGGCTTGCTAAGTCTTAACTGTTGCAAATGTTGAACAATATTTATCTAAAATTGCCAATCCCCTCATAGAAGTGTTGCACATTTTTCTTCTTTCTTTAATTCAATATCAATGCAAACTGGTAGTTTTTTTAATAAGAAGTATGATTGACTACTCATCTGGACACCACTTTGCATTTAAATGACCTTGTGTTGGATTTTAGAGGTTTAATGTTTTGCACCCATCCTTCTCAGAAAGTAATGTATCCATCAGGATACCTTGAGATTGGCACCAAGGGTTAGAGCTTGTTTGGATTAATTGTTGGACAACTAATTGTTGGACAACAACTATCTATCTCACGTAGCTGTTGGCCAACAGCCACTTAGAGGTGTTCCAACAGTGAATCCAAATAGGGCCTTAGTATCTATGTGACACTGTTAATAGCTTAATCATTTCCTCCTATTATACCAACTCAAATACCATTAATCTGTGATGTGTTACATCCGAACTGCTCATATTCTATCCACCATTTTAAACTTGTTTTTGAGTATCATCCTTCCCTACTTTTAAAGATTTTAGCCATTACTAATCTCTTAAGCTTTTCCATTTTCACATTTGTTTTTTGCAAGCAGGGAGCCAATTTTAGAATGAAGACTCATAAAGCAAAGCTCAACTGGATGGTTGAGCTAAGGCTTGAAATTTTTGGTGATGGAAACAAATTCAAGATCCATAATTAAGTGACAGAGGCCGTATTGTGGAAATCTTAGAGAAATTTGGGATAATATTCAAAGAAAAAATTAAAGAGAAATAGACTTGCATATCGAGAAAAAAAAAAGGAAATAGGTAGGATTCAACTTTGTAAAAAAAAAAAAAAAACAAGAATAATATGGGCAATTTTTGCAAAAAAATCATAAATCTTCCTAATAATATTCTATTTCCTATGTTGAATTTAGAAGGAAAGACAAATAATTAAGTAATAATATGGGCAATGTTGGAGAATTTTGTTATGAAGGTTGTAAGGAGTACTATTAACCACCCATGTTTCTTATATTGATGGCAAGTCAGTTCTTATTATTTGCAGATGAATATTTTTTTAAAATTGCAGTGAAGTATCCATTCCTTTTTCAAAAAAAAAAAAAAAACCTGTACATGGTTAATAACTTAGCACTTGATTCCAAGTAGAAGCGATAGTCTGTAAAACAACAAACTGTAGAAAAAAATTGTTTGGAGAAAAGCAAATTTAGCTGTAATCTGATCTGAGATCTGTAGGGTTTTGGTAGGCCCAAAAGTAAGTTCCACACGGATATTTGTCTGTTTGAGGCAGTCAGAACCTTGTGGCACTGAGTCTACCAATATCTGAAGCTGTGCTTCTTTAATCTGCTGTAGCATAATTTCATTATTAACATGTGTCCCATTCTTCAAACAATTCCCTGTTTTGAGAGACTAACATACATTTACAGCTTAACTTTTGCTGCAGCGTCCTGCTACTCCCTTTTCCTTCTACTGTCTGAGGCCCAGGAATGGACGGTGAAAGTGTTACTGCTAGCCATAAATTCAAGGAAAAGTCTTTATGCACCGCGCACGAAGTGCAGAACGTGGGCACTGTGCATGGTGATTGATTGTGCATGCATTGAGAACATTTTTATCCTTTTTACATCACACGTGTGGTCAGTTACTGTGTCCGGTGCGCGCGGTCCTACACCGTGTGCGATGCACAAAGAGTTTTCCTAAACTCAATTGCCATGTGGGTCAGCTTCTCCCAGTTCAACATATGCAGGACTCCTAGGATAAAAAGAATGATTCAAGGGGCTCCCCCCACCCCAACAACACCCCGAACCACCAACGCCCAAATCTTTTTTCTTAAAAAAAAAAAAACCCATTAAACGGACGGGGTGAGGCATGTTACCTTCCGGGATTGCCTGGTGTCAAGTTATGAGGTCAGTTTTGCTTCTCTAATTGTTTTGGCAACAGGCTTCCATTTTAGCCTCTCATGCTGGTATCAGTATATTGTTCAATGGGCATGGCTAACTCATGGGCATGGCAGTTCAGACATATAATAAAAATGCAACTTGTTGGGGGGTAAAATCGTCATTGGATTGATATCCGTGTGAGGCGGCTAAGGCTGACCTCCTCCCGCCGTCTCCCTCCGGGCTTCCCTAGCTCGGCCCCTTCCGGGCTTCCTAGCTCGGCCTCTTCCGGGCTTCCGTAGCTCGGCCTCTTCCGGGCTTCCCTAGCTCGGCCTCTTCGGGCTTCCCTAGCTCGGCCCCTTTCCGGGCTTCCATAGCTCGGCCTTTTCCAGGCTTCCCTAGCTCGGCCCCTTCCGGGCTTCCTAGCTCGGCCCTTCCGGGCTTCCCTAGCTCGGCCCCTTCCGGGCTTCCGTAGCTCGGCCCTTCCGGGCTTCCGTAGCTCGGCCCCTTCCGGGCTTCCGTAGCTCGGCCCCTTCCGGGCTTCCGTAGCTCGCTTCTACCTAGCGATCCACGCCCTGACGTCTACCTCCGCGGAACCTGACGCGGGAGAGCTTAAGTTTACCCGAGCAGCACCTTAGGCAAGGAATCATGTTGAGACGTGGCCTAAGACCTATTGTAACCGCCCCAGGTCTACTCACCCAGATCCCAAGACATCAAGGAGCTCTCCCAGCCGTCGATCCCTTAACAAACAAGGCGTGGATTCTAACGGCCCCACAATGGCCTGATTCTGTCTACCCCCGTATCGTAACAACCCCAGAACCTTCCAGAAGATGCTCAAGTCCCCAGGTGACAGTCTATAAATATCAGATTGGCAGATTCCCTCAGGTACGCAACTCCGTACGCACACTGCGCGCTTACACCCCCCACTCTCACTCTCCTACTCTCGCCGGTAGCTCGTCGGCGCTCCTGCCCTTGGAGCCCCCGATTGGCTGCCCCCGGAGAGGTCTCCCGGAGAGATCCACCTCCTCACTGTCTGGTTGATCGCCGATTTCTTCTCCACTGACTTGAGCGTCGGAGGGTCTTCCGCGAAGGGCCACCCCCAGCGCCTCCCGCGTGTGAACTTCTTGTGCAGGTCCGCAGCACTGCTCTCTCTAGAGATCGACCGCGCCCGAGTCGGAGGACGGATCCCGGCGGCAACAGATTGGCGCTAGAGGAAGGGTCTCAAGTCCCGTTAAAACTTGAAGAAAGGAGACAAGGATCCCGATCCGGAGAAGAACCTCTCTGATGGCCAACCGGAAGAGAGCAACCTCTGATGCCCAAGATCAGGTCACCTCCCAGAGGCCTGATCCGACTGGTGCCACAGCGCCACAACCCCCGCCTGTCGAGACTCCGTCGCCGCCTGCCATTCCGGTGACCCAGGATCAGTTCGCTACACTGGTCCAGCAAGTCTAGGCCCTTACCCACCTGGTACAGGAGCGCCTTACGACTCCTCCTGCTTCGCATCCCCAGAAAGAAGCGGCGACTTCTTCTTCGCCGGCAACCTCCTCCTCTGATCCGCGTGAATCAGCGGATCCCCCACATCGCCCTAGGGGGGACAAACCGGTCCCTCGAACCGGTTACGATAGAGATCCTCCCAGATCTCGGCGAGCCCGCTCCCTCTCTCCGGCGACGTCTCACCATGATTCGACGCCATCCTTGCGGTTCTCGCACCCAGCCCCTCCTCTAGCCGGTGAGGAGGAGATCCACCGTCAGATCCAAGAGATGCGTCAGGAGCTGGACGCCGCCAAGCAGACCCATCTGCCCCAGCCCAAGGCAGAGCAGGGCATCCCTTTCTCTAAGGGAATCATGGAGGAAGTGATTCCCTCCCACGTTAAGCTGCCAACCGTCGAGCCCTATCACGGCTCCACTGATCCGGACGACCATCTCAGTAGCTTCCGGTCAATAATGATGTTCCACGGAGCATCTGATGCGATCCTCTGCCGAGCCTTCCCATCCACCCTCAGAGGATCCGCCCGAACCTGGTTCAATGCCTTGAAACCGGGGTCCATTGATTCATTCGACGAGCTGAGCCACCTTTTTATTGGCCAGTTCGTCAGCAGCCGCCGCCACCGACGGAGATTCGACTCCCTCTCCGAAGTCAAGCAGAGAGAGGGGGAGTCCTTGAGAAATTATCTTGGCCGTTTCAACAAGGCCATGTTGGAGGTGGACCACCTTAATCATGAGGTGGCTATGTCCGCCCTAGCGGGGGGAGTTTCAAAGGAGAGCGACTTCTATCTGTCTATGGAGGTCAGCTACCCCCCATGTCTCTCTGATATGATGGCCCTTGCGGATAAGTACGCTAGGGTCGAGGAGTCGCGGAGTCGCCCGCGCTGAGCAGGCAAGGAAGAAGCAGGAGCCCAAAGCTCCCGACAGACACCGCCCTGTCCGTCGGCCAAGTCCGCCCCGCCGCCCAAGAGTCCCTCCACTGCCGCCGAGAATCGCTCCCGGAGTCCTCCCAGGCGATTCGATCGCTACACTCCGTTGACTGTGCCTCGAGCGCAAATCCTCATGGAGATAGAGCGCCAGCTTCTCCGACCAGTACCTCTCCGAGGGAACCCGACCCGAAGAGATCCTGCCAAGTACTGCCGCTACCATAGGGAACATGGTCATGACACTGAGGAATGCTGGCAGCTGAAGAATGAAATTGAGAGACTGATTCGGCGGGGACAGCTGGACCAGTTCAGAAGAGCACCTGAGCCGCCGCAAGGAGGTAACCGCCAGCCTGAGCTCCCACAACTCCCTCCTCCACCAAATCCGCCGTGGTTGGCCGTATCAACATGATTGGAGGCCGGCGGATCGAGCTCCAGAGGCGACGGTGATGCACCGGTGCCGAAGAAGGCACGCACAGGCGAACTTTCTTTTCCGATGATGATCTTCTTGGGATACAGCTCCCCCATGATGACGCACTTGTTGTATCCCTTAACTTGAACAACTATGATGTAAGCCGATCCTCGTCGATAGTGGAAGTTCGGTAAACATTTTGTACCTCGGTGTGTTTGCCAGGATGAAATTGCTCATGGAAAACCTTCGAGCCGTAGATTCCACCCTGATGGGATTCATCGGCGACGTCATCATCCCGAAGGAATCGTCACCCTGACGGTCCGCGCAGGAACCTGGCCCCTCGTAACCATTATACAGACCGACTTCCTAGTGACCGACCTCAGGTCCCCATACAACGCCATATTCGGCAGGCCCGGCTTGATGTCCCTTAAGGCGGTTGTTTCTATCCCACATCTGTCTATGAAGTTCCCCACCGAGCGAGGAATTGGAGTGGTTCGGGGAAGTTAGGCCATGGCTCGGCAATGTTTTGTCACGAGCCTTCAGTCCAGAATTCCCGAGGTTGACGGGCTAGACGCTCGCGAAGGTTTCGCCGAACAACGGGGGGAACCGGCGGAAGAACTGGAAGAAGTACCGCTAGACGAAGCTCGGCCCGACCGAACCATAAGGATCGGGTCGCTACTCGAAGGAGAG
The DNA here is from genome assembly GCA_900491605.1 of Calamus simplicifolius. NCBI lineage: Eukaryota > Viridiplantae > Streptophyta > Magnoliopsida > Arecales > Arecaceae > Calamus > Calamus simplicifolius. The sequence goes on along the minus strand of UESW01002474.1, from coordinate 3,999 downwards.
CCTCGTCGCGAGCTGATCAGATTCCTCCAAAGCAATGCGGACATCTTCGCCTGGACCGCCTCCGACATGCCAGGGATTAACCCCGAAGTCCTCGTCCATCGCCTCAATGTGGACGAGATGCACAGGCCTGTTAAGCAGAAGAAGAGAAGCTTCGCCCCAGAACGGCAAAAAGCCATTGAAGAGGAGGTCGACAAACTCATCAAAGCCAATTTTGTCCGAGAGGTGAATTACCCAAGTTGGTTGTCAAATGTCGTCATGGTGAAAAAGTCGAATGGCAAATGGAGGATCTGCATCGACTTCACCGACCTCAACAAGGCATGCCCGAAGGATAGCTTCCCCCTCCCTCGGATCGACCAGCTCATGGACGCCACCTCAGGCCACCAAATGCTGTCATTCATGGATGCCTATTCGGGCTACAATCAGATCCGGATGGCCCCCGAAGATGAAGAAAAGACCGCGTTCATAACCGACCGAGGTACCTACTGTTACCGAGTTGCCTTTCGATCTTAAAAATGCAGGAGCGACCTACCAGCGGCTGGTCAACAAGGTGTTCAAGGAGCAAATCGGCCGGAACATGGAGGTGTACGTAGATGATATGCTGGTCAAAAGCAAGGAAGCGCTGCGGCATGTTGAGGACCTCGCGGAGAGCTTTGCCACGCTGCGCAAATAGGAATGAAGCTCAACCCAACCAAGTGTGCCTTCGGCGTCAATTCCGGGAAGTTCCTCGGCTTCATGGTCTCCCAGCGGGGTATCGAGGCTAACCCCCAGAAGATTCAAGCTCTCCAACAAATGGCGCCCCCAGCGTCTGTTAAGGAGGTCCAGCGCTTAACCGGGAGGATAGCGGCCCTTAACCGCTTCGTGGCTCGGTCGGCCGAGAGATGCCTCCCCTTCTTCAAAACTCTCCGATCGGCCAAAAACTTTCCAGTGGACTCCCGAATGCCAGAAGGTCATTTCAAGATCTCAAGAAGTACCTCGGCTCGCCCCGCTTCTCAGTAGTCCGATCCCCAGGAGAGACCTATTTTGTACCTGGCCGTTTCAGAGGGCGCAGTTTGCTCGGTGCTATCAAAGAAGAAAGCAAAATCCAGAGGCCGATCTACTATGTGAGTAGGCTGCTCCGCGATGCGGAGACGGTACACCAGGATTGAGAAAGATGGTGCTGGCTTTGATCACCTCAGTCCGGAAGCTACGGCCTTATTTTCAAGCACATTCAGTGACGGTCCTCACCGATCAACCCATCAAGGCGGTGGTCCACCGTCCAGAAACATCGGGGAGAATGACCAAATGGGCCGTCGAGCTAAGCGAGCATGACATACATTTTCAACCTCGCCCGGCCATCAAAGCCCAAGTGCTGGCCGATTTCCTCCTCGAGTGTACCATCCCAGAAGACGGCTTCTACCCCAGAAAATCCCGAAGGACCAAAGCCTGAAGCTCGGTGGCTCCTTCACGTCGATGGGTCGTCCAATGCCCATCACTCCGGTGCGGGTCTAGTCCTCACCAGCCCAGAGGGAATGATCTTCGAATATGGCGTCCGATTCTCCTTCCCGGCTTCCAACAACGAAGCCGAGTACGAGGCCCTGTTAGCCGGTCTCCGGATCGCCCGCAACCTGAAGGTGGAAAAGCTTAACGCCTTCACCGACTCTCAGCTGGTGGCCGGCCATGTGCGGGGAGAGTTTGAAGCCCGAGAACCGAACATGATCCGATATCTCCAAGAGGTGCGCGGCCTACTTCCCCATTTGCCGAGTTTGAAATTATTCAAATTCCTAGATCGAAAACGCCCGTGCCGACCTACTCTCCCGATTGGCAACCGCGGAGACGATGGATGCTGAACAAAAGTTCCATCTGGAGACTCTGGAAAAGCCGAGTATCATGGAAGCCGATCGGGTGATGCAAATCGAGGCCGAACCATCCTGGTTCGACCCTATCCTCAACTATCTCAAAGAAGGGTCGCTCCCATCCGACCGAAGGAGGCCAGGAAATTGAAGCTGCAGGCGACCCACTATGTATTGATTGACAACCAACTTTACAAGCGGTCTTTCTATGCCGCTGCTTAGATGCCTTCGCCCATCCGAAGCGGATACGCTCTGCGTGAGGTGCATGAAGGGATTTGCGGCAACCATCTGGGAAGCCGGTCCCTATGCCACAAGGTGCTGCGACAAGGCTATTACTGGCCGACCATGCAGAAAGACGCGGACGATCTAGTCCGAGCCTGCGACGCCTGCCAGAGACATTCAAGCATCCAAAGGCTCCCTTCCGCCGAGCTAGTTTCTATATCCTCCGCCTGGCCCTTTGCCAAGTGGGGATGGACATCCTCGGCCCATTCCCGCTTGACGGACAGCGAAATTCTTATTTGTCGCCATTGACTACTTCACCAAGTGGGTGAAGCGGAAGCAGTTGCGCAAATCACCGAAGCACGGGCCAGAGACTTTGTATGGAGGTCCATCGTCTGCCGATTCGGCCTCCCCCACACCATAATCACCGATAACGGTAAGCAGTTCGACAACTCCAAGTTCCGCCAATTCTGCGAGGAACACGGAATCCGTCACCACCTTACTTCGGTCGGGCACCCACAAGCCAACGGAGCGGCCGAAGTGACCAACAGGACTCTCCTCCAAGGAATCAAAGCTCGCCTCTCCAGAGCCCAAGGCAGGTGGGCGGATGAGCTACACCATGTCTTATGGGCCTATCGCACCACCCCGAGAATTCCGACAGGCGAGACTCCATTCCGAATGGCTTTTGGCACGGAGGCCGTCATCCCTGTGGAATAGGCCTCCCATCTTTGCGGTGGAGAGTTATTCAGAGGAAGCCAGCAACGAGCAACTCCGCACCAACCTCGACTTGGTAGAGGAAGTCAGAGAGAAGGCCCGAATCAGGACGGCTTATCAACAGAGGGTGGCCGGTACCATGCCTCCAGGGTCAAGGGGAAAACCTTCCTACCCGGCGACCTCGTCCTCCGAAAAGCTTCTGTATCCAAACCGCTGGAGCAAGGAAAGCTGGCGCCGAACTGGGAGGGCCGTACCAAATCACGGAGATCATTGGGCCGGGAACCTACAAGCTGCAGGATCTCGATGGGAAATCCGTCCCCCGAACGTGGAACTCGGACAACCTCCGCAAATACTATCAATAGGGTATGTCCTTTATGCTTCGCCAGTTATCTATTTTTCCGCAACTTGTGTGTGAATCGATTATGCACCATATTGCCATAAATCGTAAAAGGAAATAGATACTGCTTACCAATCCTCGGTACAACCGAGTTATCTGCCTGGAAGAAAATCTCCGAACCTTGGCAGGGCCAAGTAAAACAAAGTCTCCGAACCTCGGCAGGGCCGAGCAACAAATCTCCGAACCTTGGCAGGGCCAAGTAAAAATTCTCCGAACCTCGGCAGGGCCGAGCAACAAATCTCCGAACCTTGGCAGGGCCGAACCTTGGCAGGGCCAAGTAAAATCTCCGAACCTCGGCAGGGCCGAGCAACAAATCTCCGAACCTTGGCAGGGCCAAGTAAAAATTCTCCGAACCTCGGCAGGGCCGAGCAACAAATCTCCGAACCTTGGCAGGGCCAAGTAAAATCTCCGAACCTCGGCAGGGCCGAGCAACAAATCTTCCGAACCTTGGCAGGGCCAAGTAAAACTCCGAACCTCGGCAGGGCCGAGCAAAATCTCCGAACCTTGGCAGGGCCAAGTAAAACAAATCTCCGAACCTCGGCTGGGCCGAGCAACAAATCTCCGAACCTTGGCAGGGCCAAGTAAAACAAATCTCCGAACCTCGGCTGGGCCGAGCAACAAATCTCCGAACCTTGGCAGGGCCAAGTAAAATTCTCCGAACCTCGGCTGGGCCGAGCAACAAATCTCCGAACCTTGGCAGGGCCAAGTAAAAATTCTCCGAACCTCGGCAGGGCCGAGCACAAATCTCCGAACCTTGGCAGGGCCAAGTAAAATTCCGAACCTCGGCTGGGCCGAGCAACAAATCTCGAACCTTGGCAGGGCCAAGTAAAATCTCCGAAC
>UESW01002473.1:110072-213540 GCA_900491605.1 Calamus simplicifolius | reverse complement strand
ATAATTTAATTGGATTTAAATTTTTAAATTTTTTAATAATTAAAGAAAAGATTTAAATTTAAAAAATGTGTTTTAAATGACGTCCATGATATCATGAAAGTTATAGATATATTTTTTTTAAAGAGGTCTTGCTTGATGTCAGCATGGGAATGTATTTTTAAGAAATTCTGGGATCAACTTATTTGATATGTGATTAAAATTGTTTTCAAAATGAAATGCTATGTCTGAATGAGATTTAATCATGTGGGATGTGATTCTCATGTGATTAATATGATCATTGGACCAAATCTATAAATAGGCTTTAGGTCTAGAGCCTATTGAATAACTACTCTAAACTCTTTTCTTTCATAACTGTTTCTTGCTTTTATTTATTTGAATTTCTGAGTTCTGGGGCATCTAAACGGGCTTCTAGGTCGCACCTTCAATTTGATCATGCTTATGCAAGGAGGTTCAGATCAAGCTGGATCATTACATATTAAGAACAATTCACGTTCAACCTATAGGAAAGGATGAAAATTAATCCTTAGAATAGTGTCTAACATACTTTAATCTAAGCTTGTTCCTTTTATGAAAGTAGTATCTAGAAATTTCTAAGCTTCCTATTCAATAATAAAGTCCATTTGATTACGACTTTTCAAGCGATAATGGAATAAAATCTGATATGGCTGATCCAATGTCGCTAGGGTTAACGGAAAAGGTAACTGACGGAACCCTTTCCTCAGCCTCCGAGGTCCCTTCGACCTCCGAGGTCCCCTCAAACCTAGCGTCCCCTTGGCCTCAACCTCGGATCTGGCATCCCCTCGGCCCTGGGCCTGGGAGGCACCCTGACTTTGGACCTCATGTCCCATCACCTCGAGCCACCTGACACACCCACGTGGCCCACCAACCACCTATGGCAGCCATGTGGTCCACTACTTGCTGCAACAGCGCATGGCCATGACCAGTAACAGCGCATGCCTAACGCGACTAGACCCACCTACCACCTGTAGCACCGCGCCTGGCAGGTGGCTTGCAAGGCAAGACACCTCTGACATGCTCAGTGTCGGTCGCGATCTGTCGCTGTCAGCCTTGCCATCCGTCCGCTACTGGATAAAGACACCTCTAAATCAACCACCTTCTGGAAGCAAAAAAAGGGACCCTCGAACAGGTATAAAAGCCCACACTCACAATGATGAGGGGATTCAAACTCAAGTTCTCTAACTATCTTTTCTGATAGTTCTTTTCCTTAACTATTTCCAAGTTGCTTACTTGAGCGTCGAAGGGCCACTGGTGCAACCGGTCTCCGACGACTTTCTTGCAGGAGCTCTTAAGGGAAAGGATCTTTGTTTCTCGACGTTAGAGGAAGGCGACTTGGCATCAACAGATTGGCATGCCAGGAAGAGGGGTGAAAGGAGAAAAGCTTCGAACCGATCAGCTGTAGATCTTCTTCCCCTGAGCATTCGGGAAAATGGTGACAACGCGTGCGCAAGAGGTCTCCACCAGCCATACTGAGGGGCATCGCCCGGGGGTTGACCTGCCGGCGGCTGGTCCCCTTGCTCCCCAGGCCAACGTCCTCGCTTCGCCATCGCCACCACCACCATCCCAGCATCAAGATGATCGGATCGCCGTCCTCACCATGCAAGTTCAGTCCCTGGTGGCGACGGTCCAAGTTCTGCAACAGCAGCCAGGGCCATCCTCATCAGTCCCAGGGATGGTCCAACCCAGTCAGCATTCTTCTCGAGGGAGGTCTCCCATCCAAGAAGTCTGCCACCGTCGCACTTCACCCAAGCGTCATCGAAAACTAATTTCCAACATAAATTTTAAGTATTTACACACATATCACACCAAGTTAAGCTAATTTCCAACACAAATCCAATATAAATATCAATATCAAATTAAAATCCCCATTATATATATATATATATATAAAATATTTGTTGATTAATTTAAAATTAAATTTTTTATGACTTATGAAGTACTAAAAAAATTATAATTAATTGTTATTGATTCTTAAGTTATTTTAATCCATTGCTTACTTTAGCCTATTGCCTACCCCTACATAAACCTTGATATTAATATAAAAATTTTATGATCGGTTGGTATCTATTGCTTACCCCTACATAACCCTATATATAACCTAAATATTAATCTAGAGATGTTCAAGAGTTCGATAGTTGAGTTGCATATTGAAGTTGCGATATTGATTGCTCTTTAGATGCAAATAGAAAGGTAAAAAAATATTCTATTTAGTATAAATTATAAAATTTATGTTAAAATATTAATATCTACAGTTAGAATTTTGCATGCAAAACTTTGAAATAATAATTTTATTTGCTCGATAAATGTTACTGACTATTATAATATTGTTGAGCAAAACAACTACTGCAACCTTTTAACAACTACTACTGACACTGTAACAGCCAAATTATCATTTCTTAAACTCTTATTGCACCAAAACACAACATAATTTTGGACGCAAGTTCGTAGAGATAAAGAGGCTGAATAAGAGGATGAAAGGAGAGGGAGAGAGAGCGAAGAGAAGGGATTCACCGCATCAAAAACTGGAGATTACACCATCGATCGCTATCTGTCCAGTGGAGCAGCGATAGCGAGGCCTGAGGATGCATTTTTCGTCTCTGCTCCCCATCTCTCCCTCCCCCTCAGTCCTCTACCATCCTTCTGCCAAAGCTATATGGTTGTTACCCTCGACTGACATTGCATCGTGCCCTACAAATATGGTCGCTTTCCTCCCTGCCGGTAAGGGCGTCGGCAGGGGAGACGCTAGCGTCGCAAAAGCAAGTTAAGGAAGGCATTGGCCTCGGCGGTAGCGGAGAAGACGGAGTCGAAGATGGCAAGGGCATCGGAGAGGATGGAGGATTGAAAGATTGAGGGAGGCGGCATCGGGGGGGGGGTGGTTCTCGAGGAAAGAAGGCTTGGGCAGAGGGTTTTTTTCTTCTTCTTGAGAGAATTTTTAGGAAGGGGAGGGCGGTGGGGTTTAGGAGATTAGGCATGGGGGCATCAAAACCCTAATCTTGCATGGTGGTGTAGTCTTCGCAAATAAATCCCGATGACAGTGGTGGAGTCTTCGCAACTTTAATCCCGCATGGTGGTGGAGTTTCCATAAATGAAACCCGAATCCAAAACAAAACCGCGGTTAGGAGAACGAAATTTGAGTTTGGATATCGAGGGTTTCGTAAAAGGGGAAAAGCTAATTAGGAAGAGGGAAAAAGATAAATTTTTAGTTTTATATTAGACTACGTCTTAATTAAAATGTAGTCTTTTATATTATAAAATAATATAAGACTATGTCTTAATTTTAAATGTAATCTTTCAATATTATCAGATAATATAAGGCTACGTCTTAATTAAGAACGTAGTCTTTCTATATTATTAGATAATATAAGACTATGTCTTAATTAAGAACGTTGTCTTTCTATATTATCAGATAATATAAGACTATGTATTATTTAAAAACATAGTCTTTTTATATTATTAGATAATATAAGACTACGTTTTTAATAAAAGAAGTAGTCTTTTAATTTATAAAAAATTATGAAAATATAGTCTAAAATAGTAGACTACATTTTTTACGAAAAACGTAGTCTTTTTCCTAAAACCTACTATAGTCTATTTAACTTTTGTAGTAGTGGGGGCATGTGATGCGGGATAAAATCATTATTATGCCAATATCCATGCGCACGACGAAAAGGATGAGATCACTTTCGATTTCTGACTTGTCAGCTACTACGTCCGAAAAAAGACAAAGCCAATATGCCTCGACAAGACCAAACTATTCTTATACCTCAGCCAGACCGAGCTATCCTTATACCTTGGCCAGACCGAGGTATCCTTATACCTCATTCAGACCGAGCTATCCTTATACCTCGGCTAGACCAAGCTATCCTCATATCTCGGTAGGACCGAGGTATCCTTTAACCTTGATGGGACCGAGCTACCTCCACATCTAGCTCAAGCGTTCTTGGTACCTATCGTCTCGCCGAATCCTTCTCATGATGAACGGCTCCGATCACCTAATTTTCAAAGCGATTTTCAACATAGATATAAGGAGCAAGTATGAGAAATTGATGAAAGTTCTAATCCATGACTATCTGACTTAATCGCAGGATCTGAAGCTCCTGACCAGGACTTGTGCGATGTCTGCACAATCATCGCGATTAGGAATCACTGCTGATAATGCCCAAACATGTGGCGTTCAAGGGCGATAATGGCAAGTATCTGAGTGCCCGCTGGATCGAGAGACACCAATATCTGCAGTTTGCTTCTGATGACATCAGAGATCTCCAAATTGGATCAGGGCTGACAGGGATGATACCACCAGTAACAACCCCCACACATTGTTTTGGCCAATCAAGGTTGACAACACTGTCGTCGCTCTTCCCAATCCACATTTACAGGATCATTAATGATTAAAACTGTTGGGGGGTAAAATCGTCATTGCATCAATACCCGTACGAGGAGGCTAAGACCAACCTCTTCTGTAGCTCGGTCTCTCCCGAGCTCCCATAGCTCGGCTTCCCCCGAGCTTCCGTAGTTCGGCCTCTCTCGAGCTCGTAGCTCGGCCTTCCCGGGCTTCCATAGCTCAGCCTTCCCTGGCTTCCGTAGCTCGGCCTCCTCGGGCTTCCGTAGCTCGGCCCTTCCCGAGCTCCCGTAGCTCCGTTTCCCCGAGCTTCCATAGCTCGGCCTTTCTTGAGCTTCTGTAGCTCGCCTCTTCCGGGCTCCCATAGCTCGGCTTCCCCGAGCTTCCGTAGCTCGGCCTTTCTCGAGCTTCAGCTCGCCTCTCCCGGGCTCCCATAGCTCGGCTTTCCCGAGCTTCCGTAGCGGCCTCTCCGAGTTCTCGTAGCTCGGCCTCCCCGGGCTTCCATAGCTCGGGCTTCCGTAGCTCGGCCTTTCCGGGCTTCCGTAGCTCGGCTCTCCCGAGCTTCCACCCGGCTTCCTGACGTCTACCTCCGCGGAACCTGACGCGGGAGAGCTCAGCCTACCCGAACGCACCCTAGACAAGGAATCATGAGAAGTGGTGAACCTATCAAGACCTAAGCCTACTCTACCAGATCTCCAAGACATCAAGGCTCTCCCAGCCGTCGATCCCTTAACAACAAGGATACGGATTCTAACGGCCCCACAACGGCCTGATTCTGTCCACCCCGTATCGTAACAACCTCTGAACCTTCCAGAAGATGCTCAAGTCCAGGTGACAGTCTATAAATATCACAGATTCCCTCAGGTACGCACTTTACACACTCTGACTCTCCCCTCTCTCCCGGCAGCTCGTCGGTGCTCTGCCCTTAGAGCTCCCGATTGGCCGCCCCCGGAGAGGTCTCCCGGAGAGATCCACCTCCCCATTGTCTGGTTGATCGCCGATTTCTTCTCCACTGACTTGAGCGTCGGAGGGTCTTCCGCGGAGGACCACCCCCAACGTCCTCTCGCGTGTGGACTTTGTGCAGGTCCGCCCCCCCTTTGGAGATCGACCGCGCCCGAGTCGGAGGACGGATCCCGGCGGCAACAGATTGGCGCTAGAGGAAGGGCCTCAAGTCCCATTAAAACTTGAAGAAAGGAGACAAGGATCTAATCCGGAGAAGAACCTCTCTGATGGCCAACCGGAAGAAGAGCAACCTCTGAAGCCCAAGATCAGGTCGCCTCCCAGAGGCCTGATCCGACTGGCGGTGTAGCGCCGCAACCCCACCAGTCGAAACTCCGTCACCGCCTGCCATCCCGGTGACCCAGGACCAGTTTGCTACGCTGGTCCAACAAGTCCAGGCTCTTACCCACCTGGTCCAGGAGCGCCTTGGCCTCCTCCTGCTTCACATTCAGAAGGAAGCGGCGATTCCTTCTTCGCCGGCAACCTCCTCCTCTGTCCGCATGAATCAGCGGATCCCCCACATCGCCCCAGGGGGACAAACCGGTCCCTCGAACCGGTTACGATAGAGATCCTCCCAGATCTCGGCGAGCCCGCTCCCTCTCTCCGGTGACGTCTCACCATGATTCGACGCCATCCTGCGATTCTCGCCCAGCTCCTCCTCTAGCCGGCGAAGAGGAGATCCGCCGTCAGATCCAGGAAATGCGTCAGGAGCTGGACGCCGCCAAGCAGGCCCATCCGCCCCAGCCCAAGGCGGAGCAGGGCATCCCTTTCTCTAAGGGGATCATGGAGGAAGTGATTCCCTCCCATGTCAAGCTGCCAGCCGTCGAGCCCTATCACGGCTCCACTGACCCGGACGACCATCTCAGCAGCTTCCGGTCAATAATGATGTTCCACGGAGCATCTGATGCGGTCCTCTGCCGCGCCTTCCCATCCACCCTCAGAGGATCCGCCCGAACCTGGTTCAACGCCTTGAAGCCAGGTTCCATTGATTCATTCGACGAGCTGAGCCACCTTTTTATTGGCCAGTTCGTCAGCAGCCGCCGCCACCGACGAAGATCCGACTCCCTCTCCGAAGTCAAGCAGAGAGAGGGGGAGTCCTTGAGAATTACCTTGGCCGTTTCAACAAGGCCATGTTGGAGGTGGACCACCTTAATCATGAGGTGGCTATGTCCGCCCTGGCGGGGGAGTTTCGAAGGAGAGCGACTTCTACCTGGCTATGGAGGTCAGCTACCCCCCATGTCTCTCTGATATGATGGCCCTTGCGGACAAGTACGCTAGGGTCGAGGAATCGCGGAGAGTGCCCGCGCTGAGCAGGCAAAGAAGAAGGAGCCCAAAGTCCCGACAGGCACCGTCCCGCCGTCGGCCAAGTCCGCCTCGCCGCCAAGAGTCCCTCCGCTGCCGCCAAGGAATCGCTCCCGGAGTCCTCCCAGGCGATTCGATCGCTACACTCGCTGACTGTGCCCCGGGCGCAAATCCTCATGGAGATAGAGCGCCAGCTCCCCCGGCCAGTACCTCTCCGAGGGAACCCGACCCGAAGAGATCCCGCCAAGTACTGCCGCTACCATAGGGAGCACGGTCATGACACTGAAGAATGCTGGCAGCTGAAGAATGAGATCGAGAGGCTGATCCGGCGGGGACGACTGGATCAGTTCAGGAGGGCGCCCGAGCCACACAAGGAGGTGACCGCCAGCCCGAGCTCCCACAACCTCCTCCTCCACCAATCCGCCCGTGATCGGCCGTATCAACATGATTGAAGAGGCCGGCGGATCGAGCCCCAGGGGCGACGGTGATGGATCGGTGCCAAAGAAGGCACGGACGGGCGAACTCTCCTTCTCTGATGATGATCTTCTTGGGATACAGCTCCCCATGATGACGCACTAGTTGTATCCCTTAACTTGAACAATTATGATGTAAGCCGAATCCTGTTGATAGTGGAAGTTCGGTAAATGTTTTGTACCTCGGTGTGTTTGCCAGGATGAAATTGCTCATGGAAAACCTTCGAGCCGTGGATTCCACCTTGATGGGATTCACAGGCGACGTCATCGTCCCGGAAGGAATCGTCACCCTGACGGTCCGCGCGGGAACCTGGCCCCTTGTGACCATTGTACAGACAGACTTCCTAGTGACCGACCTCAGATCCCCATACAACGCCATATTCGGCAGGCCCGGCTAATGTCCCTCAAGGCAGTTGTCTCCATCCCACATCTGTCCATGAAGTTCCCCACCGAGCGAGGAGTTGGAGTGGTTCGGGGAAGTCAGGCCATGGCTCGGCAATGCTTTGTTACGAGCCTTCAGTCTAGAATGCCCGAGTTGACGGGCTAGACGCTCGCGAGGACTTCGCCGAACAACGGGGAGAACCGGCAGAGGAATTGGAGGAGGTACCGCTAGGACGAAGCTCGGCCCGACCGAACCATAAGGATCGGGTCGCTGCTCAAGGGAGAGCCTCGGCGCAGATTGATCAGATTCCTCCAAAGCAATGCGACATCTTCGCCTGGACCGCCTCCGACATGCCAGGGATCAGCCCCGAGGTCCTCGTCCATCATCTCAATGTGGACGAGATGCACAGGCCTGTTAAGCAGAAGAAGAGAAGCTTCGCCCCAGAACGGCAAAAGGCCATTGAAGAAGAGGTCGACAAACTCATCAAGGCCAATTTTGTCCGAGAGGTAAATTATCCGAGCTGGCTGTCAAATGTCGTCATGGTGAAAAAGTCGAACGGCAAATGGAGGATCTGCATCGACTTCACCGACCTCAACAAAGCCTGCCCGAAGGACAGCTTCCCCCTCCCTCGGATCGACCAGCTCGTGGACGCCACCTCAGGCCACCAATGCTGTCATTCATGGATGCCTATTCGGCTACAATCAGATCCGAATGGCCCCTGAAGATGAAGAAAAGACCGCCTTCATAACCGACCGAGGTACCTACTGTTACCGAGTTATGCCTTTTGGTCTTAAAAATGCAGGAGCGACCTACCAGAGGCTGGTCAACAAGGTGTTCAAGGAGCAAATCGGCCGGAACATGGAGGTGTACGTGGACGACATGCTGGTCAAAAGCAAGGAAGGCTGCGGCATGTTGAGGACCTCGCGGAGAGCTTTGCCACGCTGCGCAAATATGGGATGAACTCAACCCGACCAAGTGTGCCTTCGGCGTCAATCCGGGAAGTTCCTCGGCTTCATGGTCTCCCAGCGAGGTATCGAAGCTAACCCCCAGAAGATTCAAGCTCTCCAACAAATGGCGCCCCCAGCATCTGTCAAAGAGGTCCAGCGCCTAACCGGGAGGATAGCGGCCCTTAACCGCTTCGTGGCGCGGTCGGCCGAGAGATGCCTCCCCTTCTTCAAAACTCTCCGATCGGCCAAAAACTTCCAGTGGACTCCCGAGTGCCAAAGGTCATTTCAAGATCTCAAGAAGTACCTCGGCTCGCCCCCACTCCTCAGTAGTCCGATCCCCAGGGGAGACCCTATTCTTGTACCTGGCTGTTTCGGAGGGTGCAGTTTGCTCGGTGCTGATCAAAGAAGAAGGCAAAGTCCAGAAGCCGATCTACTATGTGAGCAGGCTGCTCCGCGATGCGGAGACGAGGTACAGCAGGATTGAAAAGATGGTGCTGGCTTTGATCACCTCAGTTCGGAAGCTGCGGCCTATTCCAAGCACATTCCGTGACGGTCCTGACCGACCAACCCATCAAGGCGGTGGTCCACCGTCCCGAGACATCGGGGAGAATGACCAAATGGGCCGTCGAGCTAAGCGAGCATGACATACATTTTCAGCCTCGCCCGCCATCAAAGCCCAGGTGCTGGCCGACTTCCTCCTCGAGTGTACCATCCCGAAGGACGGTTCTACCCCAGACTCCCCGAAGAACCAAAGCTGGAGCCCGGTGGCTCCTCCACGTCGACGGGTCATCCAATGCCCATCACTCCGGTGCGGGTCTAGTTCTCACCAGTCCCAGAGGGAATGATCTTCGAATATGGCGTCCGATTCTCCTTCCCGGCTTCCAACAACGAAGCCGAGTACGAAGCCCTGTTAGCCGGTCTCCGGATCGCCCGCAACCTGAAGGTGGAAAAGCTTAACGCCTTCACCGACTCTCAGCTGGTAGCCGGCCATGTGCGGGGAGAGTTTGAAGCCCGGGAGCCGAACATGATTCGATATCTCCAGGAGGTGCGGGCCTGCTTCCCCATTTTGCCGAATTTGAAATTATTCAGATTCCCAGATCGAGAACGCCCGTGCCGACCTACTCTCCCGATTGGCAACCGCGGAGACGATGGATGCTGAACAAAAGTTCCACCTGGAGACTCTGGAAAAGCCGAGCATCACGGAAGCCGACCGGGTGATGCAAGTTGAGGCCGAACCATCCTGGTTCGACCCTATCCTCAAATATCTCAAAGAAGGGTCGCTTCCGTCCGACCGAAGAGAGGCTAGAAAGCTGAAGCTGCAGGCCACCCACTACGTGTTGATTGACAACCAGCTTTACAAGCGGTCTTTTTCTATGCCGCTGCTCAGATGCCTTCGCCCATCCGAAGCGACTATGCTCTACGCGAGGTACATGAAGGGATTTGCGGCAACCATCTGGGAAGCCGGTCCCTATGCCACAAGGTGCTGCGACAAGGCTATTACTGGCCGACCATGCAAAAGACGCGGACGATCTAGTCCGAGCCTGCGACCCTGCCAGAGACATTCAAGCATCCAAAGGCTCCCTTCCGCCGAGCTAGTTTCTATATCCTCCGCTGGCCCTTTGCCAAATGGGGGATGGACATCCTCGGCCCATTCCCGCTTGCCACGGGACAGCGGAAATTCTATTTGTCGCCATCGACTACTTCACCAAATGGGTCGAAGCGGAAGCAGTTGCACAAATCACCGAGGCACGGGCCAGAGACTTTGTGTGGAGGTCCATCATCTGCCGGTTCGGCCTCCCCATACCATAATCACACAACGCCAACGGAGCGGCCGAAGTGACCAACAGGACCCTCCTCCAGGGAATCAAAGCTCGCCTCTCAGAGCCCAAGGCAGGTGGGCGGATGAGCTGCACCATGTCTTATGGGCCTACCGCACCACCCCGAGAATCCCGACGGGCGAAACCCCATTCCGAATGGCTTTCGGTACAGAGGCCGTCATCCCTGTGGAAATAGGCCTCCCATCTTGCGGGTGGAAAGTTACTCAGAGGAAGCTAGCAACGAACAACTCCGCACCAACCTCGACTGGTAGAGGAGATCAGAGAGAAGGCCCGGATCAGAACGGCCGCTTATCAACAGAGGGTGGCCCGGTACCATGCCTCCAGGTCAAGGGAAAGCCTTCCTACCCGGCGACCTTGTCCTCCGAAAGGCCTTCTGTTTCCAAACCGCTGGAGCAAGGAAAGCTGGCGCCAAACTGGGAGGGCCCGTACCAAGTAGCGGAGATCATTGGACCGGGAACCTACAAGCTGCAGGATCTGGATGGGAAATCCATCCCCCGACGTGGAACTCGGACAACCTCCGAAAATATTATCAATAGGGTATGTCCTCTCCTTTATTTTCATATGCCTCATTATATCTTCCTGTCAACATTTTTCAATGCAAATCATGCACTATATTGCCAAAATTGCAAAAGAAATAGATGCTGCTTACCAATCCTCGGCACAACCGAGCTCCTTGTCTGGACAGGAATTCTCCGAACCTTGGCAGGGCCAAGTAAAATATTCGAACCTCGGCTGGGCCGAGCAACAAATCTCCGAACCTTGGCAGGGCCAAGTAAAACATTCTCCGAACCTCGGCTGGGCCGAGCAACAAATTCTCCGAACCTTGGCAGGGCCAAGTAAAATATTCTCCGAACCTCGGCTGGGCCGAGCAACAAATTCTCCGAACCTTGGCAGGGCCAAGTAAAACATTCTCGAACCTCTGGGCCGAGCAACAAATTCTCGAACCTTGGCAGGGCCAAGTAAAACATTCTCCGAACCTCGGCTGGGCCGAGCAACAAATTCTCCGAACCTTGGCAGGGCCAAGTAAAATATTCTCCGAACCTCGGTGGGGCCGAGCAACCTCCGAACCTTGGCAGGGCCAAGTAAAATATTCTCCGAACCTCGCTGGGCCGAGCAACAAATTCTCCGAACCTTGGCAGGGCCAAGTAAAACATTCTCCGAACCTCGGCTGGGCCGAGCAACAAATTCTCCGAACCTTGGCAGGGCCAAGTAAAACATTCTCCGAACCTCGGCTGGGCCGAGCAACAAATTCTCGAACCTTGGCTCCGAACCTCGGCGGGGCCGAGCACAATTTCTCCGAACCTTGGCAGGGCCAAGTAAAAATTCTCCGAACCTCGGCTGGGCCGAGCAACAAATTCTCCGAACCTTGGCAGGGCCAAGTAAAACATTCTCCGAACCTCGGCTGGGCCGAGCAACAAATTCTCCGAACCTTGGCAGGGCCAAGTAAAATTCTCCGAACCTCGACTGGGCCGAGCAACAAATTCTCCGAACCTTGGTAGGGCCAAGTAAAACATTCTCCGAACCTCGGCTGGGCCGAGCAACAATTTCTCCAAACCTTGGCAGGGCCAAGTAAAACATTCTCCGAACCTCAGCAAGGCTGAGTAAAAATTCTTCAAGTTAAGACACCGGCTGAAAGCCGAAGTGCGTAGGCCCCGATTAAGGCCAAGGGACTTCCAAATAGTCCCCGAAACTTCGTCCGGTTTAAAAAGAAGCACGCTGAGCAAAAACCATCGACACACAAAAAGAAGACGCCTTCGGCGAAACCCTTAAAGGGCCCATTAAGCTCTGCGTAATCGGCCAAAAGCCCCGAGCAGAGCCAAGGAATTCCCCTCTGCTACTAAAATCCTGGGTAACGCCCCTATAACCCATCAATCAAAGCGTCTATTTCGACGCGTGAACCAGTGGAGCGAATCCAACTCCCTAGCTATTACGCGGACAACATGTTTAAAGCAAAAAACTCCTAAAAAAAGAAGGTTATCTGAACAAAGCCTCTTTGCATTAATCAGAAAAGAGGGAAGTACACAAAAAGAGAAACAAGAAAGACAGAAAAAACATAAACAGAAAGTGAAAGTGACAGAGGCCCCGAATTAAAGTTCGGAGTCGCTCCCCGAAGCCAACAGGTCTTCCAAACGCTCCGTGAGGTCGGCCACCTGCTGACGAAGCGAAGCAATCTCCTCCCTTTGCCGGTCTACCACCCGGTGCAGGGCCTCCGCCTCCTTGGTCGACACGTCCACATATTCCTCCACTACCCTGACGAGCTGCTGCTGGCCAGCAAGGGTCGACGCCAGACCCAGCCCGTCTACAGTAATGGTGGGATGCCCCCTCTCCGAGTGAAGCAAACTATTGAGAGATGCACGTAATTCTCCAGAGGATCGCCCTCGAGAAGTCATGATCTAATATTATCTCAAGACTTGAACCGAGGGATGACTAAGACCATAACCCTCAGTCATATTTATACTCGCTGGGAAGGTTTCTCAATCGGTCGCACCGTAGCCACCGACCTATAAGAGCTTGCCACGTGTCGTCACTTCAATGCCCACAGAATCCGAAGTGTCGCACCCCATCCCGAGTGAGATCGGTAAGTGCGGACTGACTGATCGGGAATCTCCCTGAGCAGAATACTTTCCGATCTGCCGCCCCCCGTAATAAATGCTGCCAGCACTTCCCTAAGCTCCTTTTTCAGGAAGCGCAGAGGGAAGAAATCCGGCGTCTGGCCAATGACTTGTCCCCTCGGGAAGGGTAACATCATAAATAAAGGAGCGTGACAACATACCGCTCGTTCCGCCCAGGTGCCCCCTAACAAAGCGTCATAGAGACCTTACACTATGGCTCATAGTGGCAGCTAAGTCATTTCTCCGAGCCCTGAATCTTCGAACCTTGGCAGGGCCAAGTAAAACTTCTCCGAACCTCGGCTGGGCCGAGCTACAAATTCTTCGAACCTTGGCAGGGCCAAGTAAAACTTCTCCGAACCTCGGCTGGGCCAAGTTATAAGTTCTCCGAACCTTGGCGGGGCCAAGTAAAACTTCTCCGAACCTCGGCTGGGCCGAGTTATAAGTTCTCCGAACCTTGGCGGGGCCAAGTAAAACTTCTCTGAACCTCGGCTAGGCCGAGTTATAAGTTCTCCGAACCTTAGCAGGGCCAAGTAAAACCTCTCCGAACTTCGGCTGGGCCGAGCTACAAGTTCTCCGAGATTTGGTGAAGCCAAGCGCAAATTTTTTGAACTTCGGCAAAGCCGACCTGCAAGGATGCGAGCTCCGATAAGGACGAAGCACAAAATACTGAACTTCGGACCGAAGTAAGGAGCGTATTTTGCCGAACGATCCCTAAACTATCGCTTATGAACCTCGATTGGTTCGGATAGCATAGGATCTCCGCCTAAGAACGAGCGAGGCACCCATGCCCAACAGCAACAACAAACTTGGCACAGAAGAAATAGAGATTGAGAAACAGAATAAAACTCTCTTTATTGCCATCAAAACCAGTTACAAATGCCTGAAAGGCCTTACAAGAGCATTGAAATGCATAAAATAAAGACAAATATGAAACTCGGGCAACTACTCCAAAACAGACCTGGGCGACCGTGGTGCTTCGGCATCCGACCACCAAACCAGTTAAGCCGCATCCAGTCAACTCGAGCTGATAATAGCCGGGCGACATGGACCAATCATTGCGGCCAGCTTCAGTAAATAATGACATCTCGGTGGCCCAACCGAGATATTTGGGTGGCCATCCCAGACCACCCAATCGAGGGACCCCCGGGCGAGCAGACAGGGAGCCAGCGGACCCTGGCATCGGAACGCTCTCCCAAATCGAGTATGCACAGCCCCCACCTTGCCGTGGCTCAAGGACAAGGCGACGGCGGGCGGCATACCATCTCCCCCTCCCCATGTGGCAAAGATTTCCCAGACGGACGAGCCCAGGAATCCAAGTCGGGGAAGGAGGAGAAGTTCAAGTGAGACATGGGGAGTCCGCGTGCACTTCCTACCATGCGTCCCCAAAGGGGAACCACAAAGGTCACACTGGAAGAGTGTATGTGCGCTCTCCGTGTGATCTCTGCGCCCTCCATGTGCGCTCTCCATATGATCTCCGGGGCTCATCCCCTAAGGGCGAGCCATCTTTCGGCAGCTCCTTCATCGCCCCAACTATCCGGAGGCAAAAAGCTTGCAAGAGAAAAGCTCGGTCCTCCCACTCGCAGCAGCAGAAAAACGAGCATGATGAAAGCTCTAGTGGAAAAGAAACTTTTGGGGATGGCTTAGCACTACCCCACTTTCCCTTTTTATAGGCCAAGAATGGACCGGGAGCAATCGCCAAGGCTATAAGCCCCGAGATTCGGACACCTGGCCCATACCTATCGGCCCCAGCCGACCTAAATTGCTTGTCGGCCCTAGCTGACCTACTTCGCCCGTCGGCCCCAGCCGACCTACTTCGCTCGGCCCCAGCCGACCTAAATTGCTTGTCGGCCCTAGCCGACCTACTTCGCCCGTCGGCCCCAGCCGACCTACTTCGCTTGGCCCTAGCCGACCTATTTTGCCTGTCGGCCCTAACTGACTTACTTTGTCAGTCGGACCAAGCCAACCTGTCCTATCCATCGACCTTAACCAGCTAGTTTCATTTCTCAAGTTTAAATCAGACACAAGCCGAACCAGATCGTCTATCGGTTCGCCAGTCAGGGCTATTGCCCCGACTTGGGCCAAGCCAATGCATCCAAGCCTATGCATCTCCTTGACCCCAAAATAAAGATGACCTAAAAACGCCGATGGGCCGTAAGTTGATTGCGATTGAAGCAAAATTTGGGCCAAAGAACTATCCAAAGAGAAACACTCAAATAGAAATGGAAAATCCATTCATCGGGAGATATCAACCAAATTTTTTTTAGAAAGAAAAACATAAAGATGGCTCTTAGAGGCCGGGAACCACATCAGTCTTGGGGGAGTCATCAGTTACATCCATAGAGGTGTGACTAGATTCACCTTTTTCTAAAACCTTTGCCCCTTCGGCGGCAGTTAGCGATCGTTCCTCGGGAGCTGCGGCTTCGCTAGGACCTGGGGCGGCACCAGGATCACTATCGGAGACATCGACATACTCATCCTCTTCTTCTCCTTCGGACTCACCGTCATCGGGAGCTTCAGTATCCAGAAAAGAGAGATCCCATTCTGGATGCTCACTGGATATCTTATCTTTACATTCCTCCATTCCAAGTTGGAAGGCATCAACACCGATAGCATCCTGCTTCCCTTTGAGTATGGCGAGCTGCGTCTTAGCCTCAGCAGCCTACTTCTCAGCCTCCGCAACTTGAGCCCGCAAAATGATGTTTTTACTCCTCAGACTCACTGGCTCGCGTCTCGAGTTCCGATCTCTTGTTGCGGTTGAACACGAGCTCACCTTGGAGAGCCCGAATCTCCAACTCTAACTTCGCCATCTGAAAAAACCAAAGTCGGTCGACATCACAAGAGACCAGTAGAAGAAGCTAAAAAGAGAGGGAAAATGAGATCGTACCTCCTCCTCTTGTCTAGCCAACCTCTTGGTCAGCTCCTCAGCCTCACTCCTGGCTCTTGTCCTGTCGGCCCCGATCAGCTCAACTCTCTCCTATAGAGTACTGATTCTCAACTGTTTGGCTTCGACCTCCTCCCGGGCTTGGGATAACTCGTTGCTCACCCGAGCTATTGTCCCCTGGTGCCATTTAGCGCCCTCCCTCAAGTGAACAATTTCACCATCGCACCGCTTCAGCTTCTCCTCCATTTCGTCAAGCATCCTAGTCAGACGCCTTCTCTCATCGGCAGCTTCCCTTCCAAGCCGACCCAGGCTCTCACTATGTTCCCGCCGCATCGCCACCACCTCCGTGGAATGTTTTGACTCAATTCTAGCCAGCTCCAAGCACGCGTTGTCATTCTTCACCAGGAGTTCCTGTAACTCCTCCACTCTACGCTTTTTCTTGGACACTTTGGCCAAGGCGACCTGGTGTGCCGCACTTATCCCCTTCAAACTTCTCTCACTGATAGCCATGAGTTCCTCGAACTTCTCGGACACCTTCAGTCGCGATTGGAGCTCGGCGTTGTCTTTCCTGGCCTGAATGCTGGCCCCCGTCACCAAACTCAAACGCCAGCATATCGCCCGAGAAAGCAAAACACTCTGCAGGATAAAAAGTGAATGAATGAGAGTTAAGTCAGCAAGAATGTATCCACTACCCAGGAATGGCAACTCACCCGCGAGGCATAGGCCCGAGTCATCCTCATCAGGGTCGTATTGTCGATATCGGGAAGGAGATGGACACTTTCAGCCACGCCTTGCTGACCGAATGCAGCATCAACCAGCTCCAAATCTGCAAACTTATCCGCCGAAGGATCTGCACCTGGATACAAGGCCGACCTCATTAAGGCGGAAAATGCCTCCTCAACACCAGCGCTCGAACTGCTGGGCTGACCGTCCCTGCCTGAGGGACCAACCTGGGCGACCTCCGTCTGAGAGGCCCCCAACTTCCCAGCCTCTTCTATCAAGGCCCTGGCTTGGACTTCTTCGAATAATTCGGCTAGCCCAAGCGCCAGCCTCCCCAAAATCTTTTTCGAGGGAGCTCCCAATGCGGGACTCCCACCTCGCTGCGTCCCCTCTTCCGATGCACCTTTCCCGATCGCCACCATCGCGTCTCCACCATAGGCTCCCTTGAGGCCCCAGTCTGGCCTATTTCTTGCGCCTCCCCTGCGGGCTCCGCAGGCTCCGCCAAAGCCTCTATCTGGCCCGCTTCTTGAACTACCGCGAGCGACCCGGCTTCACTGCTACCAGACTCCCCTGTAGAGAGACCAAGAGGGAGCTCTCCCTGAGCCTCCTCAGCTACAGCTGTCCCCTCTCCCTCTCCCGTTGAAGCCAATAGCGGTCCCGCGGAGACAGAGGGCCCCACAGAAACGACCGCCTTCGCCAGATCCGTTGCTGGTTCCTTTTTCATGGGGGATGCGGTCAGACGAACCAACGGAGCCTCGTCTGAGCTATCCGATATCTCCAACACGGGAGGACAAGGGATCATGGCTTCTCCCCCCAAACCTCCTTCGCCCCCGGCGCTCCTGTCGTAACCACTCCGGTATTCGGTGGGCTTCTTGCGGAAGTATGGGCCCTTTTCTCGGGCCTGCCGCCATCCGCGCCGCTGCTCTCCCTGGGCGTTTTCCTCTCTTCCTCTTGGCAAGGCTCGACAGTGCCAATCCCTTGGCTGAAAGAATGAAACACGTACGATCAGATCCAAACACATTCATCAGGAAAACACACAGCAGAAAAAGGTAACAGGGAGAACTTGCCTTGCGGGTCCTGGGAGCTAAGCCCGGCTGCGAAAAGGGCTCCCTCTGATAACAGGTCATTGGCCGAAAACACTTGGCCATTGCGAAGGATGTCCAAATCCCTCTCCTCCTGCGCTGACAAAATTGGATGCGTTTCCGCATCCCTAACAAAGTTCCCCCATTTCCGAGGGAAGTCAGAACCAATGTTCCCCTTTGCTATAACGAACCGGCTCTTCCATCCCTTGATGGAGGACGGCTTATCCACAATAACGTTGAAGGACCTCTGGGGCCCAATGTATGGCCATTCTGATTTTCTCCCATGAATCAGATGGTAGCAGGCACGAAAAAGGGGAAGAGTGGCGACAATCTGAATTGGTGGCACATCGAGATGAATCCGATGATGCTCCGCCAGCTGTTTGGGGCCACCATCGCCAAGCAGATGTTGTAGTGGGTCATTATCTCCTTCACCAAGGGATGAAGAGGGAAACAAAAGCCTGCCTTCAGACTGTCTTTATAAATGAAGACCCCGGACTCCAGATCTCGTGAGACCCTATCCCCAGACTCCGGCGCCCGCAGAACGACATCTGAGGGCATGCCATACCATTGGTGAATCCTTCCCAAATCCTCATCTACAATCTCCGAAACCACATCGTTGGGGCTCATCGCCATCTCGATTGAGAAAAACACCAGGCGAAACAACGAGCGTCAAGAAGGATGAAAGGCCAAACTTTTCAAAAAACAAGACGAGAGGATGCTGCGAACATGCACACATATATATATATAGTACGTCTATCGCCTTGCTTCCTCACTAAGGAAGCCACCTTGAGAAGACGGGGCATCCCGCCCGAGGCGTTCGGAACCGCCTCAACAAATGCCCGATCGATCGAGATTCACAACGTGGCGCATTCCCAACCGTCACTTTTGAGAGAGCCTTACCCCCGAAGGCACGATGACCCTGACGCATTAATTAGGGTATCATTGCACAGGCTGTCTAAACCAAAGCGTCCCATCCGGAACACGCCGCTTGGACTTATACTCCCTATGCCCGAACCTACGCTTCGGACTAGGGAGTGGAGGGCATGTGTTGGGGGGTAAAATCGTCATTGCATCAATACCCGTGCAAGGAGGCTAAGACCAACCTCTTCCGTAGCTCGGTCTCTCCCGAGCTCCCATAGCTCGGCTTCCCCCGAGCTTCCGTAGTTCGGCCTCTCTCGAGCTCTCGTAGCTCGGCCTCCCCGGGCTTCCATAGCTCAGCCTTCCCGGACTTCCGTAGCTCGGCCTCCCTGGGCTTCCGTAGCAAGGCCCTTCCCGGGCTCCCGTAGCTCCGTTTCTCCGAGCTTCCGTAGTTCGGCCTCTCTCGAGTTCTCGTAGCTCGGCCTCCCCGGGCTTCCATAGCTCAGCCTTCCTGGGCTTTCGTAGCTCGGCCTCCCCGGGCTTCCGTAGCTCGGCCTTCCCGGGCTTCCGTAGCTCGGCCTCCTCGGGCTTCCGTAGCTCGGCCTCCCCGAGCTTCCGTGACCCGGCTTCACTGAACGCTCCATGATCCAACACCCACCTCCGCGGAACCTGACGCGGGAGAGCCTCAGCCTACTGTAACGGCACCCTAGACAAGGAATCATACTGAGAAGTGGTCTAGAACCTATCAAGGCCACCTAAGACCTACATATCTACCAGATCTCAAGCCATCAAGAGGCTCTCCCAGCCGTCGATCCCCTAACGAACAAGATACAGATCCCAACAGCCCCATAACGGCCTGATTCGATCCACTCCCGTATCCTAACAACATCTGAACCTTCCAGAAGGCGCTCAAGATCCAGGTGACAGTTATAAATGGAACACCCCTAGATTCCCTCAGGTACGCACATTTGTGCGCGCTCACACCCTCACTCCTGACTCTCCCGCTCTCTCGCCGGCAGCTCGTCGGTGCTCTCGCCCTTTTAGAGCTCCCGATTGGCCGCTTCCAGAGAGGTCTCCAGGAGAGATCCACCTCCCCATTATCTGGTTGATCGCTGATTTCTTCTCCACTGACTTGAGCATCGGAGGGTCTTCCACGGAGGACCACCCCCAACGCCTCTTATGCGAGGACTTTTTGTGCAGATCCATCCCCCTTTTGAAGATCGATTGCGTCCGAATCGAAGGACGAATTCCGACGGCAATAAAACAATCCAAAATTTAGTATGCTGCCATGATCAGTACTGTTCCCACGCGATTCACACACCCAGCCCCCCCCCCCCGGATCCACGAGGTTTACAGGATCATTAATGATTAAAACAATCCAAAATTTAGTATGCTGTCATGATCGTCCCACGCGATTCACGCCCCCCTTAATGATTAAAATAATCCAAAATTTAGTTTGCTGTCATGATCGGTAATCATATTGTGTACAAACTTATTGGTACCAACGCGATCCACGTTTGCACACCCCACCCCCACCCCCACGATCCAGACAAAGGATACAATGTGTACGAACTTCTTTGTACTGTTCCCAAGCGATTCATGCCCTTACCCCCACCCCCCAACGTGATCAGCTGTCATGATCATTAATATAGGGTATTGTAAATTTATTAAAAAAAATTGATTTCATGAAAAAGTATGAAACATAATATAATTTTATGTTTAAGTACAGAATCACAATATAGAGTTATGACTAAGTCTATGTATGAAATAAAATAAATATATCAGCTCCTCACTGAAGTGGGCCTTAAGATTTCAATACCAGCTAAGTTAAGGTATGACAGTCAAGTTGCACTTCATATTGCATCTAATCTAGTCTTTTATGAACGAATTACGTATATTGAGATTGATTGTCATTTTGTTCGTAAGAAGATTCAGCAAGATTTGATTTCTACAGGATATATGAAAACAATTTATCCAAGCTTTCTTCTACATTAAAAAATGATTCCTACATGTTATCTATATTTTTTTACATTATAATATTTTTTTCAAATAAATTGCTAAGATGTATACATCTTCCTATAATATCCTTATACTACCAAACCTATTTTGCATACTGTTGAGGGGTAAAATCGCCATTGCGTTGATAACCGTGCAAGGGGTTAGGATTAGTCCTGACTCCCACTCGCTGCGCGGCGCCCGCAAGAAGTAGACCAACCACTATGCCTTGGTCCTAATCGAGCATCCTTATACCTCGGTCCCAGTCCGAGCTATCCTTATGCTCCGACCAGACCGGCGCTCGAGCACCTCTACGGAATCCAGTACGGGAGAGTTTAAATTCGTAAGATTCCAAACAGAAATCATACCCGAGAGTGGCCTAGGACCCACGAGAGTGGCCTAGAGCCCTGGAGCCTATACAGTCACCGAATCTCAGGACATCAACCAGCTCTCCCGGCTGTCGATCCTCTAACTGACAAGATGCGAATCTTACTGACCTCATAACAAACTTGATTCGAATCCTAACAGCTTTCAGACCCACGACGCCTCCAAGGAATCAGGTGATCCTCTATAAATACAACGTCTTCCGACTTCTAAGATACGCGCGCATTGGCATATTCGCCCACTCTCCATCTACCTATGCTCACCCTTCTTTCCGCCATTAACGCTCTGCTCAGAGCTCTCAAAAGGCCACCCTGGAGAGACTCTTCAGTGGGAGCCTTCTCCCATATTTGTTCGTTGTTGATCTCCGCTGACTTGAGCGTCGGAGGGTCTTCCGCAGAGGGCCACCCCCAACGCCTCTTGCTCGAGGATTGTTTGCAGGTCCACCCAGGAGGGAGCCCACAATGAAGCTCGATCGCGCCTGAGTCGGAGGACATATTTCAGCAGCAACAAATTGGCGCTAGAGGAAGGGCCCTCAAGTCCCATAAACTTGAAGATAAGGGTCTCGATCTTGAAGAGAACCCCTCCCATAGCCAATCGAAGAAAGGCTACTTCTGAAGCCCAGGACCAGGTCGCCTCCCAAAGACCTGATCTGGTGAGCAGTGTAGCGCCACCGCCACCACCAGTTGAGACTCCATCGCCACCAGTGGCCCCAGTGACGCAGGACCAGTTTGCCTCACTGGTCCAGTAGGTCCAAGCTCTGACCCATCTGATTCAGGGGCGCTTTGAAGCTCCAGTCCAACTGCTCCTATTCCGCACCTTCCTGAGGAAAACGCAGCCCCTGTTCACCCAGCGATCTCTTCTTTTGGCCCGCATGGGGTTGTAGACCCCCCTCGTCGCCCTAGGGAAGCTGAGCCAGTCCCGCAAGGGGTATGCGGCAAGGATCTCCCTAGATCTCGACGAGCCCGATCCCTCTATCCGGTGTTCTCTCGTCACGACTCGACACCATCCCAGTATTCTCCTCGCCCAGCCCATCTTGCTATGTCTAAGGAGGAGATCCACCAACAACTCCGGAAGATGCGTTAGGAGTTGGATGCCACCAAGCAGGCCCATCTGCTTTAGCATAAGGCGGAGTAGGGCATCCCCTTTTCTAAGGAGATCATGGAGGAAGTGATTCCCTCCCATGTAAAGCTGCCACCATCGAGCCTTATCATGGATCCTCCGATCCTGATGACCACCTCAGTAGCTTCCGATCGATCATGGTGTTCCATGGGCATCAGATGCGATCCTCTACCGCGCCTTCCCTTCCACCCTCAGGGGGTCTGCTCGAACCTGGTTTAATGCCTTAAAACCAGGTTCCGTTGGTTCATTTGACGAGCTGAGCCGCCTCTTCATCAGCCGTCATCACTGGCAGAGATCTGACTCCCTTACCGAGGTTAAGCAAAGAGAGGGGGAGTCCTTGAAGAACTATCTTGGCCGTTTCAATACGGCCATGCTGGAAGTGGATCACCTTAACCATAAGGTGGCCATGTCCGCCCTAGCGGGCGGAGTGTTAAAGGAGAGTGACTTTTACTTAGCGTTGGAGGTCAGCTACCCTCCGAACTTCTCCGATATGATGGCCCTGGTGGACAAGTATGCTAGAGTCAAGGAATTGCGGAGGACTACCCACGCCGAGCTACCAAGGAAGAAGGAGTCCAAGGGCTCAAACAAATACCGATCTATCCGTCAGTTGAGCCCACCTCGCCGCCAAAGGGTTCTTCGCTGCCGCCGAGGAACTGCACCCGGAGCCCGCCTAGGAGGTTTGATCAGGATACCCGAAACTTATGAGTGGACAAACTTTACCACATCCTATGGGCCTACCGCACCACCCAGAGAGTTCCCACAGGCGAGACCCCATTTCGGATGGCCTTTGGCGCAGAAGCTGTCATCCCCATGGAGATAGGACTCCCTCTCCGCGGGTGCTATCATGCCTCCAGAGTCAAAGGAAATCTTTCTCGTCTAGTGATCTTGTCCTCGAAAACATCCATCTCCAAACCACCGGAATAAGAAAGTTGTCTCCGAGCTGGGAAGGCCCCAATCAAGTGACGAAAGTGGTCAGACCCGGCACCTATAAACTCCAAGAATTGAGTGGAAAGTCCATTCCTCGGACGTGGAACTCGGATAACCTCCATACA
This sequence comes from Calamus simplicifolius, assembly GCA_900491605.1. Lineage (NCBI taxonomy): Eukaryota > Viridiplantae > Streptophyta > Magnoliopsida > Arecales > Arecaceae > Calamus > Calamus simplicifolius. The sequence goes on along the minus strand of UESW01002473.1, from coordinate 190,539 downwards.
TATCATCAGTAAAAGTATGCCCTTACTAAACTCAGTCTTGTTCGTTGAATTAAATTTAGCTTTTGAAGGCCTGCAAAATTCTTATAACTCTCCTTGAAAGCTACAATGAGAAGCAGGTCATATAAATCCTCGGTCAGGCCAAGCGATCTCCGTACCTTGGCAGCGCAAGTAAAATATAATATTGAAGACTCGGCAACAACCGAGTAATATATCTCTGAAGACTCAACAATAACCGAGTAATAAATTTCCCGAAGACTCGGTAACAACCGAGTAATATATTTCTGAAGGCTCGGCAACAACCGAGTAATAAATTTCTTGAAGGCTTGGCTACAACCGAGTAACGATCTCCGTACCTTGGCTGCGCCAAGTAAAATATAATCTTGAAGGCTCGGCTACAACCGAGTAATGATCTCCGTACCTTGGCAGCGCCAAGTAAAATATAATCTTGAAGGCTCGGCTACAACCGAGTAGCGATCTCCGTACCTTGGCAGCGCCAAGTAAAATATAATCTTGAAGGCTCGTCTACAACCGAGTAATGATCTCCGTACCTTGGCAGCGCCAAGTAAAATATAATCTTGAAGGCTCGGCTACAATCGAGTAACGATCTCCGTACTTGGCAGTGCCAAGTAAAATATAATCTTGAAGGCTCGGCTACAACCGAGTAACGATCTCTGTACTTTGGCAGTGCCAAGTAAAATATAATCTTGAAGGCTTGGCTACAACCGAGTAATGATCTCCGTACCTTGGCAGCGCCAAGTAAAATATAATCTTTTAAATCCTTGGCTGGCCGAGTGATTTCCGTACCTTGGCAGTGCCAAGTAAAATATAATCTTGAAGGCTCGGCTACAACCGAGTAACGATCTTCGTACTTTGGCGGCGCCAAGTAAAATATAATCTTTTAAATCCTTGGCCGGGCCGAACGATCTCCGTACCTTGGCAGCGGCAAGTAAAACATAATCTTTTAAAGCCTCGGCCAAGCCGAGTGGCGGTCTCCGTACCTTGGCCGTGCCAAGTAAAATATATTTGACAAGACTCGGCAACAACCGAGTAATAAATTTTTGAAGACTCGACAACAATCGAGTAATATATTTCTAAAGGTTCGGCAACAACCGAGTAATAAATTTCTTGAAGGCTCGGCTACAATCGAGTAACGATCTCCGTACCATGGCAGCACCAAGTAAAATATAATCTTGAAGCCTCGGCCAAGTCGAGTGGCGGTCTTCGTACCTTGGCCACGCCAAGTAAAATATATTTGACAAACCTTGGCAACAACTGAATAAGAAATTTCTTGAAGGCTCGGCAACAACCGAGTAATATATTTATAAAGGATCAGCAATAGCCGAGTAATAAATTTCCTGAAGACTCGGCAACAACCGAGTAATATATTTCTGAAGGCTCGGCAACAACCGAGTAATAAATTTCCTGAAGACTCGAAAACAACTGAGTAATATATTTCTGAAGGCTAGGTAACAACCGAGTAATATATTTTCTAAAGACTCGAAACAACCGAGTAATAAATTTCTCAAAGACTCGGCAACAACCGAGTAATATATTTCTGAAGGCTCGGCAACAACCGAGTAATAAATTTTTGAAGACTCGGCAACAGCCGAGTAATATATTTCTGAAGGCTCGGCAACAACCGAATAATAAATTTTTTGAAGACTCGGCAACAACCGAGTAATATATTTCTGAAGGCTCGGCAACAACCGAGTAATAAATTTCCTGAAGACTCGGCAACAGCCGAGTAATATATTTCTGAAGCCTCGATAACAACCGAGTAATAATTTCTAGAGCCTCGGCTACAGCCGAGTGTTATATTTCTAAAGCCTTGGCCAAAGACTGCGTGATATATTTCTGTAGCCTCGGCAAAGACCGAGTGATATATTTCCAAAGCCTTGGCCAAGACCAAGTGGTATGTTTTTGAAGCGACAGAGTGATATGTCTCTAGATAATCTACGAAGCCTTGGCTGAGACCGAGTGATACATTTTAGAAGCCTCGGCCAATCCGAGCGATACAACACTAAAGCTTCGTCCCAGCTGGATAATTTCTTGGATACTCTAGCGCAACTAAAGCGCCTTATTTTACTTCAGCAAGAGGGCCACCCTGGCCTCCCTCTGACCTAAACAGATATATACATTTCCTCCATAGAAGACTGAACACATGCTAACAAAAATAAAGCAGCAAAAACGCCGCTGGGTCCATAGACTGTATTACGGTCTGAAAAACACAAAAAGAGAGTAGCAACTCTTAACACAATCACATCAGAAAAAAACACAGACATTGAAGAAGAGAAAGAGTAGAAACTTTCTCCCAAGAGACATTACAAGTGCATCATAGCACGAGAGATAAAAACAAGTACGAATAAGATAAAAGCTTGGCTGAGAAGCTTCAGTCGATAATGATATCTTCACATCTGACCCCAGAAGTTGAAAGCTCGGCTGAGCAGCTCCAGTCGATAACGAGGTCTTCACATCTGACCCAAAAATTGAGGAAAATCAGACAAGTCCCGTGGGACAACTGGTTAATCCAAAAGCGCTAATACCTCTGACATGGGCGCCTGAAATAAAGGAGTCCTACCATGTGAAGCTTCCCAAATCGCGGCTTACTGGAAACGAGGCATTTCCTCCTCAGGTATGGCAAAAAAAATGATGATGAAACAGCGGCTTGTCATTCATGAGATTATCATTGCCCGCCTTTACGCATCCTCTGGATAAGATGATTCCAGAATTCTACTCCCTACATCCAAATTTACACTTCGGACTAGGAGTGGGGGGGCATGTGTTGAGGGGTAAAATCGCCATTGCATTGATAACAGTGCAAGAGGTTAGGATTAGTCCTGACTCCCACTCACTGCGCGGCGCCCGCAAGAAGTGGACCACCACTATGCCTCGGTCCTAGTCCGAGCTATCCTTATACCTCGGTCCCAGTCCGAGCTATCCTTATGCCTCGGCCAGACCCGGGTGCTCGAGCACCTACGGAATCTAGTGCGGAGAGTTTAAATTCGTAAGATTCCAAAAAAAATCACACCCGAGAGTGGCCTAGGACCCATGAGAGTGGCCTAGAGCCCTGGAGCCTATACAGTCGCCGAATTCAGGACATCAACCAACTCAATCGGCCATCGATCTTCTAATTGACAAGATGCGAATCTTACTGACATCATAACAAACTTGATTCGAATCCTAACAGCTTTCGGACCCACGATGCCTCTAAGGAATCAGGTGATCCTCTATAAATACAATCGTCTTCCGACTTCTGAGGTACGCACGCATTGGCATATTCGCCCACTCTCCAACTACCTCTGCTCACCCTTCTTTCCGCCATTAACGCTCTGCTCAGAGCTCTCGAAAGGCCATCCTGGAGAACTCTTCAGCGGGAGCCTTCTTCCCATTTATTCGTTGTTGATCTCCGCTGACTTAAGCGTCGGAGGGTCTTCCGCAGAGGGCCACCCCAACGCCTCTCGCGCGAGGACTGTTTGCAGATCCGCCCAGGAGGGAGCCCACGCTGAACTCGATCGCGCCCGAATCGGAAGATAGATTTCAGCAGCAACACATACTAACTCTATAATATTTATGTGATTAAAGCTCAATTTTCTTTTATTAAATTATATTTTTAGTCACACTTTCAATATATATAATAATCATATATAAATTTAATTTTTAAATAAAAATTATAGTTATGATTTACTAATTAAATAACAAAATTATCTCTTTATAAAATAGAGATTATACCCTAAGAAGATATTTCCGTTTCAATTATACAATCTTTTACAAATGTTGCCCTCTTACATTTTCTTCCCAGAATATATCAAGAATAAAAGGTGGAAGGAAAAAAAAAAAATCAAGGAGCATTAATGAAAAGAAGAATCACAATTCTAGAGAGATATTTGAGGAAGATAAAAAAAATATGGGAAACCAGTTTAGATATGTCCTGTATGGTTGAGTGTTATCTCCAATTGAAAAGAAATGTAATTTATCTTTTTTGACCAAAGCAAAAAGAACTTAGATGCCATGATCAGCAATATCCAAAAATTTATTGGCGCTATCATGATCATTAATGATCAAAACGTTCAAAAATTTATGGTGCTGCCGTGACCAATAATGATCAATAATATCCAAAAATTTTATCGGTGCTGTTATTGATCAATAATATCGAAAAACTTATCGGTGATGTTATGATCAATAATGATCAATAACATCTAATTAAAAGTTTGTCGTTGCTGTTATGATCAATAATGACCAATAACGTCCAAAAATTTGTCGGTGTGGGCTACAAGCAGCCAAAAAAAAGAAAGAAGAGAGGGAAAAGCGCGGCTTATCATCAGTGCGCGCTTTTCCTTATAAATGACGCAGAGAAGTGTGTAGAGAGATTCATCAAAAAAAGAAGAAAAAAAAGCGAGTAGAGAGAAGCGAGAAAATGGCATTGCCAAGGTTTGTCGTGCTGAAATCGAAGTACAATGACAAATACTTGCGCTACATTGCAGAAGATTCACAGGTGCATGCCTTCCTCCAATTCTCTGGAGAGCAGGCTGTGAGTCCTTACGCGAAGTTCGAAGTGGAGATGGCAAAGAGTGGGAATGGACTAGTGCACATAAGATGCTGCTACAACAACAAATACTGGGTAAGGTGGTCGCAGAACCACTGGTGGATTGTTGGGGCGGCTGACCAACCGGAGGAAGACCAATCCAAATGGTCGTGTACGTTGTTCAAGCCCGTCCAGGTAGACGGTGATGCTACAACACTTCGATTTTTGCACGTCCAGCTTGGACACTATGCGTGCTTATGGAGGATTGCCGAGCCCTTTAATTCCTGCTTATTCGCAGGATCAAAAGATCCTGACCGGGACTCGAGCGATGTCTGCACAATCATCGATTGGGAATCACTGTTGATAATGCCCAAACATGTCGCATTCAAGGGCGATAATGGCCAGTATCTCAGTGCCCGCTGGATCGAGGGGCACCAATACCTGCAGTTTGCCTCCGATGATATCGGAGATCCAACAGTGGGCAACGAGGTCTTCACCACTGGAGACGGAAGCATCCGCATCAAGTCCGATTACTTCGGTAAATTCTGGAGGCGTAGCCCAAATTGGATCTGGGCTGATACGGATGACACCACCAGCAACAACCCCGACACATTGTTTTGGCCAATCATGGTTGACAACGCTGTCGTCGCTCTTCGCAACTTGGGCAACAACAATTTCTGCAAGAGACTCACCACGGAGGGCAAGACAAGCTGCCTTAATGCCGCCATCTCCACTATTTCCAAAGAGGCCCGAATGGAGGTGGAAGAGGTTGTTATTTCCAGGCAAATCTATAACGTCGATTTTCGCCTCCTGGATGCCAGGATCTACAACCAGAGAGTCCTCACGATGGCCACCGGAACTGCCGTTAACAGGACCCAAGAACCCAACAGTGCAGAAGTGAATCTCTCATATACAGACACCAAGAGCAGTAATTGGAATTCCAGTGTTACATTGAAGTTGGGTGTCAAAACTAGCGTCAAAACAGGCGTTCCATTCATCGCAGAAGGAAATATTGAAATTTCGGCAGAATTCGAGGGATCATACAGCTGGGGAGAAACTAAGGAATCGACAACTAAAGTGGAGACCGTGTACAAGGTTACTGTGCCGCCGATGACTAAGGTGACAGTGAGTCTGCTGGCAACAATGGGTTCGTGTGACGTTCCCTTCTCATACACTCAACGCGACACTCTTACTAGTGGGAAGCAGACTACCTATCGCATGGACGACGGCGTTTACACAGGCGTCAATTCCTTCAACTTCAAGTATGAGACCAAACAAGAAAAGCTGTGACGTCAAATTAATGCGAAGAACCAAAATACTAATATTTGTGGGTTGATGGCGTCTCTTTGGTCTGGGTTGAAAAACCAAGCCTAGTCCCAGTCCGGTATGGTTTCAGGTTTCTGTTGTTCCAGTGTTAATTTGTGATGTGTTTTTTATCTGTTTTTGTCCTGAATTTTCAAACTTTGGGGTTCGGGTCTTCCGGTGCTTGTCCAATAAGTATTGGTGTGTTTGGAGTGTGAGGAGGAGTTCTAGTTTGTTGTGTGAACGAGTCTCCTCTGTGAGAGTTACGTGTGCCTCCTTATGATTATGTAAGTTGTCAGTCAATAAAAGTTCGCTTTGTGTGTATGAATCTCTTGATAATTTGTGTGGTTTGATTAGATTAATGCTTCCGCAAGCTATGCTGTATGCGGAATCACTAAAATTTTGGTTTCAACTTCATGAAACCCTCATGGGACTCCACTCGTCTACTGGGCGTGACCTAGTGGTTTAAAAGGCTTGTTGCATGCACTAAATGCTATCGAGTTCCTTGTGAAAGTGGCATCTTTATTATATTTTTTTTTTGGTACAATAATTAATGTTGTAGTAGGCTTTCTCCGCTGCTTCTACTACGTTACTACGCATAGCCGCACACAACTCAATTAGAGACATGGTGGCATCCCTCTCTACCAATTTATGTTGTATTTAACCGTTGCATGCATGGTAAGTAAAGAGATTAAATAAAAAATCATTTTGAAGTCTAGATCATTTATTTCTTGACTCAGGCTCTGTATTAAGCACATAGATAATAGAAGAGGAAGAAGAGGGAGAGATACTAGGTCGAAAGGAAATATTATTCTTGGAAAGAAAGATATTTTTTAAATAATTAACACCAATTATCAGAAGGCTTGATTCCCTTGAAACGGTCATCTGAATGCATGATCCCCTCGATGCGATCACATTTATCTTAAATTCCCTATTCTATCTATTGTTACAATCGGAGTCTGTAATAGTTGGTATGAGAGCCAGGTATCGATAACCTAATACTTTTCCATCTTTCATGTTATTTCTTCCATTTTTCTTCATCCAAAAAAATCTTTGCTTTTTTATTACCACCCAAAATCATCTAGCTCCTTAAAAAAAAAAATCCTTGTTTCTTGTTATTACCCCAAAACCAATCCAGATCTTATATTAAAAAAATCTCATTCTTACTTTCTACTTTTCCCTATCTAAAAAAAAAAAGATCTTCTTCTGTTTACCGACTTCCCTCTTTGTTGTCGCCGATCTTTATCGTCGATCCTCTAACCATGCCTTTGTCGAGCTACCACCGCCACCTCCTCCCATCCCAACTGCATTGAAAGCATTATGGGCTCGTAACCCACTTGCAAAAAAAAAATCTTGTTGAAAAACAAAAGAGAAAAGGAGGAAGAAAAAATAAAAAAAAGAAAGAGAGAGGAAAAAAAAAGAAGAGAAAAAAAAAAAAGAGAGAAAAAAAGGAAGAGAGAGATAGAGGGAAAAAAGAAGAGAAGAGAAAAGGGAAGGAGAGAAAGTTCTCTCTTATTTTCAAGGAGATTTATTGCCAAGATCTGTAAAGATATGGTAGAAGGAACTCATTGACAACAGTGGGAAAAGCATATAGAAAGTTATATCAAAAGTTTAAGAGAAACAACGGAAGCATCAATATTTGAGCTACGGGAATCTAATAAGCAGCTAATTGATACTTTGGCTATTTTGAAAAAAAATAATTATGGGTGTGAGAAAGAAAATTTTGGTAAATCTTTAAGTAGCAGCCACCAGATCCTATAATAAGGATTTGATCACTATAGAGAAATGGAAAGAATGATCCAGTCCCAAACCTCATGCCATGAAGTTTCTTGTTCTGATGAAGAATTCATCAAGTTGTGCCAAGCCTCCATGATGCATGAATATCAATTCCAATTTGAACAATTCATTAACAACACTATAGGATTAACTGAAGAATTTTTTGTAAGTTGCTTTGTTGATGGACTTAAAGAAGAAATAAAGCATGCAATTCGTATGTTCCAGCCAACCAATATGACTAAAGCTATTGGGTTGGCTAGGCTTAAGGAAGAGCAATTGTTTGCTTTATGCAAGCAAAAAGATAGCTATTTTAATATAGAAAAGCAAGTTAATTCTGAACCTATATCTAAAGAGATGCACATAATTTTTGGTATTGATCTGAAACCCATGCAGCAATTGTTCATCTTCTAATGGTGTGGACCATATGGGATTTGAACTATATAGTGAATGAGATGATGACTATAACATTCTTGTACTAAATAGCCAAGATCTCTGTTATTCAAGCCTACAAACTAAAGAAGTTGATGGTATATCTAAAGAAAATCAGCAATGCTTTGGTATTGCGTACAAGATTTCTAATTCTTTTCTTGGTACAAAATCTACTCATCTATAAGCATCTATTAATGCAGTAACTTTTTTCTCAAATAGCTGTCTCAAAGAGTTCGACATCAGCATCTAAGCCTTATCAGCCCTCATAAATTACAATGAAGACATTAGAAGCACGATAAGCTAATATGGCATGAAACAATCATCTGTTATTGCAAGATTCTCTAATAAATGATGGTGCTGGTACTATAAAATTGGGTGATCTTCTAGTTTAATATAAGCAACAGATTGGTTCTCATATGGATTTACTTTTAATCCTGGTCTACAAAAACTACGTACTGCATCATATAATGAGGACCTCACAAACCTTATATCTATTGTTTATCGTTGGACCTTAGTGGATACATATAGATCAAGCTTCTATTTTAATGGGGTTGCAAATAAGGATGATGGAAGAGGCTGCAAGCAGCAAAAGAAGTTTCTTGATTTTTAACCTCTAGGACAAGGTTGATTTTAAGGGGTGTGGAATGATAGGATTCCCTAATTTTGAAGATCTTTTTAAATCTATAAGATTTTCTTGATTTAAAGGATCTAGTCATTAAGAAAAACTCATGATCTTAAACAATAATTTATTTTCTCAATTATGCATTAGTTTCATTAGAAGATTTTTTTTTTATAATTTGTGTTTAGCTTTTCTTAAATAATTAGGATTTCAACCTTATAAATATGTAACAGCCCTTCTGGCTTATTATGGTAAAATAATATTATTGGTTTGTTTTATTTGAAGGCTCAACCTTCTTGAAGTGGTTATCAGGAGGCCTGACCCCCTTGAAACAGTCATCTAAATGCATGATACCCTCGAAGCAATCACAATTATCCTAAATTCCCTATTTTATCTATCGTTTGTGATTGGGGTTCGCAATAGAAGAAAGAAAAGAGGAAGNGAAATGTATTCACCACCTTCATCAAATCTAGGAATCCTAATTTTCTTTTCTAATTAGTTTTCTACCTCAGCTTTATATATTTTAAACCTATATAGAACTTTATCCTTAGTTTTAAGGAGGAAAAAAATAAAAACAAAAGAAATTATTAATGAAGGTAATAAAGTAGCAATTGCTAGCTACATGTTGGAGTTCTCTTTTATTGCGGTCGAACGAACGTGGCAGGGGAGGACCCTTGCCATGATAAAAGGGGGGGAGGAGCTCCTCCTCCACCCTTGTCCACACCGTGCCACCACAGCTCCTCCCCCACCCTTGTCCACACCGTGCCACCACTGTCGGTAAACTTCGCTACTCCTAGCTGAAAAGAGAGAGGGAAGGGAAGAGGGGGAGAGAGAGAGGCGCAGCTGTGTGTTGGCCATGTTGTGGCTAGGCTATGCCGCGGCCATGCCAAGGGTAGGCCGGCGGCCTCACGCGGCCACCTGGACTGATGGCTCTAATAGGGGGAAGGGAGCTGTTGTACAGTAAAGGAAGAAAGAGAGAGGGCCACCGAGCGACCCTCCATGGAAGTTCGATTCCATCTTGGTTTGGGTTTGGCGGCATGCTCGCTGGCTCACCGGGCCCAAGCTGTGGGCGGCAGCCCCCCAACACCGAGGCGGCATCTGGTGGGGTCCGGCTGGCAGGAGGAGGCTGATCATGCCGCCGCCTAGGGAAGAGATAGAGACAGGCAAGGAGGAAGATGATAGGATTTTCTTAATTTTAAAGATCTTTTCAAATTCATAAGATTCTCTTGATTTGAATGATCTAGTCATTAAGGGAAATATCTAATCTTAGACAATATTAGTTCCATTAGAAGATTTCTTTATATGATTTGTATTTAGATTTTCTTAAATAATTAGGGTTTCAATCCTATAAATATGTAACCGCCCTTCTGGCTTATTATGATAAAATAATATTATTGGTTTATTTTCTTTGAAGGCTCAACCACCTCGAAGTGATTATCAGAAGGCTTGATTCCCTTGAAACGGTCATCTGAATGCATGATCCCCTCGATGCGATCACATTTATCTTAAATTCCCTATTCTATCTATTGTTACGATCGGAGTCTGTAATAGTTACTATGAGAGCCAGGTATCGATAACCTAATACTTTCCATCTTTCATATTATTTCTTCCATTTTTCTTCATCCAAAAAATCTGTGCTTTTTTATTACCACCCAAAATCATCTAGCTCCTTAAAAAAAAATCCTTGTTTCTTTTTATTACCCCAAAACCAATCCAGATCTTATATTAAAAAAAAATCTCAGTCTTACTTTCTACTTTTCCCTATCTTAAAAGAAAGATCTTCTTTGTTTACCGACTTCCCTCTTTGTTGTCGCCAATCTTTATCGTTGATCCTCTAACCATGCCTTTGTCGAGCTACCACCGCTACCTCCTCCCATCCCAACTACATCGAAAGCATTATGGGCTCGTAACCCACTTGCAAAAATAAATCTTGTTGAAAAACAAAAGAGAAAAGGAGGAAGAAAAAATAAAAAAAAGAAAGAGAGAGAGGAAAAAAAAGAAGAGAAAAAAAAGAAAGAGAGAAAAAAAGGAAGAGAGAGAGAGAAAAAAAAGAAGAGAAGAGAAAGGGAAGGAGAGAAAGTTCTCTCTTATTTTCAAGGAGATTTATTGCCAAGATCTATAAAGATATGGTAGAAGGAACTCATTGACAATAGTGGGAAAAGCATATAGAAAGTGATATTAAAAGTTTAAGAGAAACAACGAAAGCATCAATATTTGAGCTATGGGAATCTAATAAGCAGCTAATTGATACTTTGGCTATTTTGAAAAAAAATTATGGGCGTGAGAAAAGAAAATTTTGGTAAATCTTTAAGTAGCAGCCACCAGATCCTTATAATAAGGATTTGATCACTATAGGGAAATGGAAAGAATGATCCAGTCCCGAACCTCATGCCATGAAGTTTCTTGTTCTGATGAAGAATTCATCAAGTTGTGCCAAGCCTCCATGATGCATGAATATCAATTCCAATTTGAACAATTCATTAACAATACTATAGGATTAACTGAAGAATTTTTTGTAAGTTGCTTTGTTGATGGACTTAAAAAAGAAATAAAGCATGCAATTCGTATGTTCCAGCCAACCAATATGGCTAAAGCTATTGGGTTGGCTAGGCTTAAGGAAGAGCAATTGTTTGCTTTATGCAAGCAAAAGGATAGCTATTCTAATATAGAAAAGCAAGTTAATTCTGAACCTATATCTAAAGAGATGTACATAATTTTTGGTATTGATCTGAAACCCATGCAGCAATTGTTCATCTTCTAATGGTGTGGACCATATGGGATTTGAACTATCTAGTGAAAGAGATGATGACTATAACATTCTTGTACTAAATAGCCAAGATCTCTGTTATTCAAGCCTGCAAACTAAAGAAGTTGATGGTATATCTAAAGAAAATCAGCAATGCTTTGGTAGTGCGTACAAGATTTCTAATTATTTTCTTGGTACAAAATCTACTCATCTATAAGCATCTATTAATGCAGTAACTTTTTCTCAAATAGCTATCTCAAAGAGTTCGACATCAGCATCTAAGCCTTATCAGCCCTCATAAATTACAATGAAGCCATTAGAAGCACGATAAGCTAATATGGCATGAAACAATCATCTGTTATTGCAAGATTCTCTAATAAATGATGGTGGTACAATAAAATTGGGTGATCTTCTAGTTTAATACAAGCAACAGATTGGTTCTCACATGGATTTACTTTTAATCCTGGTCTACAAAAACTACGTACTGCATCATATAATGAGGACCTCACAAACCTTATATCTATTGTTTATCGTTGGACCTTAGTGGATACATATAGATCAAGCTTCTATTTTAATGGGTTGGAAATAAGGATGATGGAAGAGGCTGCAAGCAGCAAAAGAAGTTTCTTGATTTTTAACCTCTAGGACAAGGTTGATTTTAAGGGGGGTGGAATGATAGGATTCCCTAATTTTGGAGATCTTTTTAAATCTATAAGATTTTCTTGATTTGAAGGATCTAGTCATTAAGAAAAACTCATGATCTTAAACAATAATTTATTTTCTCAATTATGCATTAGTTTCATTAGAATATTTTTTTTATAATTTGTGTTTAGCTTTTCTTAAATAATTAGGATTTCAACCTTATAAATATGTAACAGCCCTTCTGGCTTATCATGGTAAAATAATATTATTGGTTTGTTTTATTTGAAGGCTCAACCTTCTTGAAGTGGATATCAGGAGGCCTGACCCCCTTGAAACAGTCATCTAGATGCATGATACCCTCGAAGCAATCACAATTATCATAAATTCCCTATTCTATATATCGTTGTGATTGGGGTTTGCAACAGAAGAAAGAAAAGAGGAGGAAGAAAAAAAAAGAGAGGAAAAAAGGGAAAGAGGAGGCCATCGCCAGCAGTTGGCACTGGGCAGGTCGTCGGTGGCTGATCGGCTAGCCAAGGAGGGGCCGATAGCTACCCTAGGCCGCCGGCAACCTAAACCCCTGGTTCGGGTGAACCAGGGGCGGGGGAAGAAGAGAGATAGGGACTGGGCTGGGCCCGGTTCAGCCCAGCCCCGTGAACCAGTTTGGGCCCAATTTTTGGGCCTCAAATTGGGTCAGGCCCAACAAGAGGATGGTGGTGTTTGGATCAGCTTTGATCCTAGTTTCTTAAAAAAAATTTATTTTTCATTTGGGCTAATATATTTGAACATATTTAACCTCAAAGTTGGGTCTAGGATTAGACTGAGTAGAGTATAGGAGTTATTTTGAAATCTTGATTTTAAAGATTAAAAATTTTAAAATTTATGTTATAGGTATCTAGGAGCCAAAATAGCTGATTTGCATCCTTGGATTAGTGTTGGAGGTAAGTAAGCCAATTATCATGATTTTCATGAATTATTAAAATATGCAAATTATGAATTTAATGATATATTGATTTATGTGTAGTATTATTTGAAAAATGAGAAATGAATTTGGTACCCCATATAAACAAATGACTATTTTACATGGTTAGTAACTCGTACATGCATATGATTATTTGACTTGATTATTTTGTAATTGTTAAATATTTGGTACCTTGCATAATTAATTGATTATTTGATATGGTTATTTGAAATTGCTAATTTTTGCAAATAGTTGGTCTTTATACATGCAGTTGATTATTGACATGGTTATTTTGAATTATTAACTCTGCAAAGTATTTGGTACATCAAAATTATTATACACTTTATACATATGTATTTTGATATGTTCAAACCACTGTAAATATGAAAAGCATATTTTTGCAATAATACATATTATCTTGTATATATTATGTGAAAGTAATATTTTTTGAATATACTATTATGTATCACCGTAGTCCACTATGACATGACATGACATAATATGCCATATGACTCTGAGATCCACCTCCACAAGGAGAATATATGGAGGACACACACCCATAGGATGTACTATGATAGGATACAGCATGTTATGCTATATGACTCTAGAACCCACCTTCACATAGGGAATATGTAGAGGTCACATGCCCATAGGGTGTGCTGTGACAGGATATGGCATGTTATACTATATGACTCTGGGATCCATCTTCACAGGAGGAATATGTGAAGGACACATGCCCATAGAGTGTGTTGTGACATAATACAACATGTTATACTACATGACTTTGGAACCCATCTCCACAGGAGGAATATGTGGAGGACACACACTCCTAGGATGTGCTGTGATAAGTTATGTTATATATATATGTTACATGACACTAATACCAAGACCCTTCCTTTATAGGGGACATATAAGGAGGATACACCTTTGAGGTATTTTATTTATATGGATGTAATGTATGACCGTGGCACATTGGTATAAAAAATATTTACTTATTGATTATAGTGGTATAGTGGATTTGATTAAAATTATATATTTAAAATAGTACTGCTTTCAAAATTATTTTGAGCATATGATATGCATGATTTGATAACATGATAAAATGTATTTGAATTATGAAAGCTTGACATATATTTTTATATATGAGAACCCGATTTGCTATAAACTTGAAATGACTATATTATGCTAATGTAGCTTACTTACTGAGTATGGGCTCATTTAAATTTCACAATATTTTTTAGAGCCAACAAAATGAAGAGGGCAACAACTGGGATAGTTTGAAGCTACATCTGTGAATAGATCATATTTTGTCACATGTAACCCATAATATGATTTTGTAATTTTGATTAATTGCCTAGATATTAGATGATTTGTATTAAGAATATTTTGGATTTTGAATAACATATAATTATTATCTTTTCTTGTATAAATTAAACTGTTATAAAATGCCTTGCATGCTTGGCATATGGTGGGTTGTCACCCCTGGGCCACCACCATTGGGTTTGAGGCGTGACAATTACTAGAGAGGCCCGAATGGAGGTGGAAGAGCTTGTCATTTCTAGGCAAATCTATAATGTCAAATTGCACCTCCTGGATCTACAACCAGAGAGCCCTCACGATGGCCACCGGAGTGGCTGTTAACAGGACCCAAGAACCCAACAATGCAAAAGTGAAGGTTTCACATACGGAGACTACGAGCAGTACTTGGAATGCCACTATCTCATTGAAGTTGGATTTCAAAATAAGCATCAAAACCGGCAATTCATTCATTGCAAGAGGATCTACCGAAATTTTGGCCGGCTTTTAGGGAGTATATGGGTGGGGAGAAACTAAGGAATCGACAACTCAAGTGGGGACTTGGTACAAGGTTATTGTGCCGCCAATGACCATGGTGACAGTGAGTCTGCTAGCAATGATGGGTTCGTGTGACGTTCCCTTCTCATACTCTCAAAGCGACACTCTTACCAGTAGGCAACGAATTACCTCTAACATGGACGATGGCATTCACATAGGCATTAATTGCTTCAATATGAGACCAACCAAGTAGACCTATCATTACCAGAAATTAACCTTTCAGCAAGGAACAAAATTCCTTGGTGAAGAGTTTGAGGGATTTTCAAGGAAAATTCATCCCTTGGAATATATGATATTGGTGAAAGTCTCCCTCAAAAATCAGTAAGGGAATTTTTGAACCAACCATTTTTCAAGGGATTCACTAACCAAATCATGATTACAAAGGGATTCATTCCTTGCTAAAAATTAATGGTGATTTGAATCCATGACCAACTGATTACGGAATAAGTACCTTACCATTACACCAATCTATGAAAGCCCAGGTTATTTCTTAGCGAGGAGATTCCACTATTCAACCACTTAATAAAGGCATGGAAGCAATGGTTTGAACTATGACCAAAGGGTTCAAAGGCTAGCCCCTTACCGCTGCGCCAATTTGATTGTTGGCAACAAAGGATGTAAGCCCAGTATTTTGATAACATTTGAATAAGTTAGAGAGAGAGGGAGGAATGAAGGATTTTTTTATATTTAATTAATGGTATTAAAAATCAGTACATATTATTAATTTTACTTATGACTTTTATTTTTATGCTAGTGAGAGAATCTGTAAATAACATATGCTTGGTACAAGATTTTAAAATCACTAAGGGATTTCTAAGAAAAAATCCCTATCTGATATCATTTTTTTTGTTTTTAAAAATATCTTACCAGCTCCAAGAAATTTATCCCTTAGTAAATCTCTAAGGGATCTAACTTTATTTACAAATTCATTGCTAAAAATTGTTTAAATAATCACTCATTGATACCTTGCAGCTTACCAAGGGATTTTCAAAGAATTTATCAGGGAAATATATATCTCTAGCAAATCCCTTAGAGATTTCTTATTGAAACTATATTTTAAATGTAATTTAAAATCCCTTGAAAATTCCTTTCTAATCCTTTGGTAATTTTGGACAAATCCCTTGATGATGTCCCTTGATGAAAGGTTGATTTCTGATAGTGTGTGATATGATAAACCAAGCCTAGTCCTACTAAACCAGGATGGTTTCAAGTTTTTGCTATTTCAAGCAGTACCTGGAATGCCAGTTGTTTCAAGAAATATTTCTAATGGGATCATACCATTGTCGAGAATGTTGGAGTAAACTTCATCGATAAAAAGTGTATTTCCAAAGCCATTGAAAGAGATGTTTTTCTGAACACTTGGTCCTAAGAAAAAAAAAGTTTAAACCATCAAAAATAAGACAATAGTTACAATAAATGTGTATGACCAAACATAATCAATTTGACTCTTTAATATTATTATCTTCAGATTTAAGGGAACTATCATCTTGATGACTCTCTTCATCTAAAACTTATTTAGATTTACTTTGCATATTTAAAATGGGGACCAAAATCTAGAATCTCATATTTACATTGAGACAGTCATTACAAGAATTTTTAAAATTAGTGATGCCATTTTGGCATTGCTAATGGAAAAAATGCATAGCTAAACAAATTAGCGATGCGACAGCAACGTCCAAAAATAAACCACGAATACATAGGTCACTAATTAGCGATGCCAATTAGGTGTCGCTAATAGGGCATCGGTAATACAAATTTGAGATATTTTGAATGGCATCCCTCATCAACCTCAACCATCCAGCCATCATGATTTTAAATTTGAGAGATGCTATTATTTTGTCTTCTTACTATAGCTCCAAGAGAAAACTTGGCCTTAGCATCCCTATTTTTCAACCATTACACCTTAAACTTCTATTTTCAATAAAGCCATGTTTGAATTTATAAATTAAAATATAAATAGAAATATAAAAATATAAACTAAACCAAACATTTAGACAAAAATATAAAAATAAATAAATAAGCCCGTAGGAAAAGCTAAAATGGTTCCATGCTTACCATATCAAACTTGTCATTATTTCTTGAATCCATGGCGATAGAGTTTATCCTAACCATCCGGTTTCCACTCATTTGTATCTTCTTCAGCTTGAAACCATCCGAACATAGCCGAGGCATCTCGAAACCATAGGAAATTCCATGTCAAATCGAAAAAGCATGCATACATTAATACAGAGCACGTTTTTGATTCGTAGTTTTGCGATATGGACTACGCTATCCATCAAAAATAAACCCAAAATGAGAAGAACTTTATATATATATATATATAAAAGAAACCCTAGATCTACGAGCTGGTTAACTTGGTGCCCTCAGAGATGGTGTGCTTGGCGAGCTTGCCAAAGAGGATGAGGCGGACGGAGGTCTAGATCTCTCGAGAGATGATGCTCAGCTTCTTGTTGTATCGGGCAAGCTTGGCCGCCTTATGGGCAAGCTTCTGGAAGATGTCGTTGATGGAGTTCATGATGCCCATGTCCTTGCTCAAGATCTCAATGTCCAGGTGGACCTGCTTCGGTACTTTAAATATGTAGATCTTGTAGGTCTCGATGCTCTTCTTCTCCTTCTTCTTCTTCTTCTTCTTGTTGCCGGCACCTCCTTCCTTGCTGGGGAGACGCTTCTCGGCCTTGGGCTTCTTCTTGGTGAGGGCTTTCTTTTCCACTGCCTTCTTCTCCTTCTCTTCTGCTGGCTTCTCGGGAAAATATCATTCCGATGCTTTTGCAAGCGTCGAAATAAAGAGAGTGGAGGCAATACTTTTCAACGCTGGAAAAAGCATTGGAAAAAAGCCACTTAAAGCGTGGGGTCTCGATCTGAGGAACCCCAATTCGCCTGGCCTCTTCGACAAGAGTTTTAGCATGGGAGACTTCAGCCTGAGAAATTTTGGCCTGCTTGCCCCTTTCTCCCGACACCTCAATTGGAGGAACCTCGTTCCGGACCTCCTCCTCGTCTGAGGACTCCTCTTGATCCATGGTTATCTGCCCTACTTCCTTTAGCTTCTTCGGCATCTAGATCCCTCCCTCAACCTCTCTTGATTCTTTAGGAAGAAGCCCCCCCCAGCAGAAGGCTCCTCCTGTGCCTCGGTATCTATATCAACTTTCCTCATCTCCACAATTGGAGCTAACGGTTCTCCTTTGCATATTAAGGGTGCTTTTGGGCTGCTAACCCCCTTAGAGCACAACTCTTTGTCTTCGGACAGAGGGGCTATAGGACCAATTGGCGGCGTTCCATCAGAGTCGTCTAATATCATCATTGCTTGTCTATGGGAAGCCTTGATGGTCTTTTCTCCTAAGTTTTCTTCAACCACTGGACTATTTTCGACCACCTGCCCCTCTTCTACCATTGGTTTTCCTTTTGATGGGGGGGACTTTTCCTTCGCCACCGACGCTCCTGCCTTCCTCTTTTTTGGCATAGAAGATTGCTGACCAATCTTGGTTTGCTTTGCCTCCTCTGAACAAGATTCAAAAGGATGGGGTTTTTTCTCAAACTTGTGCCTTTCCTAAAAGCTGATTTTTCTCTAGAGCTTGCTCAGCTCTCCCTTTATCAGAGCCACAAACTCTGACTTATCAGCTGCAGATATAGTAGATGATAATTTAGTATGTCGTAAAACAGCTAAGGTATAACCAACCTAGGAGGGGGACAAGAGCTTACCTCAGGGATCGACAGGGCTAAGCCTGGCAGCAAAGAGGGCATCTTTCGGCAAGAGAATACTGGCTGAGAATATCCAACCACTATGAATGATGATCAAATCCTCCTTTTCTCATTGCAACAACTTCGGATGTGTGTCTAAATCTTTAACATAATTCGTCCATACTCGAGGAAAATCTGAACCAATGTTCCCTTCAGCGATAAGGAACTGAAATTTCCACTCCTTTATGGAGGACAGGGTTTCTGATACCATTTTGAATGACTTCCAAGGCCCAATATAAGGCCACTCAAAGCTTTTTCCGAATATGAGACTGTAACTAATCTGGAACATAGGAAGTGTTGCTGTCATCCCGATGTGGTTGTACATCGATATGAATCCGATGATGTTGCGCCAACTGTTCGAAGCCACCATTATTGGGAAGATTCTATAAAACCTTATTATATCCTTTACTAATGGATGGATGGGAAACTGAAGACCTGCTCTCAAACTCTCTTCATAAAATAAGACCCCAGACTCTAGCTACTCTGAAACCCTCTGTTTAGGCTTTGATACCTGAAGAATAATATCCTGGGGAATCCTATACCTTCGGCGGACTCTCTCCAAACCTTCTGAAGTCATCGCGGAAGTAATGTCGCTCAGGCGTTTCATATTTCCAAGTTGAGAGGAACAAGCTTCAAACGGGATCACAAGAGTCTTGAGAGATGAGTATTTGGAGAAGAAACAAGGAAACCGTGTGGCAAGGGGTAGTGCTTCCTAGCCCCTTTTTAAACCGCTCTGGCAGAAGGCAAGATGTCATCGACGAAGATCCCCAAACGTCCAGGCTGCCAGCGCGGATGCCATAAGCGCAGGGATTTGCCGCGTGTTATTCCTCCAATCGTCGTATGCGAGAAACGAGGGGTTCTGCCTCATCCACCAAGAAAAATGATGGAGCAGCAATGTGGCATTTATGAAACCATAATTGCGCATATTTTTGACTTCAAATCCTTTCGTCCAAATAAAGCCATCTGGAACTCTACTCCCTATACCCGAACCTGCTCTTCGGACTAGGGAGTGGGGGGCATGTGATGCAGGATAAAATCATTATTACACCAATATCCGTGCGCACGACGAAAAGGATGAGATTGCTTTCAATTTCTGACTCTTCAGCTACTACGTCCGAAAAAAGACAGCCAATATGCCTCGGCAAGACCGAACTATTCTTATACCTTGGCCAGACCGAGCTATCCTTATACCTTGGTCAGCCCGAGGTATCCTTATACCTCATCCAGACTGAGCTATCCTTATACCTCGGCTAGACCGAGCTACCCTCATACTGCGGCAGGACCGAGGTATCCTTAAACCTTGGCGGGATCGAGCTACCTTCACATCTAGCTCAAGCGCTCTTGCTACCTATCGTCTCGCCGAATCCTCCTCACGATGAACGGCTCCGATGGCCTAATTTTCAAAGTGATTTTCTCAAAATAGATATAAGGAGCTAAGTGTGAGAAATTGATGAAAGTTTTAATCCATGACTATCTGGTGGGATACTGACGACGTGGGTTCTTGGCCATCACAAGAAAGAAATAGAGCCAATAATGCCAAATGTAGCCTAGAGTCTATAAATCGCTGAATCTCAAAGCACCCACTAGTTTCTCTAACCATTGATTCTCTAATCAATAGGATTCGAATCACACGGCTTTATAACTAACTTGATTCGAATCAGACTCAAATCATATCGATTTCTCACTTCCCAAGACACGTTCGAAGAGTTAGGTGAATACTTATAAATACCTTGTCCTAAAATTTTTTTAGGTATGCACACTCCTTCACGAAGAACCCATTAGGGCTTGAGCAGGGTTCTTTTTAGCTCTCGAGAAGCCATTCTTGAGGGACTCTTCTGCAAGAGCCTTCTCCTCATATTTGCTTTCTGAGAATCGTCACTGATTTGGGCGTCGGAGGGTCTTTCATAGGGGCCATCCCCAATGCCTCTTGCGTGGAGACAGTTTTGTAGGTTCGTTCGGACAGGAGATCATCGTCCAAATTTAGGAACAAGCTGCATCCAAGTCAGAGAACGAAATTCTATGACAAGAAGCCCTTACACGAAGTTCAAAGTGGAGACGGCAAAATCAGTGGGAACGGACTGGTGCACCTAAGATGCTAATACAACAACCAGAGGAAGACCGATCCAAATGGTCATGTACGTTGTTCAAGCCCGTCTACGTAGATGGTGATGCTAAAACTGTCCGATTTTTGCACGTCCAGAGCGGACGCTATGCATGCTTATGGGTGTCTTCCACACCCTCTAGTTCCTGCTTGTTCGCAGGATCAAGAATCGGTGACTGCTTAATCGCAGGATCTGAAGCTCCTGACGAGGACTTGTGCGATGTCTGCACAATCATCGATTGGGAATCACTGCTGATAATGCCCAAACATGTGGCGTTCAAGGGCGATAATGGCAAGTATCTGAGTGCCCGCTGGATCGAGAGACACCAATATCTGCAGTTTGCTTCTGATGACATCGGAGATCCAACAGTCCGGAACGAGGTCTTCACCCCTCGAGACGGAAGCATCCGCATAAAGTCCGACCACTTGGGTAAAATTCTGGAGGCGTAGCCCAAATTGGATCAGGGCTGACAGGGATGATACCACCAGTAACAACCCCGACACATTGTTTTGGCCAATCAAGGTTGACAACACTGTCGTCGCTCTCCCCAGTCCACGTTTTGACCCACGGGTTTACAGCTGTCATGACCATTAATGATTAAAACGTTTCAAAATTTAGTGTGCTGTGATGATCGATAATGACCAAACTGTGTGGGTTTACAGGATCATTAATGATTAAAACAATCCAAAATTTAGTATGCTGTCATGATCGATCCACGTTTGAACCCCACCACCCCCCACCCATCCACGGGGTTTACAGGATCATTAATGATTAACACAATCCAAAATTTAGTATGCTGTCATGATCGATAATGACCAAATTGCGTAAAAACTTATTGGTACTGTCCTCACGCGATTCACGCCCCCCTTAATGATTAAAACATTCGCGATTCACAGGTTTAGACCTGTGATTAATAGCAATGGGATTCCCTGTTGAACAAGAACTAGAACTAAGGATTCCTAATCCTGTTAGGTTTAGACCTTGATGAATAGCAATAGGATTCCCCGTTCAACAAGAACTAGAACTAAGGATTCCCAATCCTGTTAGGTTTAGACCTTGATGAATAGCAATGGGATTCCCCGTTCAACAAGAACTAGAACTAAGGATTTTTAATGCTGTTAGGTTTACTTCTTGAAAAAGGAGGAAGATGGGGAGGAGAAAGAAAGGGCTGCCGCCCTATGATGAGAGAAGGGAATTTTTGGGAGAAAAGAATCTGTTCTCTATTCCATCCAAACCCTAGAGACTAGAGTTTAAATACATCCACGAAGTGGGCCAGACCCAGACTCAACAAAAAACTCCCATGGACTAACCCAATGAGATTAAACTAATCCCCAAGCCCGTGTACACCCGTGACTTGATTTAATCTCAACCCTTGGACTCAAACCCAGCCCAATACAAGTTAGCCCACCTGGGCCTTGATAGCACCACACCAGGCCCAACAAGGAAGACCAATCCAAATGGTCGTGTACGTTGTTCAAGCCCGTCCAGGTAGACGGTGATGCTACAACACTTCGATTTTTGCACGTCCAGCTTGGACACTATGCGTGCTTATGGAGGATTGCCGAGCCCTTTAATTCCTGCTTATTCGCAGGATCAAAAGATCCTGACCGGGACTCGTGCGATGTCTGCACGGTCATCGATTGGGAATCACTGTTGATAATGCCCAAACATGTCGCATTCAAGGGCGATAATGGCCAGTATCTCAGTGCCCGCTGGATCGAGGGGTACCAATATCTGCAGTTTGCCTCCGATGATATCGGAGATCCAACAGTGGGCAACGAGGTCTTCACCACTGGAGACGGAAGCATCCGCATCAAGTCCGATTACTTCGGTAGATTCTGGAGGCGTAGCCCAAATTGGATCTGGGCTGATACGGATGACACCACCAGCAACAACCCCGACACATTGTTTTGGCCAATCATGGTTGACAACGCTGTCGTCGCTCTTCGCAACTTGGGCAACAACAATTTCTGCAAGAGACTCACCACGGAGGGCAAGACAAACTGCCTTAATGCCGCCATCTCCACTATTTCCAAAGAGGCCCGAATGGAGGTGGAAGAGGTTGTTATTTCCAGGCAAATCTATAACGTCGATTTTCGCCTCCTGGATGCCAGGATCTACAACCAGAGAGTCCTCACGATGGCCACCGGAACTGCCGTAAACAGGACCCAAGAACCCAACAGTGCAGAAGTGAATCTCTCATATACAGACACTAAGAGCAGTAATTGGAATTCCAGTGTTACATTGAAGTTGGGTGTCAAAACTAGCGTCAAAACAGGCGTTCCATTCATCGCAGAAGGAAATATTGAAATATCGGCAGAATTCGAGGGATCATACAGCTGGGGAGAAACGAAGGAATCGACAACTAAATTGGAGACCGTGTACAAGGTTACTGTGCCGCCGATGACCATGGTGACAGTGAGTCTGCTGGCAACAATGGGTTCGTGTGACGTTCCCTTCTCATACACTCAACGCGACACTCTTACTAGTGGGAAGCAGACTACCTATCGCATGGACGACGGCGTTTACACAGGCGTCAATTCCTTCAACTTCAAGTATGAGACCAAACAAGAAAAGCTGTGACGTCAAAATTAATGCGAAGAAACAAAATACTAATATTTGTGGGTTGATGGCGTCTCTTTGGTGTGGGTTGAAAAACCAAGCCTAGTCCCAGTCCGGTATGGTTTCAGGTTTCTGTTGTTCCAGTGTTAATTTGTGATGTGTTTTTTATCTGTTTTTGTCCTGAATTTCAAGCTTTGGGGTTCGGGTCTTCCGGTGCTTGTCCAATAAGTATTGGTGTGTTTGGAGTGTGAGGAGGAGTTCTAGTTTGTTGTGTGAACGAGTCTCCTCTGTGAGAGTTACGTGTGCCTCCTTATGATTATGTAAGTTGTCAGTCAATAAAAGTTCGCTTTGTGTGTATGAATCTCTTGATAATTTGTGTGGTTTGATTAGATTAATGCTTCCGCAAGCTATGCTGTATGCGGAATCACTAAAATTTTGGTTTCAACTTCATGAAACCCTCATGGGACTCCACTCGTCTACTGGGCGTGACCTAGTGGTTTAAAAGGCTTGTTGCATGCACTAAATGCTATCGAGTTCCTTGTGAAAGTGGCATCTTTATTATATTTTGTTTTGGGGTACAATAATTAATGTTGTAGTAGGCTTTCTCCGCTGCTTCTACTACGTTACTACGTGCATAGCCGCACACAACTCAATGAGAGACATGTTGGCATCCCTCTCTACTAATTTATGTTGTATTTAACCGTTGCATGCATGGTAAGTAAAGAGATTAAATAAAAAACCATTTTGAAGTCTAGATCATTTATTTCTTGACTCAGGCTCTGTATTAAGCACATAGATAATAGAAGAGGAAGAAGAGGGAGAGATACTAGGTCGAAAGGAAATCTTATTCTTGGAAAGAAAGATATTTTTGAAATAATTAATACCAATTATCTCTAAGTTGATTACTGAAAATCTATGGCCATTGCTAACTAGGGCATAACCTATGAAGAAAACATTAGTAGTTTTAAGTCAAATCTTCTTACGTCTAGATTTTGGAACATAAACATTGGCTAAGCACCCTACATTTTTAGAAAAATTAGCTTGGAGTGTCTACCTTTCTAAAGTTCATAAAGGCTTCCATCACTATTCCTAAAGAGAAGATTGCTGAGGATGAAGCGAGCAAGAAAAAGGATTCCCCTCTACAGATTCTTTAGTAGATGATAGCTAACAAGCATAGTATTTACCATATCCATAAAAGTTTGATTTTTTCACTCCATAATGTCATTACATTATGGTATATAGGGAGCAGTGACCTCATGTGCAATAGCAAATTCTTCACCAAAATAGGGTTACAATAGTTAAAATGTATTCACCACCTTGATCAAATCTAGGAATCCTAATTTTCTTTTCTAATTAGTTTTCTACCTTAGCTTTATATATTTTAAACCTATGTAGAACTTTATCCTTAGTTTTAAGGAGGAAAAAATAATAAAAACAAAAGAAATTATAAATGAAGGTAATAAAGTAGCATTGCCAAGGTTTATCGTGGTGAAATCGAAGTACAATGACAAATCCTAGCGCTACATATATAGGAGAAGATACACAGGTGCATGGCTTTCTCCTATTCTTTTGAGAGCAGGTTGTGAGCTCTAATTAAGCGAAGTTCGAAGTGGAGATGGAAAAAAAGTGGGAATGGCCTTGCGCACCTAAGATGCTGTTACAATAACAAATACTGGGCAATTAGGTGGTCGCAGAACCACCGGTGGATTGTTAGCGCGTCTGACCAACCAGAGGAAGACCAATCCAAGTCGTCGTGTACATTGCTCAATCCCGTACGTCCAGGTAGATGGTGATGCTACAATGCTCCGATTATTATGGAGGGTTGCCGCACCCTTTAATTCATTCCTCTTATGTCGCAGGATCAAAAGATCCTGACCGGGACTAGTGCAATGTCTGCACGGTCATCGATTGGGAATCACTGTTAATATTGCCTGGAAACAACAAGCTCTTCCACCTCCAATCGAGCCTCTCTAGAAGTAGTGTGGAGATGCCGGCATTAAGACAGCTTGTAGCAATGCAGCTCGAGACGCCGTCTCAAGTTTCAAAATGGAGAGAAAAAAATTCTGAAACACAAACCGAGATTCACGCTTGGGGGGAAGGAAAGAGATGCACGGCCATGGTGAAGACCTTGTTGGATAAGTTTGAGGAAAAGACAGTACCCATAAGATCTTATCTATTTAAAAAGTTGTTGTGGCGTGCAGGGTACTATCCTTAAGAGTAGATTCGCGCCTCTCGGAGATAATATCTCGGTGCAGAAGATCAGAGCACGACTATCCTCCAAGATACAACAGCAGCAAGTCTTCTAACAAGCGTGCACACACCAATATCAGAAGAGGATGAACAACCGAATGAGTTCCTTCTCTTTGGATAAGAACATAGCAAAGCAAAAGAATGAATCTCTGGACTGGATAAGGACGAGGGAATGGATCTCTGGATAATGATGGAAAGAGCAAGATTTGAATTTATTTTTTTTCACCGGAAGGCGTTGCTTCGAATATTTATAAGATAGCAAGCACCGGTTGAAAGCAGCGAGTCAATCCAACGGGAATGACGATTCAGTCTAAAGGTCGATCAGCGTCCAATGGTTGGTCAAATAAAATAAAAGAATTATCAAGACTTATCACGAAGGTAGAGACATATAAGTCAAAAGATTGGTCAAAAAGAAAAACAAAAGGACTTATCCTACCGGTTGAAATAAAAAGACTTATCCTACCGGTTGAGAACGACGTATCAGATAAAATAACTTATCAAATCAAAAGGCTTTTGAATATTGAAATTCATTAGATTTCCAACAATCCCCCACTATTTCAATATTCAAAAGATGACAAACTTTAGAAGGAACTTTAAGAATGTAATGCATAAGCCATGGTATCTATGTGACTATGAACCAGGCATAGAGAAAATAAGTGTAATCCATAAAAGGTTGGTGAAACTAAGTTTCTATGAACCGATCCTTCTTTTATTGGATCATTGACTTATAACTCACATTCCATCTCTCAGATTTTGGTTGTTCAAGCGGGTTGACATGTTTCGGCCATGCGTCTACCTGGATATTCATGAGTACTCTAGAGATCCTACCCAAGTCTCATAGGAAGCGGCCACCACCTCCATACTCATATAGGTGGATTGTCATCAAGTATACACTGCAGTTTTGTATACCACCCAAATTAGGCTATGACATCCATTAAGAACTTCACATATTAGTTCAACCTAAACACTGCAGAATGCTATCTTACACCATAGAAAGGGATTTCACAATATAAATAATTATAATAGTATACTCCAAGTTGTCCAGTGAATTGTTTTCCCATATGAACCTTCTTCCCGGGATCTCCGTTCATGAAGGTTGGGTTACCATCACTTCAACTTTTGATCTGGGTATAATCCCATTTCCCTCGATGTATTGCTCACAAGCTTTTTGCTTAGAGGCTTAGTCAGAGGATCGGACAAATTCAACTCTGACCTTACATAATCCAAGGATATTACTCCATCATTAATAAGCTGCCTCACAATATTATGTCTTAGACGTATATGTCTACTCTTCACATTATAAATTTTGTTTTTAGCTTTAGCTATGGCAGCCTGACAATCACAATGTATAGACACAGATGGAGCTGGTCTCATCCAAATGGGAAGATCTTCCTAAAGATTTCTGAGCCATTCAGCCTCAGTCCCAGCCTTCTCCAAGGCAATAAACTCGGATTCCATTGTAGACCGAGCTATACATGTTTGCTTAGATGATTTCCATGACACTGCTCCTCCTCCAAGGATAAACACATATCCGCTAGTGGATTTCATCTCATCAGAGTTTGAAATCCAGTTAGCATTACAATACCCTTCTAATACTGTAGGAGTCCCACAATATATTAAACCATAGTTCATGGTTCCTTTCAAATATCTAAGCACTCTTTGTAATGAAATCCAATGATCCTTGTTAGGACATTAGGTATATCTACTTAGTCTTCCTACAGAATAAGCAATGTCAGTCGAGTGCAGTTCATCAAATACATAAGACTACCAATAATTTGAGCATATTTAGATTGTAAGACACCATTGCCTTTATTTTTCTTAAGCTGTGAATTAGCATTATAAGGGGTGCTCATAGGCTTACAATCAAAATGTGAAAACCTTTTCAAGATTTTCTCAACATAATGTTCTTGTGAAAGCATGATACTATTCGACTTCTTTACAAGTCTAATTCCTAAAATCATATCTGCTTCTCCCATATCTTTCATATCAAAATTCAAAGTCAAGAACATTTTGGTGCTAGTAACAATATCAAAATTAGTGCCAAATATGAGCATATCGTTCACATACAAAAAAATTATAACATATTCATGGTTAACAACTTTAGAATAAATACATTTATCAGCACTATTAATTTGATATCCATTTGAAACTAGCACTTTATCAAACTTATCATGCCATTGTTTTGGTGCTTGTTTTAAGCCATACAAAGATTTAATTAATTTACAAACTTTATGCTCATTACCAGGAAGAACACAACCCTCAGGTTGATCCATATATATTTCTTCTTCTAGGTCTCCATTAAAAAATGCAGTTTTAACATCCATTTGATGAATTATCAATTTATGAATAGATGCAAGTGCAATCAAAACTCTAATAGAAGTTATTCTTGTCATAGGTGCAAAAGTATCAAAGTAGTCAATATCTTTCTTTTGAGAATAACCTTTTGCAACTAGCCTTGCCTTAAATTTTTCAATAGAACCATCAGGCTTTAGTTTCTTCTTAAAGATCCATTTACACCCAATAGTTTTAGCTTCAGAGGGTAAACTTACTAATTCCCATGTATGATTGCTCATGATGGATTCTATCTCATTATTTATAGCCTCTTTCCAAAATATAGCATCAGGAGATGAAATTGCTTCAGAATAGGTTTGAGGATCATTATCAACAAGAAAAGTATAAAAATCATCTCCTAGATTGGTTTCCTTTCTGATTCTCTTGGATCTCCTTAGCTCTTGAATGTCATTAGGCTTTAAATTAGGTTTAACCACTTGTGGTCTAGAAGGTCTTTCTAAGGAGGTTTTCATAGGAAATATATGTTCAAAAAATTCTACATCTTTCGTCTCGACTATAGTATTAGGTTCCATGATATTATTTTCACTTTTAATCACTAAGAACCTATAGGCAGCACTATATTTATTTGTAGGACTATTTTGAACATAACCTATAAACATACAATCAAAGGTTTTAGATCCTAACTTTCTCTTTTTAGGTTCAGGAAGCAAGACCTTTGCTAAACAACCCCATACTTTTAAATATTTAAAACTTGGCAAATGACCATTCCATAACTCATAGGGTGTTTTATTGGTTTTCTTATAAGGAATTCTATTTTGAATAAAACAAGCAGAAAGAAGGGCTTCCCCCCACAAGTTCATGGGTGCACCAGAACTAAGGAGCAATGCATTCATCATTTCTTTAAGTGTTCTATTCTTTCTCTCAGCCACTCCATTAGATTCTGGTGAATAAGGAGGAGTAAATTCATGAATTATACCGTGTTGTGCACAATACTCATTAAAAGGAGTAGAATCATATTCTCCTCCTCTATCAGATCTAAGTCTTTTTATTTTTCTTGTTAATTGATTTTCAACTTCTGCCTTATATTTTAAAAATATTTCGAAGGCTTCATCTTTTGATTTTAATAGATAAACCATTGCATAATGAGAAAAATCATCGATAAAAGTAATATAGTATTTCTTTCCACTTCTAGTCATATTACCTTTTAAATCTTCTAAGTCAGAATGAATTAATTCTAACAATTCAGTTTCTCTTGTATGAATAGATTTGCAACTTCTTTTGGTTAATTTAGATTCTACACATGTTTGACATTTTTCATGATCATATGAAGTAGACATGTTATTTAGAAAACTAATTGTTTCATTCTTTTAATGTAAGAGTAATTAACATGTCCTAATCTACCATGCCAAAGATTAATAGAGTCAAGCAAGTAAGCAAAAGAAGATGATGCATTTCCATTCATAACTTCGAGTACATTTAATACAAATAGACCCTGGTTACAATATCCTTTCCCAATGAAATTTTTAGATTTGGTCATGACAACTTTGTCAGACTCAAATGACACTTTCACACCATTTTTTCAAGCAAGGCCAGAAATCAGGTTCATACGGATGTCCGGTACATGTAGCACATCTCCAAGTGAAAGGACTTTTCCAGAAGTTAGTTTAGATTGACTTTTCCTTTGCCAATCATTGAACAAGACTTTGAGTTGCCCATGAAGACTTGCTCCTCTCCTTCTGGCATGGGATATATGAGGCAAATGCATTTCTATTGCCACATATATGACGAGTGGCTCCAGAATCCATCACCCAGTCCTTTGTATGTGCAACAATATTGGCCTCGCTAACAACCGCAGCAATCACATCTTCTCCAACCATCAAGTTAGCCTTTGGTTTGGCTGGAACATCATTATTTTTTCTGAACCTACATTGGGCAGCATGGTGTCCTGGTTTCCCACAAACATACCAAGATCCTTTTTTCTTCTTAAAATTTTGACTTCTTTGAAAATGAGGCTTCTTATCATATTTCTTGTAATGGTTTCTATGTTTGGGCTTACAGGACTTATGTTTATCCTTACTAGATCCATCCTCTATTAGATTAGCCTTACTAGTCATTTCCTTAGCCTTTTCTATCTTTTCTCGGGCTCTGTTTTGCTCTTCAATCCTAATATGCACAATAACATCTTCAAGGGACATAGACTTTCTTTTATGCTTTAAATTATTCTTATAATCTTTCCAAGATTCAGGTAATTTTTCAATTAGGGATCCAGCAATAAAAGCATCAAGAAGAATAATATTTTAATTTTTAAGGTCATCTATTAGAACATAGAAAGCATGGATCTGAGATGACACATCCTTATTGTTGGTCCAGATAGCAACCCAAGAGGGGGGGTGAATTGGGTTTTTCAAAAATTAAACTCTTTTGAAAGGTAACCCCCAGCGGAAATAAAAACTTAGATTCACAGATTTAAAACTAAGCAACTATAAATAGAGAGTTGAAGATAAAGAGACAATCATGGTAAACACAATTGTTGGCCCAGATGGCAACCCAAGAGGGGGGGGGTGAATTGGGTTCTTAAAAATTTAAGACTTTTTGAAATGTTTTAAACAGATTTGCTCAAGATGTGCAAGTGAGTGAAATTAACTAAGAAGCAATGCACAAGCAAATAATAAAGAGAGATAGAGAGAGAGAAAATATAGCACGGCAAACACAAGATAATTTTATAGTGGTTCGGTGCAACCAACACCTACGTCCACTCCCAAGATTCACTTGGGTCCACACTATAATCTCCTCGGATTACAGCCGAGTTGTTTTCCAAGCTCACAACTCAAACTTGTTGTTTTTCCGGGATCACAACGAACCCAGCTGGTTTTACTCGGGCTTACCAGCACAAAACCCTACACGTTGTTTTTCACGGGCTCACAACTAACCCAACACAAGCACTCCGGCTTGCAACGAGGTATATCAACCTCCACTGATTCAATCCACTGATTGAATCAGCAACCAATCAAAATATTCAGAGTTTAAGTATTGAACAGCTCCCCTTGAGCAAATATACAAATTGAAGTATAAAAGAATAAAAGGTTAGAAAAGCCTGATAAGATGGCAGATGGATGTGGCTTTGGCTTTCTTCCTTCTCCTCTCTAACTCCTCTTGAAGTGTCGAATCAGGCCTCAGCAAGATCCTTGACCGTTGAAAACTTTGGAGTTGAGATGAAGCTTTTTCTCCTTTTGTTGAATGTAGAAAATCCTTCGATTTGATCTTTGAAAAGCTCTTGGATTTTCTTTTGACTTTTGGATTGAAGATCTGGAGCAGACGAAACTTCCTCTTTGATTTCACTCCTTTTGAATCACTCTACTTTGAGCTAGAAGATTTTTCCAATATGCTCTGTTTTTCCCTCTTTTTGAAAGATATTCTTTTCTCTCTTTTTGATATTCAAAATCGTTGTGATATGAAAAGAGCTCCTCTATTTATAGATTCTGCAAAAATATATCCGTTAGAGACAAGGAAAAATAGCCGTTATTCAAAAATCTTACCGTTGGAGTGACGTGTCATCGTGAAAAAATATCGTCCAGATTTGCTGGAGTCGACTCATGCTTTTCCCGAGTCGGCTCGAGCTCGTCTTACCAAATATAGAATGTTTATAAAGGTTAGGGGTCGACTCGCCAGAAATAAAGTGTCGACTCCTGATAGTCGGGAGTCGACTCGAGAAAGGCTTGGGGTCGACTCGCGAAGTGCTCAGAAAAACACTCTTCTGGTGTCTGAGCGGAGTCGACTCGCACAGTCAGGGAGTCGGCTCGACAGAATCAGGGGTCGACTCGACAATTTCATGGGTCGACTCGACACAGATGCACATTTCTGTACACTGAGCGGAGTCGACTCTGAAACTCAGGAGTCGGCTCCGGAACGTATCAAAAATCAGAAACTTTTCTGATTGACATTAAAATCGTTCCAGATTCATTTTAATTCATGTTTTGACTTGAATACAATAAAATTGACATTTAGAATTGATTCAAGAACTAATCCAAAAACTTATTGAATAAAACATGAATTATAACATTTCTTTTCGAAAGTTTGAATATTGAGCTTAAAGTTTCTTTCAAAATAGATTAGAGTCAAACTTTAACATTCTCATTGATTGTTCAAAATAAATTTGTTGCTCATTTACATAAACTCATTACATCTTTTAATAAACTCAATGGCTTTTAGTAATCATCAAAATCAAAAGGATTGGATCATATAATTTTTCTATAATCTTCCAACAATCTCCCCCTTTTTGATGATGACAAAAATATTGAGTTTGTTCATGATTGATTAGTGAATTTATTTTGTTTTCATAGTTAGGCTTAGGCTCCCCCTTAATGAGGTAGCTCCCCCTATGAAACTTAATTAAATATCTCATTGTTTATCTCATTGATTACTTTGATTTCTTTCAAATATATCACAATCATAGAACTATAAAATTCTCCCCCTTTTTTGTTATCAACAAAAAGGTAGAGAAGCATAAACATTCATTCAAATAAGATAAGATTTGACAATTTCATTCATTCATTGAAATAAGGAAATACATTGAGTAATCAATATAGAGAATTCATTTCATTAAAAGGTCTAATACATCAAGATGTTCAGTACATTGATTTCAAAATGAAAGCATAACAAAAACTTCAGTACATAACAAGGATTGAAAATCTAATAACTCAAAAATGAGTTCTTACAATTCTAGTTAAATGATCTACTATATTTTTCATTCCTTCAGATTGAATTCTCACATAATCCTTGAGCCTCTCATCAACAAAGGTGCACGCACTCTGAATCTTGTCTTGAAGCTCCGCGTTGCACTTGGCATATGTCTCTCCATCTCCGCATATATCCTTAAGTTCTTCAAAAATATTTTTGAGATCACCACTTAAGGATGCCGAAGAAGAGCTGAGAGTAGACTCTATCTTAGAGATACGATCATCAAATGAATAAAGAGTCTCCCTCAAATTCATAAACTTATTTTCAAATTCAGTTTTAAGTTATCAGATGATCATCAAGTAGAGCTTTGAGTTGCATAAGTTGTTGATCTGAGAAACTGGCAGAAGATGATGAGGTTTGATCAAATGATGGAACTGGGGCTGGAGCAGAGGCAGAAATCAAAGGACTCGGAGGTGCAGGTGAAGGATGTCTAACAGAGGGTCCTGCAGCCTCAGCATCTGTAGCTCTATCTTCTGTCACTCCTTTCCTTTCCCATTTTCCATTCTTTTTGATAAATCCCATCCGATGAATTGTTGCCAGGCTATAAAAATCAGTGTGTCGCAGATTCTTCATAGGCTCATTGTCAGAAATCACTACACCTTGGCTCCGAAAAATCTTTGTAAGGATCATTCCATAAGGCAGACTAGATTTTCTTTTCCCTCCACAGTCTGCTATGTACCATAGTATCATACTGGGAAGATTTATAGGCTTGCCTGTCACTATGGCATCCATTACAAAGATATCTCTTTCCGATACATAGTCAAATCTACCAGTCTTAGGAAAGAGTATCCTACTGCAAATATTATGCAATAATCTCAATTCTAAAGAAAGCTGATTAGCAAAAACCTCTTCAAATCCAACCACATCCCGGTTTAATAATCTCGATAAAGCTGGGGCGCGGTCATCAGAAGAAAAGGTGGAAGTGCCAGATAAGGGTAATTCCAACAATCTAGATAGAATCTCAGCAGTAACAGATAGCCTGACTCCTCTCACATTGCTAATAAGTCCGTGATCTCCTCTAGACAGATTCTTGTAGAATTCCTTTACCAATGAGGGATAGTCGGGCACTCTAGAGAACAAATTTTCTCCATCCCATCTCAATCAGTTGTCTCCCAACAAGAAAACCCTCAGCCTCAAATAATTCAAATCCACCTTCCTACCCGTAATAATCCTATCCGCTAAACGATCTACCTGGGACGAGGTAGCAGGTGAAGCAGTCGGAGTAGAAGCAGATGAAGTGGAGTCCGCGCTTGGAGAAGATTCACGCACCGGACGCTTCACCGTTTTCCTCACGGCACGCTTCCGCTTGATGCCGCCCGCCGCAAGACTAGATCCTCTAGTTTTGGGTGCCATTGGATGATTGGAGATGATAATCAGGGATTATTGGAAGTTTGGAAGGTTTGGAAAAATCGTGGAGAGAGTATTTTGAAGAAATGGGTCGAATGAAATGAGCGGCGAGTCGACTCTGCCCTAGATAAATCAACTTGGGACCACTTCGAGTCGGCTCGCGCAAACCCAGGTGTCGACTCCGGACAGACACAGAAAGGCCATCCCGACATGGAGTCGACTCGCGCCTAAGAGGGGTCGACCCGAGAGTTTCAGTCGAAACCGGGAGTCGACTCCGATACGCACCGAGTCGGCTCCGAGACCATTTCAGACCAAAAACATGAAATTTCTGAAATGTGTCCGGAATATGATCATAAAAATTGATAAATAATCATTGGATATGAGTGAATCAATTAGATATGAATTCTAGATAAGATTTCCTTAAGATCGAGGATTTGAAAGAATCTTAGATAAAATTTCCTTAGGGTTTCAAATTCATTCTAAAGGATCACAAATACCTAACTCTCCTCTAAGATAACAGAATCTCTCTTCATTTAAAGGTTTAGTAATATGTCAGCTAATTGTTCTTCAGTGTTAACATAATCAAGACATATTTCATTATTTGCTACATGTTCTCTTATAAAATGATATCTGATTTCTATGTGTTTAGTTCTTGAATGTTGAATTGGATTCTTTGTTAGATTGATTGCGCTAGTGTTATCACATCTTATGGGTGTTTTATCAAGTGTGATACCATAGTCTTCAAGTTGTCGCTTAATCCATAGGATTTGCGCACAGCAACTTCCAGCCGCTACATATTCAGCTTCAGTAGTTGATAATGCAACTGAATTTTGCTTTTTGCTAAACCATGTGATTAAGTTACTTCCTAAGAAATGGCATGCACCACTTGTGCTTTTCTATCTAGTTTGCATCCAGCATAATCAGAATCCGAATATGCAATTAGATTTAATGTGGAGTCTCTAGAATACCATAAACCTACATTTTTTGTTCCACTTACATATCTTAGTATTCTTTTAACAGCAATTAAATGTGATTCTTTAGGTTCTGATTGAAATCTAGCACATAAACATACTGAAAACATAATATCTGGTCTACTTGCTGTTAAATAAAGAAGGGATCCGATTATACCTCGATAATACTTTTGGTCAACCTTTTTACCTTCTTCATCTTTGTCCAGCTTGCATGAAGGACTCATTGGAGTTCCGAGGGGTTTCATTGATTCCATACCAAACTTCTTTAGGATTTCTCTTGTGTATTTTGTTTGGTTGATGAAGATTCCCTCTTTGCTTTGTTTGATCTGGAGTCCAAGGAAGAAGTTGAGTTCTCCCATCATGCTCATCTCG
Source organism: Calamus simplicifolius (assembly GCA_900491605.1). Taxonomy (NCBI): domain Eukaryota; kingdom Viridiplantae; phylum Streptophyta; class Magnoliopsida; order Arecales; family Arecaceae; genus Calamus; species Calamus simplicifolius. Next base: position 155,323 of record UESW01002473.1, on the reverse strand, counting down.
AATTCTCCCTGCATCAACTTTGCAAATTCTTGACAAAGAGAATCGTTAGTAGCACCAAAAATAATGTCATCTACGTATATTTGTACTACAAGTAAATCTTTACTTTTTCTTTTCAAAAACAAGGTTTTATCAACATTTCCTCTTGTAAAATCATTTTCTATTAAGAATTTACTTAACCTATCATACCAAGCTCTAGGTGCTTGTTTCAAACCATATAAAGCTTTGTGCAATTTAAAAACGTGATTTGAAAATTCGTGATCTTCAAAACCTGGTGGTTGTTCTACATAAACTTCTTCATTTATAAATCCATTTAAAAATGCGCTTTTTACATCCATTTGAAATAAGTTAAAATTCATATGACATGCAAATGCAAGTAATAGCCTAATGGCTTCTAATCTAGCTACAGGCGCAAAGGTTTCATCAAAATCAATACCTTCCTCTTGATTATATCCTTTAGCAACCAATCTAGCTTTGTTTCTAATTACTATGCCATTTTCATCTAGTTTATTTCTAAAAACCCATTTTGATCCTATTACTGAATGATTTTTAGGTCTTTCAACTAGTGTCCAAACATTATTTCTTGTAAATTGATTTAATTCTTCTTGCATTGCTAACATCCAATTATTATCTTTTTCAGCTTCTTCTATAGTTTTGGGTTCAATTTGTGATACAAATGCAAGATGATTACTAATATTTCTCATATATGATCTAGTTCTTATTCCTTGAGATGGATCGCCTATAATCAATTCCTTGGGATGACTATGAGCATATCTCCAGTCTCTTGGAAGATCTGTATCATTATGATCAATATTGACATCATCGTCCTTATGTGAATCATCATCTTTAGCTTCTTGCTCATGATCAGAAGATACTTCAATATTAAGTTTTTCAAGATCTTTTTCAATTATGTTTGTATCTTCCTCATCATCAAGCTTTTCAGAACTAGATGCTAAAGACTCATCGAAAACTATATGAATGGATTCTTCAACTACTAAGGTTTTCTTGTTAAATACTCTATAAGCTTTACTAGTTGTTGAATATCCTAAAAAGATTCCTTCATCAGATTTAGCATCAAATTTTCCTAAATTATTTTTACCATTATTATGAATAAAACATTTACATCCAAATGCATGAAAGTATTTTATATTTGGTTTTCTTTCATTCCAATTCATAAGGTGTTTTCTTTAAGATTGGTCTTATTAATGCTCTATTTAAGATGTAGCATGCTGTGTTAATAGCTTCCGCCCAAAAGTACTTTGGTAGGTTACTTTCGCATAGCATGGTACGGGCCATGTCTTCTAGAGTCCTATTTTTCCTTTCAACTACACCATTTTGCTGTGGAGTCCTAGGGGCTGAAAAATTATGATTAATTCCATTTTCAAACAAAAACTTTCAAATAAGTGATTTTCAAATTCTGTTCCATGATCACTTCTTAGAGATACTATAGTAGTGTTTTTCTCATTTGTGACTTTCTTGAAGAATTTCAGGAATATCGAGAAAGTCTCATCTTTGTGAGCTAAAAACATTACCCAAGTATATCTAGAATAATCATCTACAATCACTAGACCATATTTCTTTCCTCCTAGACTTGTGGTTCTAGTTGGTCCGAAAAGATCCATGTGAAGTAGCTCTAGTGCTCTAGAAGTTGAAACAATGTTTTTAGAGTCGTCTAATATCATCATTGCTTGTCTATGGGAAGCCTTGATGGTCTTTTCTCCTAAGTTTTCTTCAACCACTGGACTATTTTCGACCACCTGCCCCTCTTCTACCATTGGTTTTCCTTTTGATGGGGGGGACTTTTCCTTCGCCACCGACGCTCCTGCCTTCCTCTTTTTTGGCATAGAAGATTGCTGACCAATCTTGGTTTGCTTTGCCTCCTCTGAACAAGATTCAAAAGGATGGGGTTTTTTCTCAAACTTGTGCCTTTCCTAAAAGCTGATTTTTCTCTAGAGCTTGCTCATCTCTCCCTTTATCAGAGCCACAAACTCTGACTTATCAGCTGCAGATATAGTAGATGATAATTTAGTATGTCGTAAAACAGCTAAGGTATAACCAACCTAGGAGGGGGACAAGAGCTTACCTCGGGGATCGACAGGGCTAAGCCTGGCAGCGAAGAGGGCATCTTTCGGCAAGAGAATACTGGCTGAGAATATCCAACCACTATGAATGATGATCAAATCCTCCTTTTCTCATTGCAACAACTTCGGATGTGTGTCTAAATCTTTAACATAATTCGTCCATACTCGAGGAAAATCTGAACCAATGTTCCCTTCAGCGATAAGAAACTGAAATTTCCACTCCTTTATGGAGGACAGGGTTTCTGATACCATTTTGAATGACTTCCAAGGCCCAATATAAGGCCACTCAAAGCTTTTTCCGAATATGAGACTGTAACTAATCTGGAACATAGGAAGTGTTGCTGTCATCCCGATGTGGCTGTACATCGATATGAATCCGATGATGTTGCGCCAACTGTTCGGAGCCACCATTATTGGGAAGATTCTATAAAACCTCATTATATCCTTTACTAATGGATGGATGGGGAACTGAAGACCTGCTCTCAAACTCTCTTCGTAAAATAAGACCCCAGACTCTAGCTACTCTGAAACCCTCTGTTTAGGCTTTGATACCTGAAGAATAATGTCCTGGGGAATCCTATACCTTCGGCGGACTCTCTCCAAACCTTCTGAAGTCATCGCGAAAGTAATGTCGCTCAGGCGTTTCATATTTCCAAGTTGAGAGGAACAAGCTTCAAACGGGATCACAAGAGTCTTGAGAGATGAGTATTTGGAGAAGAAACAAGGAAACCGTGTGGCAAGGGGTAGTGCTTCCTAGCCCCTTTTTAAACTGCTCTAGCAGAAGGCAAGATGTCATCGACGAAGATCCCCAAACGTCCAGGCTGCCAGCGCGGATGCCATAAGCGCAGGGATTTGCCGCGTGTTGTTCCTCCAATCGTCGTATGCGAGAAACGAGGGGTTCTGCCTCATCCACCAAGAAAAATGATGGAGCGGCAATGTGGCATTTATGAAACCATCATTGCGCATATTTTTGACTTCAAATCCTTTCGTCCAAATAAAGCCATCTGGAACTCTACTCCCTATACCCGAACCTGCTCTTCGGACTAGGGAGTGGGGGGCATGTGATGCAGGATAAAATCGTTATTACACCAATATCCGTGCGCACGACGAAAAGGATGAGATCGCTTTCAATTTCTGACTCGTCAGCTACTACGTCCGAAAAAAGACAGCCAATATGCCTCGGCAAGACCGAACTATTCTTATACCTTGGCCAGACCGAGCTATCCTTATACCTTGGTCAGCCCGAGGTATCCTTATACCTCATCCAGACCGAGCTATCCTTATACCTCGGCTAGACTGAGCTACCCTCATACTGCGGCAAGACCGAGGTATCCTTAAACCTTGGCGGGATCGAGCGACCTTCACATCTAGCTCAAGCGCTCTTGCTACCTATCGTCTCGCTGAATCCTCCTCACGATGAACGGCTCCGATGGCCTAATTTTCAAAGTGATTTTCTCAAATAGATATAAGGAGCCAAGTGTGAGAAATTGATGAAAGTTTTAATCCATGACTATCTTGTGGGATACTGACGACGTGGGTTCTTGGCCATCACAAGAAAGAAATAGAGCCAATAATGCCAAATGTAGCCTAGAGTCTATAAATCGCTGAATCTCAAAGCACCCACTAGTTTCTCTAACCATTGATTCTCTAATCAATAGGATTCGAATCACACGGCTTTATAACTAACTTGATTCGAATCAGACTCAAATCATATCGATTTCTCACTTCCCAAGACACGTTCGAAGAGTCAGGTGAATACTTATAAATACCTTGTCCTAAAATTTTTTTAGGTATGCACACTCCTTCACGAAGAACCCATTAGGGCTTGAGCAGGGTTCTTTTTAGCTCTCGAGAAGCCATTCTTGAGGGACCCAAGAGCCTTCTCCTCATATTTGCTTGCTGAGAATCGTCACTGATTTGGGCGTCGGAGGGTCTTTCATAGGGGCCATCCCCAATGCCTCTTGCGTGGAGACAGTTTTGTAGGTTCGTTCGGACAGGAGATCATCATCCAAATTTAGGAACAAGCTGCATCCAAGTCAGAGAACGAAATTCTATGACAAGAAGCCTTTACACGAAGTTCAAAGTGGAGACGGCAAAATCAGTGGGAACGGACTGGTGCACCTAAGATGCTAATACAACAACCAGAGGAAGACCGATCCAAATGGTCATGTACGTTGTTCAAGCCCGTCTACGTAGATGGTGATGCTAAAACTGTCCGATTTTTGCACGTCCAGAGCGGACGCTATGCATGCTTATGGGTGTCTTCCACACCCTCTAGTTCCTGCTTGTTCGCAGGATCAAGAATCGGTGACTGCTTAATCGCAGGATCTGAAGCTCCTGACGAGGACTTGTGCGATGTCTGCACAATCATCGATTGGGAATCACTGCTGATAATGCCCAAACATGTGGCGTTCAAGGGCGATAATGGCAAGTATCTGAGTGCCCGCTGGATCGAGAGACACCAATATCTCAGTTTGCTTCTGATGACATCGGAGATCCAACAGTCCGGAACGAGGTCTTCACCCCTCGAGACGGAAGCATCCGCATAAAGTCCGACCACTTGGGTAAAATTCTGGAGGCGTAGCCCAAATTGGATCAGGGCTGACAGGGATGATACCACCAGTAACAACCCCCACACATTGTTTTGGCCAATCAAGGTTGACAACACTGTCGTCGCTCTCCCCAGTCCACGTTTTGACCCACGGGTTTACAGCTGTCATGACCATTAATGATTAAAACATTTCAAAATTTAGTGTGCTGTGATGATCGATAATGACCAAACTGTGTGGGTTTACAGGATCATTAATGATTAAAACAATCCAAAATTTAGTATGCTGTCATGATCGATCCACGTTTGAACCCCACCACCCCCCACCCATCCACGGGGTTTACAGGATCATTAATGATTAACACAATCCAAAATTTAGTATGCTGTCATGATCGATAATGACCAAATTGCGTAAAAACTTATTGGTACTGTCCTCACGCGATTCACGCCCCCCTTAATGATTATTAATATAGGGTATTAATATAGGGTATTGTATATTTGTTGAACAAAATTTAATTTTATAAAAAAAGTAAAAAGCAGAATATGGTTTTACGTTGAAAAAGTATAGAATCACAATATAGGATTATGACTAAGTCTGTGTATAAAATAAAATAAATATATCAGCTCCTTACTGAAGTGGGCCTCAAGATTTCAATACCAGCTAAGTTATGGTATGATAATTAAGATGCACTTCATATTGCATCTAATCCAGTCTTTTATGAACGAAGTACACATATTGAGATTGATTGCCATTTTGTTCCTAAGAAGATTCAGCAAGATTTGATTTATATATGAAAATAATTTATCCAAGCTTTCTTCTGCATTAAAAAATGATACGATACATGTTATCTATATTTTTTACATTATAATATCTTTTTCAAATAAATTGCTAAGATGTATACGTCTTCCCATAATATCCTTTATACTACCAAACCTATTTTGCAAACTAACTCTATAATATCTTTATGTGATTAAATCTTAATTTTCTTTTATTAAATTATATTTTTAGTCACACTTTCAATATATAATAATCATATATAAATTTAATTTTTAAATAAAAATTATAATTATGATTTACTAATTAAATAACAAATTTATCTCTTTATAAAATAGAGATTCTACCCTAAGAAGATATTTCCGTTTCAATTATACAATCTTTTACAAATGTTGCCCTCTTACATTTCCTTCCCAAAATATATCAAGAATAAAAGGTGGAAGGAAAAAAAAAATAATCAAGGAGCATTAATGAAAAGAAGAATCACAATTCTAGAGAGATATTTGAGGAAGATAAAAAAAGATGGGAAACCAGTTTAGATATGTCCTGTATGGTTGAGTGTTATCTCAAATTAAAAGGAATGTAATTTATCTTTTTTGACCAAAGCAAAAAGAACTTAGATGCCATGATCAGCAATATCCAAAAATTTATTGGCGCTATCATGATCATTAATGATCAAAACGTTCAAAAATTTATGGTGCTTCCGTGACCAATAATGATCAATAATATCCAAAAATTTTATCGGTGCTGTTATTGATCAATAATATCGAAAAACTTATCGGTGATGTTATTATCAATAATGATCAATAACATCTAATTAAAAGTTTGTCGTTTCTGTTATGATCAATAATGACCAATAACATCCAAAAATTTGTCGGTGTGGGCTACAAGCAGCCAAAAAAAAAAAATGAGAGGGAAAAGCGCGGCTTATCATCAGTGCGCGCTTTTCCTTATAAATGACGCAGAGAAGTGTGAAGAGAGATTCATCAAAAAAAGAAGAAAAAAAAAAAAAGCGAGTAGAGAGAAGCGAGAAAATGGCATTGCCAAGGTTTGTCGTGCTGAAATCGAAGTACAATGACAAATACTTGCGCTACATTGCAGAAGATTCACAGATGCATGCCTTCCTCCAATTCTCCGGAGAGCAGGTTGCGAGTCCTTACGCGAAGTTCGAAGTGGAGATGGCAAAGAGTGGGAATGGACTAGTGCACATAAGATGCTGCTACAACAACAAATACTGGGTAAGGTGGTCGCAGAACCACTGGTGGATTGTTGGGGCGGCTGACCAACCGGAGGAAGACCAATCCAAATGGTCGTGTACGTTGTTCAAGCCCGTCCAGGTAGACGGTGATGCTACAACACTTCGATTTTTGCACGTCCAGCTTGGACACTATGCGTGCTTATGGAGGATTGCCGAGCCCTTTAATTCCTGCTTATTCGCAGGATCAAAAGATCCTGACCGGGACTCGTGCGATGTCTGCACGGTCATCGATTGGGAATCACTGTTGATAATGCCCAAACATGTCGCATTCAAGGGCGATAATGGCCAGTATCTCAGTGCCCGCTGGATCGAGGGGTACCAATATCTGCAGTTTGCCTCCGATGATATCGGAGATCCAACAGTGGGCAACGAGGTCTTCACCACTGGAGACGGAAGCATCCGCATCAAGTCCGATTACTTCGGTAGATTCTGGAGGCGTAGCCCAAATTGGATCTGGGCTGATACGGATGACACCACCAGCAACAACCCCGACACATTGTTTTGGCCAATCATGGTTGACAACGCTGTCGTCGCTCTTCGCAACTTGGGCAACAACAATTTCTGCAAGAGACTCACCACGGAGGGCAAGACAAACTGCCTTAATGCCGCCATCTCCACTATTTCCAAAGAGGCCCGAATGGAGGTGGAAGAGGTTGTTATTTCCAGGCAAATCTATAACGTCGATTTTCGCCTCCTGGATGCCAGGATCTACAACCAGAGAGTCCTCACGATGGCCACCGGAACTGCCGTAAACAGGACCCAAGAACCCAACAGTGCAGAAGTGAATCTCTCATATACAGACACTAAGAGCAGTAATTGGAATTCCAGTGTTACATTGAAGTTGGGTGTCAAAACTAGCGTCAAAACAGGCGTTCCATTCATCGCAGAAGGAAATATTGAAATATCGGCAGAATTCGAGGGATCATACAGCTGGGGAGAAACGAAGGAATCGACAACTAAATTGGAGACCGTGTACAAGGTTACTGTGCCGCCGATGACCATGGTGACAGTGAGTCTGCTGGCAACAATGGGTTCGTGTGACGTTCCCTTCTCATACACTCAACGCGACACTCTTACTAGTGGGAAGCAGACTACCTATCGCATGGACGACGGCGTTTACACAGGCGTCAATTCCTTCAACTTCAAGTATGAGACCAAACAAGAAAAGCTGTGACGTCAAAATTAATGCGAAGAAACAAAATACTAATATTTGTGGGTTGATGGCGTCTCTTTGGTGTGGGTTGAAAAACCAAGCCTAGTCCCAGTCCGGTATGGTTTCAGGTTTCTGTTGTTCCAGTGTTAATTTGTGATGTGTTTTTTATCTGTTTTTGTCCTGAATTTCAAGCTTTGGGGTTCGGGTCTTCCGGTGCTTGTCCAATAAGTATTGGTGTGTTTGGAGTGTGAGGAGGAGTTCTAGTTTGTTGTGTGAACGAGTCTCCTCTGTGAGAGTTACGTGTGCCTCCTTATGATTATGTAAGTTGTCAGTCAATAAAAGTTCGCTTTGTGTGTATGAATCTCTTGATAATTTGTGTGGTTTGATTAGATTAATGCTTCCGCAAGCTATGCTGTATGCGGAATCACTAAAATTTTGGTTTCAACTTCATGAAACCCTCATGGGACTCCACTCGTCTACTGGGCGTGACCTAGTGGTTTAAAAGGCTTGTTGCATGCACTAAATGCTATCGAGTTCCTTGTGAAAGTGGCATCTTTATTATATTTTGTTTTGGGGTACAATAATTAATGTTGTAGTAGGCTTTCTCCGCTGCTTCTACTACGTTACTACGTGCATAGCCGCACACAACTCAATGAGAGACATGTTGGCATCCCTCTCTACTAATTTATGTTGTATTTAACCGTTGCATGCATGGTAAGTAAAGAGATTAAATAAAAAACCATTTTGAAGTCTAGATCATTTATTTCTTGACTCAGGCTCTGTATTAAGCACATAGATAATAGAAGAGGAAGAAGAGGGAGAGATACTAGGTCGAAAGGAAATCTTATTCTTGGAAAGAAAGATATTTTTGAAATAATTAATACCAATTATCTCTAAGTTGATTACTGAAAATCTATGGCCATTGCTAACTAGGGCATAACCTATGAAGAAAACATTAGTAGTTTTAAGTCAAATCTTCTTACGTCTAGATTTTGGAACATAAACATTGGCTAAGCACCCTACATTTTTAGAAAAATTAGCTTGGAGTGTCTACCTTTCTAAAGTTCATAAAGGCTTCCATCACTATTCCTAAAGAGAAGATTGCTGAGGATGAAGCGAGCAAAAAAAGGATTCCCCTCTACAGATTCTTTAGTAGATGATAGCTAACAAGCATAGTATTTACCATATCCATAAAGTTTGATTTTTTCACTCCATAATGTCATTACATTATGGTATATAGGGAGCAGTGACCTCATGTGCAATAGCAAATTCTTCACCAAAATAGGGTTACAATAGTTGAAATGTATTCACCACCTTCATCAAATCTAGGAATCCTAATTTTCTTTTCTAATTAGTTTTCTACCTCAGCTTTATATATTTTAAACCTATATAGAACTTTATCCTTAGTTTTAAGGAGGAAAAAATAATAAAAACAAAAGAAATTATTAATGAAGGTAATAAAGTAGCAATTGCTAGCTACATGTTGGAGTTCTCTTTTATTGCGGTCGAACGAACGTGGCAGGGGAGGACCCCTTGCCATGATAAAAGGGGGGGAGGAGCTCCTCCTCCACCCTTGTCCACACCGTGCCACCACAGCTCCTCCCCCACCCTTGTCCACACCGTGCCACCACTGTCGGTAAACTTCGCTACTCCTAGCTGAAAAGAGAGAGGGAAGGGAAGAGGGGGGAGAGAGAGAGGCGCAGCTGTGTGTTGGCCATGTTGTGGCTAGGCTATGCCGCGGCCATGCCAAGGGTAGGCCGGCGGCCTCACGCGGCCACCTGGACTGATGGCTCTAATAGGGGGAAGGGAGCTGTTGTTGTACAGTAAAGGAAGAAAGAGAGAGGGCCACCGAGCGACCCTCCATGGAAGTTCGATTCCCATCTTGGTTTGGGTTTGGCGGCATGCTCGCTGGCTCACCGGGCCCAAGCTGTGGGCGGCAGCCCCCACCAACACCGAGGCGGCATCTGGTGGGGTCCGGCTGGCAGGAGGAGGCTGATCATGCCGCCGCCTAGGGAAGAGATAGAGACAGCAAGGAGGAAGATGATAGGATTTTCTTAATTTTAAAGATCTTTTCAAATTCATAAGATTCTCTTGATTTGAATGATCTAGTCATTAAGGGAAATATCTAATCTTAGACAATATTAGTTCCATTAGAAGATTTCTTTATATGATTTGTATTTAGATTTTCTTAAATAATTAGGGTTTCAATCCTATAAATATGTAACCGCCCTTCTGGCTTATTATGATAAAATAATATTATTGGTTTATTTTCTTTGAAGGCTCAACCACCTCGAAGTGATTATCAGAAGGCTTGATTCCCTTGAAACGGTCATCTGAATGCATGATCCCCTCGATGCGATCACATTTATCTTAAATTCCCTATTCTATCTATTGTTACGATCGGAGTCTGTAATAGTTACTATGAGAGCCAGGTATCGATAACCTAATACTTTTCCATCTTTCATATTATTTCTTCCATTTTTCTTCATCCAAAAAAATCTGTGCTTTTTTATTACCACCCAAAATCATCTAGCTCCTTAAAAAAAAATCCTTGTTTCTTTTTATTACCCCAAAACCAATCCAGATCTTATATTAAAAAAAAATCTCAGTCTTACTTTCTACTTTTCCCTATCTTAAAAAGAAAAGATCTTCTTTTGTTTACCGACTTCCCTCTTTGTTGTCGCCAATCTTTATCGTTGATCCTCTAACCATGCCTTTGTCGAGCTACCACCGCTACCTCCTCCCATCCCAACTACATCGAAAGCATTATGGGCTCGTAACCCACTTGCAAAAATAAATCTTGTTGAAAAACAAAAGAGAAAAGGAGGAAGAAAAAATAAAAAAAAGAAGAGAGAGAGGAAAAAAAAGAAGAGAAAAAAAAAGAAAGAGAGAAAAAAAGGAAGAGAGAGAGAGAAAAAAAAGAAGAGAAGAGAAAGGGAAGGAGAGAAAGTTCTCTCTTATTTTCAAGGAGATTTATTGCCAAGATCTATAAAGATATGGTAGAAGGAACTCATTGACAATAGTGGGAAAAGCATATAGAAAGTGATATTAAAAGTTTAAGAGAAACAACGAAAGCATCAATATTTGAGCTATGGGAATCTAATAAGCAGCTAATTGATACTTTGGCTATTTTGAAAAAATAATTATGGGCGTGAGAAAAGAAAATTTTGGTAAATCTTTAAGTAGCAGCCACCAGATCCTATAATAAGGATTTGATCACTATAGGGAAATGGAAAGAATGATCCAGTCCCGAACCTCATGCCATGAAGTTTCTTGTTCTGATGAAGAATTCATCAAGTTGTGCCAAGCCTCCATGATGCATGAATATCAATTCCAATTTGAACAATTCATTAACAATACTATAGGATTAACTGAAGAATTTTTTGTAAGTTGCTTTGTTGATGGACTTAAAAAAGAAATAAAGCATGCAATTCGTATGTTCCAGCCAACCAATATGGCTAAAGCTATTGGGTTGGCTAGGCTTAAGGAAGAGCAATTGTTTGCTTTATGCAAGCAAAAGGATAGCTATTCTAATATAGAAAAGCAAGTTAATTCTGAACCTATATCTAAAGAGATGTACATAATTTTTGGTATTGATCTGAAACCCATGCAGCAATTGTTCATCTTCTAATGGTGTGGACCATATGGGATTTGAACTATCTAGTGAATGAGATGATGACTATAACATTCTTGTACTAAATAGCCAAGATCTCTGTTATTCAAGCCTGCAAACTAAAGAAGTTGATGGTATATCTAAAGAAAATCAGCAATGCTTTGGTAGTGCGTACAAGATTTCTAATTATTTTCTTGGTACAAAATCTACTCATCTATAAGCATCTATTAATGCAGTAACTTTTTCTCAAATAGCTATCTCAAAGAGTTCGACATCAGCATCTAAGCCTTATCAGCCCTCATAAATTACAATGAAGCCATTAGAAGCACGATAAGCTAATATGGCATGAAACAATCATCTGTTATTGCAAGATTCTCTAATAAATGATGGTGCTGGTACAATAAAATTGGGTGATCTTCTAGTTTAATACAAGCAACAGATTGGTTCTCACATGGATTTACTTTTAATCCTGGTCTACAAAAACTACGTACTGCATCATATAATGAGGACCTCACAAACCTTATATCTATTGTTTATCGTTGGACCTTAGTGGATACATATAGATCAAGCTTCTATTTTAATGGGTTGGAAATAAGGATGATGGAAGAGGCTGCAAGCAGCAAAAGAAGTTTCTTGATTTTTAACCTCTAGGACAAGGTTGATTTTAAGGGGGGTGGAATGATAGGATTCCCTAATTTTGGAGATCTTTTTAAATCTATAAGATTTTCTTGATTTGAAGGATCTAGTCATTAAGAAAAACTCATGATCTTAAACAATAATTTATTTTCTCAATTATGCATTAGTTTCATTAGAATTTTTTTTTATAATTTGTGTTTAGCTTTTCTTAAATAATTAGGATTTCAACCTTATAAATATGTAACAGCCCTTCTGGCTTATCATGGTAAAATAATATTATTGGTTTGTTTTATTTGAAGGCTCAACCTTCTTGAAGTGGATATCAGGAGGCCTGACCCCCTTGAAACAGTCATCTAGATGCATGATACCCTCGAAGCAATCACAATTATCATAAATTCCCTATTCTATATATCGTTGTGATTGGGGTTTGCAACAGAAGAAAGAAAAGAGGAGGAAGAAGAAAAAAAAGAGAGGAAAAAAGGGAAAGAGGAGGCCATCGCCAGCAGTTGGCACTGGGCAGGTCGTCGGTGGCTGATCGGCTAGCCAAGGAGGGGCCGATAGCTACCCTAGGCCGCCGGCAACCTAAACCCCTGGTTCGGGTGAACCAGGGGCGGGGGAAGAAGAGAGATAGGGACTGGGCTGGGCCCGGTTCAGCCCAGCCCCGTGAACCAGTTTGGGCCCAATTTTTGGGCCTCAAATTGGGTCAGGCCCAACAAGAGGATGGTGGTGTTTGGATCAGCTTTGATCCTAGTTTCTTAAAAAAAATTTATTTTTTCATTTGGGCTAATATATTTGAACATATTTAACCTCAAAGTTGGGTCTAGGATTAGACTGAGTAGAGTATAGGAGTTATTTTGAAATCTTGATTTTAAAGATTAAAAATTTTAAAATTTATGTTATAGGTATCTAGGAGCCAAAATAGCTGATTTGCATCCTTGGATTAGTGTTGGAGGTAAGTAAGCCAATTATCATGATTTTCATGAATTATTAAAATATGCAAATTATGAATTTAATGATATATTGATTTATGTGTAGTATTATTTGAAAAATGAGAAAATGAATTTGGTACCCCATATAAACAAATGACTATTTTACATGGTTAGTAACTCGTACATGCATATGATTATTTGACTTGATTATTTTGTAATTGTTAAATATTTGGTACCTTGCATAATTAATTGATTATTTGATATGGTTATTTGAAATTGCTAATTTTTGCAAATAGTTGGTCTTTATACATGCAGTTGATTATTGACATGGTTATTTTGAATTATTAACTCTGCAAAGTATTTGGTACATCAAAATTATTATACACTTTATACATATGTATTTTGATATGTTCAAACCACTGTAAATATGAAAAGCATATTTTTGCAATAATACATATTATCTTGTATATATTATGTGAAAGTAATATTTTTTGAATATACTATTATGTATCACCGTAGTCCACTATGACATGACATGACATAATATGCCATATGACTCTGAGATCCACCTCCACAAGGAGAATATATGGAGGACACACACCCATAGGATGTACTATGATAGGATACAGCATGTTATGCTATATGACTCTAGAACCCACCTTCACATAGGGAATATGTAGAGGTCACATGCCCATAGGTGTGCTGTGACAGGATATGGCATGTTATACTATATGACTCTGGGATCCATCTTCACAGGAGGAATATGTGAAGGACACATGCCCATAGAGTGTGTTGTGACATAATACAACATGTTATACTACATGACTTTGGAACCCATCTCCACAGGAGGAATATGTGGAGGACACACACTCCTAGGATGTGCTGTGATAAGTTATGTTATATATATATATGTTACATGACACTAATACCAAGACCCTTCCTTTATAGGGGACATATAAGGAGGATACACCTTTGAGGTATTTTATTTATGGATGTAATGTATGACCGTGGCACATTGGTATAAAAAAATATTTACTTATTGATTATAGTGGTATAGTGGATTTGATTAAAAATTATATATTTAAAATAGTACTGCTTTCAAAATTATTTTGAGCATATGATATGCATGATTTGATAACATGATAAAATGTATTTGAATTATGAAAGCTTGACATATATTTTTATATATGAGAACCGATTTGCTATAAACTTGAAATGACTATATTATGCTAATGTATGCTTACTTACTGAGTATGGGCTCATTTAAATTTCACAATATTTTTTAGAGCCAACAAAATGAAGAGGGCAACAACTGGGATAGTTTGAAGCTACATCTGTGAATAGATCATATTTTGTCACATGTAACCCATAATATGATTTTGTAATTTTGATTAATTGCCTAGATATTAGATGATTTGTATTAAGAATATTTTGGATTTTGAATAACATATAATTATTATCTTTTCTTGTATAAATTAAACTGTTATAAAATGCCTTGCATGCTTGGCATATGGTGGGTTGTCACCCCTGGGCCACCACCATTGGGTTTGAGGCGTGACAATTACTAGAGAGGCCCGAATGGAGGTGGAAGAGCTTGTCATTTCTAGGCAAATCTATAATGTCAAATTGCACCTCCTGGATCTACAACCAGAGAGCCCTCACGATGGCCACCGGAGTGGCTGTTAACAGGACCCAAGAACCCAACAATGCAAAAGTGAAGGTTTCACATACGGAGACTACGAGCAGTACTTGGAATGCCACTATCTCATTGAAGTTGGATTTCAAAATAAGCATCAAAACCGGCAATTCATTCATTGCAAGAGGATCTACCGAAATTTTGGCCGGCTTTTAGGGAGTATATGGGTGGGGAGAAACTAAGGAATCGACAACTCAAGTGGGGACTTGGTACAAGGTTATTGTGCCGCCAATGACCATGGTGACAGTGAGTCTGCTAGCAATGATGGGTTCGTGTGACGTTCCCTTCTCATACTCTCAAAGCGACACTCTTACCAGTAGGCAACGAATTACCTCTAACATGGACGATGGCATTCACATAGGCATTAATTGCTTCAATATGAGACCAACCAAGTAGACCTATCATTACCAGAAATTAACCTTTCAGCAAGGAACAAAATTCCTTGGTGAAGAGTTTCGAGGGATTTTCAAGGAAAATTCATCCCTTGGAATATATGATATTGGTGAAAGTCTCCCTCAAAAATCAGTAAGGGAATTTTTGAACCAACCATTTTTCAAGGGATTCACTAACCAAATCATGATTACAAAGGGATTCATTCCTTGCTAAAAATTAATGGTGATTTGAATCCATGACCAACTGATTACGGAATAAGTACCTTACCATTACACCAATCTATGAAAGCCCAGGTTATTTCTTAGCGAGGAGATTCCACTATTCAACCACTTAATAAAGGCATGGAAGCAATGGTTTGAACTATGACCAAAGGGTTCAAAGGCTAGCCCCTTACCGCTGCGCCAATTTGATTGTTGGCAACAAAGGATGTAAGCCCAGGATTTTGATAACATTTGAATAAGTTAGAGAGAGAGGGAGGAATGAAGGATTTTTTTATATTTAATTAATGGTATTAAAAATCAGTACATATTATTAATTTTACTTATGACTTTTATTTTTATGCTAGTGAGAGAATCTGTAAATAACATATGCTTGGTACAAGATTTTAAAATCACTAAGGGATTTCTAAGAAAAAATCCCTATCTGATATCATTTTTTTTGTTTTTAAAAATATCTTACCAGCTCCAAGAAATTTATCCCTTAGTAAATCTCTAAGGGATCTAACTTTATTTACAAATTCATTGCTAAAAATTGTTTAAATAATCACTCATTGATACCTTGCAGCTTACCAAGGGATTTTCAAAGAATTTATCAGGGAAATATATATCTCTAGCAAATCCCTTAGAGATTTCTTACTGAAACTATATTTTAAATGTAATTTAAAATCCCTTGAAAATTCCTTTCTAATCCTTTGGTAATTTTGGACAAATCCCTTGATGATGTCCCTTGATGAAAGGTTGATTTCTGATAGTGTGTGATATGATAAACCAAGCCTAGTCCTACTAAACCAGGATGGTTTCAAGTTTTTGCTATTTCAAGCAGTACCTGGAATGCCAGTTGTTTCAAGAAATATTTCTAATGGGATCATACCATCGTCGAGAATGTTGGAGTAAACTTCATCGATAAAAAGTGTATTTCCAAAGCCATTGAAAGAGATGTTTTTCTGAACACTTGGTCCTAAGAAAAAAAAAGTTTAAACCATCAAAAATAAGACAATAGTTACAATAAATGTGTATGACCAAACATAATCAATTTGACTCTTTAATATTATTATCTTCAGATTTAAGGGAACTATCATCTTGATGACTCTCTTCATCTAAAACTTATTTAGATTTACTTTGCATATTTAAAATGGGGACCAAAATCTAGAATCTCATATTTACATTGAGACAGTCATTACAAGAATTTTTAAAATTAGTGATGCCATTTTGGCATTGCTAATGGAAAAAATGCATAGCTAAACAAATTAGCGATGCGACAGCAACGTCCAAAAATAAACCACGAATACATAGGTCACTAATTAGCGATGCCAATTAGGTGTCGCTAATAGGGCATCGGTAATACAAATTTGAGATATTTTGAATGGCATCCCTCATCAACCTCAACCATCCAGCCATCATGATTTTAAATTTGAGAGATGCTATTATTTTGTCTTCTTACTATAGCTCCAAGAGAAAACTTGGCCTTAGCATCCCTATTTTTCAACCATTACACCTTAAACTTCTATTTTCAATAAAGCCATGTTTGAATTTATAAATTAAAATATAAATAGAAATATAAAAATATAAACTAAACCAAACATTTAGACAAAAATATAAAAATAAATAAATAAGCCCGTAGGAAAAGCTAAAATGGTTCCATGCTTACCATATCAAACTTGTCATTATTTCTTGAATCCATGGCGATAGAGTTTATCCTAACCATCCGGTTTCCACTCATTTGTATCTTCTTCAGCTTGAAACCATCCGAACATAGCCGAGGCATCTCGAAACCATAGGAAATTCCATGTCAAATCGAAAAAGCATGCATACATTAATACAGAGCACGTTTTTGATTCGTAGTTTTGCGATATGGACTACGCTATCCATCAAAAATAAACCCAAAACGAGAAGAACTTTATATATATATATATATATATAAGAAACCCTAGATCTACGAGCTGGTTAACTTGGTGCCCTCAGAGATGGTGTGCTTGGCGAGCTTGCCAAAGAGGATGAGGCGGACGGAGGTCTAGATCTCTCGAGAGATGATGCTCAGCTTCTTGTTGTATCGGGCAAGCTTGGCCGCCTTATGGGCAAGCTTCTGGAAGATGTCGTTGATGGAGTTCATGATGCCCATGTCCTTGCTCAAGATCTCAATGTCCAGGTGGACCTGCTTCGGTACTTTAAATATGTAGATCTTGTAGGTCTCGATGCTCTTCTTCTCCTTCTTCTTCTTCTTCTTCTTGTTGCCGGCACCTCCTTCCTTGCTGGGGAGACGCTTCTCGGCCTTGGGCTTCTTCTTGGTGAGGGCTTTCTTTTCCACTGCCTTCTTCTCCTTCTCTTCTGCTGGCTTCTCGGGAAAATATCATTCCGATGCTTTTGCAAGCGTCGAAATAAAGAGAGTGGAGGCAATACTTTTCAACGCTGGAAAAAGCATTGGAAAAAAGCCACTTAAAGCGTGGGGTCTCGATCTGAGGAACCCCAATTCGCCTGGCCTCTTCGACAAGAGTTTTAGCATGGGAGACTTCAGCCTGAGAAATTTTGGCCTGCTTGCCCCTTTCTCCCGACACCTCAATTGGAGGAACCTCGTTCCGGACCTCCTCCTCGTCTGAGGACTCCTCTTGATCCATGGTTATCTGCCCTACTTCCTTTAGCTTCTTCGGCATCTAGATCCCTCCCTCAACCTCTCTTGATTCTTTAGGAAGAAGCCCCCCCAGCAGAAGGCTCCTCCTGTGCCTCGGTATCTATATCAACTTTCCTCATCTCCACAATTGGAGCTAACGGTTCTCCTTTGCATATTAAGGGTGCTTTTGGGCTGCTAACCCCCTTAGAGCACAACTCTTTGTCTTCGGACAGAGGGGCTATAGGACCAATTGGCGGCGTTCCATCAGAGTCGTCTAATATCATCATTGCTTGTCTATGGGAAGCCTTGATGGTCTTTTCTCCTAAGTTTTCTTCAACCACTGGACTATTTTCGACCACCTGCCCCTCTTCTACCATTGGTTTTCCTTTTGATGGGGGGGACTTTTCCTTCGCCACCGACGCTCCTGCCTTCCTCTTTTTTGGCATAGAAGATTGCTGACCAATCTTGGTTTGCTTTGCCTCCTCTGAACAAGATTCAAAAGGATGGGGTTTTTTCTCAAACTTGTGCCTTTCCTAAAAGCTGATTTTTCTCTAGAGCTTGCTCAGCTCTCCCTTTATCAGAGCCACAAACTCTGACTTATCAGCTGCAGATATAGTAGATGATAATTTAGTATGTCGTAAAACAGCTAAGGTATAACCAACCTAGGAGGGGGACAAGAGCTTACCTCAGGGATCGACAGGGCTAAGCCTGGCAGCAAAGAGGGCATCTTTCGGCAAGAGAATACTGGCTGAGAATATCCAACCACTATGAATGATGATCAAATCCTCCTTTTCTCATTGCAACAACTTCGGATGTGTGTCTAAATCTTTAACATAATTCGTCCATACTCGAGGAAAATCTGAACCAATGTTCCCTTCAGCGATAAGGAACTGAAATTTCCACTCCTTTATGGAGGACAGGGTTTCTGATACCATTTTGAATGACTTCCAAGGCCCAATATAAGGCCACTCAAAGCTTTTTCCGAATATGAGACTGTAACTAATCTGGAACATAGGAAGTGTTGCTGTCATCCCGATGTGGTTGTACATCGATATGAATCCGATGATGTTGCGCCAACTGTTCGAAGCCACCATTATTGGGAAGATTCTATAAAACCTTATTATATCCTTTACTAATGGATGGATGGGAAACTGAAGACCTGCTCTCAAACTCTCTTCATAAAATAAGACCCCAGACTCTAGCTACTCTGAAACCCTCTGTTTAGGCTTTGATACCTGAAGAATAATGTCCTGGGGAATCCTATACCTTCGGCGGACTCTCTCCAAACCTTCTGAAGTCATCGCGGAAGTAATGTCGCTCAGGCGTTTCATATTTCCAAGTTGAGAGGAACAAGCTTCAAACGGGATCACAAGAGTCTTGAGAGATGAGTATTTGGAGAAGAAACAAGGAAACCGTGTGGCAAGGGGTAGTGCTTCCTAGCCCCTTTTTAAACCGCTCTGGCAGAAGGCAAGATGTCATCGACGAAGATCCCCAAACGTCCAGGCTGCCAGCGCGGATGCCATAAGCGCAGGGATTTGCCGCGTGTTGTTCCTCCAATCGTCGTATGCGAGAAACGAGGGGTTCTGCCTCATCCACCAAGAAAAATGATGGAGCAGCAATGTGGCATTTATGAAACCATAATTGCGCATATTTTTGACTTCAAATCCTTTCGTCCAAATAAAGCCATCTGGAACTCTACTCCCTATACCCGAACCTGCTCTTCGGACTAGGGAGTGGGGGGCATGTGATGCAGGATAAAATCATTATTACACCAATATCCGTGCGCACGACGAAAAGGATGAGATTGCTTTCAATTTCTGACTCTCAGCTACTACGTCCGAAAAAAGACAGCCAATATGCCTCGGCAAGACCGAACTATTCTTATACCTTGGCCAGACCGAGCTATCCTTATACCTTGGTCAGCCCGAGGTATCCTTATACCTCATCCAACTGAGCTATCCTTATACCTCGGCTAGACCGAGCTACCCTCATACTGCGGCAGGACCGAGGTATCCTTAAACCTTGGCGGGATCGAGCTACCTTCACATCTAGCTCAAGCGCTCTTGCTACCTATCGTCTCGCCGAATCCTCCTCACGATGAACGGCTCCGATGGCCTAATTTTCAAAGTGATTTTCTCAAAATAGATATAAGGAGCTAAGTGTGAGAAATTGATGAAAGTTTTAATCCATGACTATCTGGTGGGATACTGACGACGTGGGTTCTTGGCCATCACAAGAAAGAAATAGAGCCAATAATGCCAAATGTAGCCTAGAGTCTATAAATCGCTGAATCTCAAAGCACCCACTAGTTTCTCTAACCATTGATTCTCTAATCAATAGGATTCGAATCACACGGCTTTATAACTAACTTGATTCGAATCAGACTCAAATCATATCGATTTCTCACTTCCCAAGACACGTTCGAAGAGTTAGGTGAATACTTATAAATACCTTGTCCTAAAATTTTTTAGGTATGCACACTCCTTCACGAAGAACCCATTAGGGCTTGAGCAGGGTTCTTTTTAGCTCTCGAGAAGCCATTCTTGAGGGACCCAAGAGCCTTCTCCTCATATTTGCTTGCTGAGAATCGTCACTGATTTGGGCGTCGGAGGGTCTTTCATAGGGGCCATCCCCAATGCCTCTTGCGTGGAGACAGTTTTGTAGGTTCGTTCGGACAGGAGATCATCGTCCAAATTTAGGAACAAGCTGCATCCAAGTCAGAGAACGAAATTCTATGACAAGAAGCCCTTACACGAAGTTCAAAGTGGAGACGGCAAAATCAGTGGGAACGGACTGGTGCACCTAAGATGCTAATACAACAACCAGAGGAAGACCGATCCAAATGGTCATGTACGTTGTTCAAGCCCGTCTACGTAGATGGTGATGCTAAAACTGTCCGATTTTTGCACGTCCAGAGCGGACGCTATGCATGCTTATGGGTGTCTTCCACACCCTCTAGTTCCTGCTTGTTCGCAGGATCAAGAATCGGTGACTGCTTAATCGCAGGATCTGAAGCTCCTGACGAGGACTTGTGCGATGTCTGCACAATCATCGATTGGGAATCACTGCTGATAATGCCCAAACATGTGGCGTTCAAGGGCGATAATGGCAAGTATCTGAGTGCCCGCTGGATCGAGAGACACCAATATCTGCAGTTTGCTTCTGATGACATCGGAGATCCAACAGTCCGGAACGAGGTCTTCACCCCTCGAGACGGAAGCATCCGCATAAAGTCCGACCACTTGGGTAAAATTCTGGAGGCGTAGCCCAAATTGGATCAGGGCTGACAGGGATGATACCACCAGTAACAACCCCCACACATTGTTTTTGGCCAATCAAGGTTGACAACACTGTCGTCGCTCTCCCCAGTCCACGTTTTGACCCACGGGTTTACAGCTGTCATGACCATTAATGATTAAAACGTTTCAAAATTTAGTGTGCTGTGATGATCGATAATGACNCAAGAGACTCACCACGGAGCGTAAGACAAGCTGTCTTAATGCCGCCGTCTCCACTGTTACCAGGGAGGCCCGAATGGAGGTGGAAGAGCTTGTCTTTTCCAGGCAAATATATAATGTCAAATTTCGCCTCCTGGATGCCAGGATCTACAACCAGAGAGCCCTCACGATGGCCACCGGAAAGGCTGTTAACAGGACCCAAGAACCCAACAGCGCAAAAGTGAAGTTCTCATATACAGAGACTAAGAGCAGTACTTGGAATGCCAGTGTTTCATTGAAGTTGGGCGTCAAAACAAACATCAAAACCGGCATTCCGTTCATCGCAAGGGGAGTTATTGAAATTTTGGCCGACTTTCAGGGAGCATACGAGTGGGGAGAAACTAAGGAATCAACAACTGAAGTGGGGACTGAGTACAAGGTTATTGTGCCGCCAATGACTATGGTGACGGTGAGTCTTCTAGCAACGATGGGTTCATGCGACGTTCCCTTCTCATACTCTCAAAGCGACACCCTTACCAGAGGGCAACGGATTACCTATAACATGGACGACGGCGTTTACACAGGCATCAATATAATTGCTTCAACTTCAAGTATGAGACCAACTAAAGAAGAGCTGTGATGCGATATATATGCGAACAACCAAAACTAATGTTTGTCGGTAGCATCTCGGGTTTTGGATCATAAACCAAGTCTTGTCCTAACCCCGTACGTACGGATTTAAAAGTTTTTGCTGCTTCAAGCGGTACCTGGAATATTAATTATGCCCGTTGTTTCAAGAAATATTTCTAATGGAATCATATACCATCACCGATGGCGTGAATAAAGTTCACCGATAGAAGCGTATTTCCAAAAGCTATCGATTTTTTTTTTCTCATTTTCAGAAGGCTTGATGCTATTGAGTGCAAATAGGCTAATAACTTTTTTTGGTATTGTAATATTTTTGAGGAACTAAATCATTGAAATTAACTGACCATATATGAGAGTAATTTGTCATAAAAGTATTCAAAATTAAAAAAAACTGTTATTTTAATGTGAGTAGCCTGCTCTCAAAAATTATTACTTTCACTAGCTACAACAGCATTTTCAAAAGATATCACCATTGAAAATAATCAAAATTGATATCATTGTTCTATCTAATTTCGCAGCACTTCAACAACAAGACCATCCAGTCCTAATTTCTAGAGGGCTATTTCTTTTGCATATTTAGCATTGAACTCTGCTTCATGCGTGAGGATGCAAACGGTAGGTCCTGTGACGTACTCATTGCAGACATCCTTTGAATTGGTCTTGTTAGGATGGATGATTTTACGTGATACATATGTTTCATTGAGCATAGCTATGACCAGCAACGCTTATTGTAACTTTATCTTTGTATGCTTTGATGGTCCAGTAATATCCGTAAAGCCTGGGAAACAAAGTGATGAGCAATCCACTGTCTAGTGTTCTTTCAGGTATCATTTATGACTTTGCTAGTAGACGCGTGATTTTGGAGATCTCTGTTTTTTTTTTTTTTTTTTTCAGCCAAGGGACTGAAGGTCGGTCATAGATGGTTGTGATGACCCGTTTATCGCTGCACCGTAGTAGATAGTTTGGGGTGCGATGGGTCGTGGGTTGCTTGGAGGGCAGTACGATTCATCCTGCCTTAACGCATCTTGGCCCAGCCCCAATGTATAATGCCCAAGGATTGTTGGCCCATATATGACATGGGAAAGGATTTTGTGCATCGCATCCGGTGCAATAAATCCTACGTGGGCTGTATCGTTCCTTTTTATTGGTCCATACGCATACGATATTCATTAAAAAATGTTAAGACACCTTTATGACATCCCAAGAAAAAATTTACGACATCAGTTTTAAACTTACGACACACATTAAGAAAGTAAAAAAAAAATTACGACACACTAGTGTAAACTTATGACACCGTAGCTATAAAATTACGATACCCACTCAGAAAATGTGTCTGTACACAAATTTCAAAAGAAAAAAGCTGAACGGGTATTAATGCACGTCACGTTAAAATTTAAAATGACATCCCAGTTTTAAACTTACAACACCCCAGTTTTAAACTTACGATACCCATTAAGAAAGAAAAAAAAAATTACGACATCCTAGTTATAAACTTACGATACCGTAGCTATAAAATTACGACACCCACTCAGAAAACGTATGTACACAAATTCCAAAAGAAAAAAGCTGAGTGGGTATTAATGCATGTCATGTCAAAATTTAAAATGACATCCCAGTTTTAAACTTACGACACCCTAGTTTTAAACTTACAACATCTATTCAGAAAGCAAAAAAAATTACGACAATCTAGTTTTAAACTTATGACACCCTAGTTTTAAACTTACGACATCCGTTCAAAAA
This sequence comes from Calamus simplicifolius, assembly GCA_900491605.1. Lineage (NCBI taxonomy): Eukaryota > Viridiplantae > Streptophyta > Magnoliopsida > Arecales > Arecaceae > Calamus > Calamus simplicifolius. The sequence continues at coordinate 131,596 of UESW01002473.1, read as the reverse complement.
AACGGTACATAAATTTATAAAAAAGCTGAACGTGTATTAATGCACGTCAGATAGCTTTTTTTAAAAAAAATTTATGTACAAACATCTTTTCTGAATGGATGTTTTAATTTTATAACTACGGTATCGTAAGTTTAAAACTGGAATATAGTAATCTTTTTTTTGTTTTCTGAATGGGTATCTTAATTTTATAACTACGGTGTGTAAGTTTAAAAATGAGGCGTCGTAATTTTTTTTGCTTTTTAAATGGGTGTCTTAACTTTATAACTACAGTGTCGTAAGTTTAAAATTGGGGTATCATAATTTTTTTTCTCGGAATATCGTAAAGCTGTCTTAACATTTTTAATGATATGGACTAATAAAACTTGCTACACCGAATGCGATGTACAAAGTCTTTTCCCATGACATGATGAAAACAACTTTGTGCATCATAAACAATATAGATCATGCGTAATATATATGATGATTAGTTGCGCATGCATGTAGCCATGCATAATCAAAAATAATTTTATTCATTCATATTTTATGCACGATTGCATCTCCGTGTGGTGAATTAAAGCGCGCCGTGTGCATGATCCTGCACCGGCGCAATGCAAGGAACTTTCCATATGACAAGAATGAAAGCAATTTTGTCCGGATAAATTCTGCTTGACGACCACCGAATCCCATCCGGTTGAGTTGGGACCGCAGGTCACATCCCGCGTAGATATCTATATGCGGGCAGTTGAAAGATGAGCCTTGCCATTTCTGATACGGGACGACAATGAGAGGTGATGCAACTAATGACATCAATTCGAGCATACGGACCTCCAACGCTAGATTAGCGTCCATGGCGGGAGCAAAAACCGAAAAACCAATTTGGATTGATGCAATTCAGTCAATTCAATTTAATTATTTTATAATTTAATTGGATTTAAATTTTTAAATATTTTAATAATTAAAGAAAAGATTTAAATTTAAAAAATGTGTTTTAAATGACGTCCATGATATCATGAAAGTTATAGATATATTTTTTTTAAGAGGTCTTGCTCGATGTCAGCACGGGAATGCATTTTTAAGAAATTATGGGATCAACTTATTTGATATGTGATTAAAATTGTTTTCAAAATGAAATGCTATGTCTGAATGAGATTTAATCACGTGGGATGTGATTCTCATGTGATTAATATGATCATTGGACCAAATCTATAAATAGGCTTTAGGTCTAGAGCCTATTGAATAACAACTCTATACTCTTTTCTTTCATAACTGTTTCTTGCTTTTATTTATTTTGAATTTCTGAGTTCTGGGGCATCTAAACGGGCTTCTAGGTCGCACCTTCAATTTGATCATGCTTATGCAAGGAGGTTCAGATTAAGCTGGATCATTACATATTAAGAACAATTCACGTTCAACCTATAGGAAAGGATGAAAATTAATACTTAGAATAGTGTCTAACATACTTTAATCTAAGCTTGTTCCTTTTATGAAAGTAGTATCTAGAAATTTCTAAGCTTCCTATTCAATAATAAAGTCCATTTGATTACGACTTTTCAAGCGATAATAGAATAAAATCTGATATGGCTGATCCAAAGTCGCTAGGGTTAACGGAAAAGGTAACTGACGGAACCCTTTCCTCAGCCTCCGAGGTCCCTTCGACCTCCGAGGTCCCCTCAAACCTAGCGTCCCCTTGGCCTCAACCTCGGATCTGGCATCCCCTCGGCCCTGGGCCTGGGAGGCACCCTGACTTTGGACCTCATGTCCCATTACCTCGAGCCACCTGACACACCCACGTGGCCCACCAACCGCCTATGGCAGCCATGTGGTCCACTACCTGCTGCAACAGTGCGTGGCCATGACCAGTAACAGCGCATGCCTGACGCGACTAGACCCACCTACCACCTGTAGCGCCACGCCTGGCAGGTGTCTTGCAGGGCAAGACACCTCTGACATGCTCAGTGTCGGTCGCGATCTGTTGCTGTCAGCCTTGCCATCCGTCCGCTACTAGATAAAACACCTCTAAATCAACCACCTTCTGGAAGCGAAAAAAGGGACCCTCGAACAGGTATAAAAGCCCACACTCACAATGATGAGGTGATCCAAACTCAAGTTCTCTAACTATCTTTTCTGATAGTTCTTTTCCTTAACTATTTCCAAGTTGCTTACTTGAGCGTCGAAGGGCCACTGGTGCAACCGGTCTCCGACAACTTTCTTGTAGGAGCTCTTTAAGGGAAAGGATCTCCGTTTCTCGACGTTAGAGGAAGGCGACTTGGCGTCAACAGATTGACATGCCAGGAAGAGGGGTGAAAGGAGAAAAGCTTCAAACCGATCAGCTGTAGATCTTCTTCCCCTGAGCATTCGGGAAAATGGTGACAACGCGTGCGCAAGAGGTCTCCACCAGCCATACTGAGGGGCATCGCCCGGGGGTTGACCTGCCAGCGGCTGGTCCCCTCGCTCCCCAGGCCAACGTCCTCGCTTCGCCAACGCCACCACCACCATCCCAGCATCAAGATGATCGGATTGCCGTCCTCACCATGCAAGTTCAGTCACTGGTGGCGGCGGTCCAAGTTCTGCAACAACAGCCAGGGCCATCCTCATCGGTCCCGGGGATGGTCCAACCCAGTCAGCATTCTTCTCGAGGGAGGTCTCCCATCCAAGAAGTCTGCCACCGCCGCGCTTCACCCAGGCGTCATCGAAAACTAATTTCCAACATAAATCTTAAGTATTTACACACATATCACACCAAGTTAAGCTAATTTCCAACACAAATCCAATATAAATATCAATATCAAATTAAAATCCCCATTATATATATATATATATATATATATATATAATATTTGTTGATTAATTTAAAATTAAATTTTTTATGACTTATGAAGTACTAAAAAAATTATAATTAATTGTTATTGATTCTTAAGTTATTTTAATCCATTGCTTACTTTAGCCTATTGCCTACCCCTACATATAACCTTGATATTAATATAAAAATTTTTATGATCGGTTGGTATCTATTGCTTACCCCTACATAACCCTATATATAACCTAAATATTAATCTAGAGATGTTCAAGAGTTCGATAGTTGAGTTGCATATTGAAGTTGCGATATTGATTGCTCTTTAGATGCAAATAGAAAGGTAAAAAAACATTCTATCTAGTATAAATTATAAAATTTATGTTAAAATATTAATATCTATAGTTAGAATTTTGCATGCAATAACTTTGAAATAATAATTTTATTTACTCGATAAATGTTACTGACTATTATAATATTGTTGAGCAAAAAAACTACTGCAACCTTTTAACAACTACTACTGACACTGTAACAGCCAAATTATCATTTCTTAAACTCTTATTGCACCAAAACACAACATAATTTTGGACGCAAGTTCGTAGAGATAAAGAGGCTGAATAAGAGGATGAAAGGAGAGGGAGAGAGAGCGAAGAGAAGGGATTCACCGCATCAAAAACTGGAGATTACACCATCGATGCTATCTGTCCAGTGGAGCAGCGATAGCGAGGCCTCAGGATGCATTTTTCGTCTCTGCTCCCCATCTCTCCCTCCCCCTCGGTCCTCTACCATCCTTCTGCCAAAGCTGTATGGTTGTTACCCTCGACTGACATTGCATCGTGCCCTACAAATATGGTCGCTTTCCTCCCTGCCGGTAAGGGCGTCGGCGGGGGAGACGCTAGCGTCGCAAAAGGAGCAAAGAAGGGTGGCGAGTTAAGGAAGGCATTGGCCTCGGCGGTGGCGGAGAAGACGGAGTCGAAGATGGCAAGGGCATCGGAGAGGATGGAGGATTGAAAGATTGAGGGAGGCGGCATCGGGGGGGGGGGGGGGGTGGCTCTCGAGGAAAGAAGGCTTGGGCAGAGGGTTTTTTCTTCTTCTTGAGAGAATTTTTAGGAAGGGGAGGGTGGTGGGGTTTAGGAGATTAGGCATGGGGGCATCAAAACCCTAATCTTGCATGTGGTGTAGTCTCCGCAAATAAATCCCGATGACAGTGGTGGAGTCTTCGCAACTTTAATCCCGCATGGTGGTGGAGTTTCCATAAATGAAACCCTAATCCAAAACAAAACCGCGGTTAGGAGAACGAAATTTGAGTTTGGATATCGAGGGTTTCGTAAAAGGGGAAAAGCTAATTAGGAAGAGGGAAAAAGATAAATTTTTAGTTTTATATTAGACTACGTCTTAATTAAAAATGTAGTCTTTTTATATTATAAATAATATAAGACTATGTCTTAATTTTAAATGTAATCTTTCTATATTATCAGATAATATAAGGCTACATCTTAATTAAGAACGTAGTCTTTCTATATTATCAGATAATATAAGACTATGTCTTAATTAAGAACGTTGTCTTTCTATATTATCAGATAATATAAGACTATGTATTATTTAAAAACATAGTCTTTTATATTATTAGATAATATAAGACTACGTTTTTAATAAAAGAAGTAGCCTTTTAATTTATAAAAAATTATGAAAATATAGTCTAAAATAGTAGACTACATTTTTTACGAAAAACGTAGTCTTTTTCCTAAAACCTACTATAGTCTATTTAACTTTTTGTAGTAGTGGGGCATGTGATGCGGGATAAAATCATTATTATGCCAATATCCATGCGCACGACGAAAAGGATGAGATCGCTTTCGATTTCTGACTTGTCAGCTACTACGTCCGAAAAAAGACAAAGCCAATATGCCTCGACAAGACCGAACTATTCTTATACCTCGGCCAGACCGAGCTATCCTTATACCTTGGCCAGACCGAGGTATCCTTATACCTCATTCAGACCGAGCTATCCTTATACCTCGGCTAGACCAAGCTATTCTCATACCTCGGTAGGACCGAGGTATCCTTTAACCTTGACGGGACCGAGCTACCTCACATCTAGCTCAAGCGTTCTTGCTACCTATCGTCTGCCGAATCCTTCTCACGATGAACGGCTCCGATCACCTAATTTTCAAAGCGATTTTCTCAACATAGATATAAGGAGCCAAGTATGAGAAATTGATGAAAGTTCTAATCCATGACTATCTGACTTAATCGCAGGATCTGAAGCTCCTGACCAGGACTTGTGCGATGTCTGCACAATCATCGCGATTGGGAATCACTGCTGATAATGCCCATGTGGCGTTCAAGGGCGATAATGGCAAGTATCTGAGTGCCCGCTGGATCGAGAGACACCAATATCTGCAGTTTGCTTCTGATGACATCGGAGATCTCCAAATTGGATCAGGGCTGACAGGGATGATACCACCAGTAACAACCCCCACACATTGTTTTGGCCAATCAAGGTTGACAACACTGTCGTCGCTCTTCCCAATCCACGTTTACAGGATCATTAATGATTAAAACAATCCAAAATTTAGTATGCTGCCATGATCAGTACTGTCCCCACGCGATTCACGCACCCAGCCCCCCCCCCCCCCCCCGGATCCACGAGGTTTACAGGATCATTAATGATTAAAACAATCCAAAATTTAGTATGCTGTCATGATCGTCCCACGCGATTCACGCCCCCCTTAATGATTAAAATAATCCAAAATTTAGTATGCTGTCATGATCGGTAATGATTCACGTCCCCCGGTAATGACCATATTGTGTACAAACTTATTGGTACCAACGCGATCCACGTTTGCACACCCCCCCCCCCCCCCCCCCCCCCCCCCCCCCAATGTGTACGAACTTATTTGTACTGTTCCCAAGCGATTCATGCCCTTACCCCACCCCCCAACGTGATCAGCTGTCATGATCATTAATATAGGGTATTGTATATTTATTGAAAAAAATTGATTTCACGAAAAAGTAAGAAACAGAATATGATTTTATGTTTAAGTACAGAATCACAATATAGAGTTATGACTAAGTCTGTGTATGAAATAAAATAAATATATCAGCTCCTCACTGAAGTGGGCCTTAAGATTTCAATACCAGCTAAGTTATGGTATGACAGTCAAGTTGCACTTCATATTGCATCTAATCTAGTCTTTTATGAACGAATTACGTATATTGAGATTGATTGTCATTTTGTTCGTAAGAAAATTCAGCAAGATTTGATTTCTACAGGATATATGAAAACAATTTATCCAAGCTTTCTTCTGCATTAAAAAATGATTCCTACATGTTATCTATATTTTTTTTACATTATAATATTTTTTTCAAATAAATTGCTAAGATGTATACATCTTCCTATAATATCCTTTATACTACCAAACCTATTTTGCATACTTGAGGGGTAAAATCGCCATTGCATTGATAACCGTGCAAGGGGTTAGGATTAGTCCTGACTCCCACTCGCTGCGCGGCGCCCGCAAGAAGTGGACCAACCACTATGCCTTGGTCCTAATCCGAGCATCCTTATACCTCGGTCCCAGTCCGAGCTATCCTTATGCTCCGACCAGACCGGGCGCTCGAGCACCTCTACGGAATCCAGTGCGGGAGAGTTTAAATTCGTAAGATTCCAAACAGAAATCATACCCGAGAGTGGCCTAGGACCCACGAGAGTGGCCTAGAGCCCTGGAGCCTATACAGTCACCGAATCTCAGGACATCAACCAGCTCTCCCGGCCGTCGATCCTCTAACTGACAAGATGCGAATCTTACTGACCTCATAACAAACTTGATTCGAATCCTAACAGCTTTCAGACCCACGACGCCTCCAAGGAATCAGGTGATCCTCTATAAATACAACCGTCTTCCGACTTCTAAGATACGCGCGCATTGGCATATTCGCCCACTCTCCATCTACCTATGCTCACCCTTCTTTCCGCCATTAACGCTCTGCTCAGAGCTCTCAAAAGGCCACCCTGGAGAGACTCTTCAGTGGGAGCCTTCTCCCATATTTTTCGTTGTTGATCTCCGCTGACTTGAGCATCGGAGGGTCTTCCGCAGAGGGCCACCCAACACCTCTTGCTCGAGGATTTTTGCAGGTCCACCCAGGAGGGAGCCCACAATGAAGCTCGATCGCGCCCGAGTCGGAGGACAGATTTCAGCAGCAACAAATTGGCGCTAGAGGAAGGGCCCTCAAGTCCCATAAACTTGTGATCTAGGAGATAAGGGTCTCGATCTTGAAGAGAACCCCTCCATGGCCAATCGAAGAAAGGCTACTTCTGAAGCCCAGGACCAGGTCGCCTCCCAAAGACCTGATCTGGTGAGCAGTGTAGCGCCACCGCCACCACCAGTTGAGACTCCATCGCCACAGTGGCCCGGTGACGCAGGACCAGTTTGCCTCACTGGTCCAGTAGGTCCAAGCTCTGACCCATCTGATTCAGGGGCGCTTTGAAGCTCCCAGTCCAACTGCTCCTATTCGCACCTTCCTGAGGAAAACGAGCCCCTGTTCACCCAGCGATCTCTTCTTTTGGCCCGCATGGGGTTGTAGACCCCCCTCGTCGCCCTAGGGAGCTGAGCCAGTCCCGCAAGGGGTATGCGGCAAGGATCTCCCTAGATCTCGACGAGCCCGATCCCTCTATCCGGTGTTCTCTCGTCACGACTCGACACCGTCCCAGTATTCTCCTCCCAGCCCATCTTGCTATGTCTAAGGAGGAGATCCACCGACAACTCCGGGAGATGCGTTAGGAGTTGGATGCCACCAAGCAGGCCCATCCGCTTTAGCATAAGGCAGAGTAGGGCATCCCCTTTTCTAAGGAGATCATGGAGGAAGTGATTCCCTCCCATGTAAAGCTGCCCACCATCGAGCCTTATCATGGATCCTGATCCTGACGACCACCTCAGTAGCTTCCGATCGATCATGATGTTCCATGGGGCATCAGATGCGATCCTCTACCGCGCCTTCCCTTCCACCCTCAGGGGGTCGCTCGAACCTGGTTTAATGCCTTAAAACCAGGTTCCGTTGGTTCATTTGACGAGCTGAGCCGCCTCTTCATCAGCCGTCATCACCGCAGAGATCTGACTCCCTCTCCGAGGTTAAGCAAAGAGAGGGGGAGTCCTTGAAGAACTATCTTGGCCGTTTCAATAGGCCATGCTGGAAGTGGACCACCTTAACCATGAGGTGGCCATGTCCGCCCTAGCGGGGGAGTGTTAAAGGAGAGTGACTTTACTTAGCGTTGGAGGTCAGCTACCCTCCGAACTTCTCTGATATGATGGCCCTGGTGGACAAGTATGCTAGAGTCAAGGAATCGCGGAGGACTACCCACGCCGAGCTACCAAGGAAGGAGTCCAAGGGCTCAAACAAATACCGATCTATCCGTCAGTTGAGCCCACCTCGCCGCCAAAGGGTTCCTTCGTTGCCGCCGAGGAACTGCACCCGAGCCCGCCTAGGAGGTTTGATCAGGATACCCAAAACTTATGAGTGGACGAACTTCACCACATCCTATGGGCCTACCGCACCACCCAGAGAGTTCCCACAGGCGAGACCCCATTTCGGATGGCCTTCGGCGCAGAAGCTGTCATCCCCATGGAGATAGGACTCCCCTCTCCGCGGGTGCTATCACGCCTCCAGAGTCAAAGGGAAATCTTTCTCGTCTAGTGATCTTGTCCTCCAAAAAACATCCATCTCCAAACCACCGGAATAAGAAAGTTGTCTCCGAGCTGGGAAGGCCCCAATCAAGTGACGGAAGTGGTCAGACCCGGCACCTATAAACTCCAAGAATTGAGTGGAAAGTCCATTCCTCGGACGTGGAACTCGGATAACCTCCGTACATATCATCAGTAAAAGTATGCCCTTACTAAACTCAGTCTTGTTCGTTGAATTAAATTTAGCTTTTGAAGGCCTGCAAAATTCTTATAACTCTCCTTGAAAGCTACAATGAGAAGCAGGTCATATAAATCCTCGGTCGGCCAAGCGATCTCCGTACCTTGGCAGCACCAAGTAAAATATAATATTGAAGACTCGGCAACAACCGAGTAATATATTTCTGAAGACTCAACAATAACCGAGTAATAAATTTCCCGAAGACTCGGCAACAACGAGTAATATATTTCTGAAGGCTCGGCAACAACCGAGTAATAAATTTCTTGAAGGCTTGGCTACAACCGAGTAACGATCTCCGTACCTTGGCTGCGCCAAGTAAAATATAATCTTGAAGGCTCGGCTACAACCGAGTAATGATCTCCGTACCTTGGCAGCGCCAAGTAAAATATAATCTTGAAGGCTCGGTTACAACCGAGTAGCGATCTCGTACCTTGGCAGCGCCAAGTAAAATATAATCTTGAAGGCTCGTCTACAACCGAGTAATGATCTCCGTACCTTGGCAGTGCCAAGTAAAATATAATCTTGAAGGCTCGGCTACAATCGAGTAACGATCTCCGTACCTTGGCAGCCCAAGTAAAATATAATCTTGAAGGCTCGGCTACAACCGAGTAACGATCTCTGTACTTTGCAGTGCCAAGTAAAATATAATCTTGAAGGCTTGGCTACAACCGAGTAATGATCTCCGTACCTTGGCAGCGCCAAGTAAAATATAATCTTTTAAATCCTTGGCTGGGCCGAGCGATTTCCGTACCTTGGCAGTGCCAAGTAAAATATAATCTTGAAGGCTCGGCTACAACCGAGTAACGATCTTCGTACTTTGGCAACGCCAAGTAAAATATAATCTTTTAAATCCTTGGCCAGGCCGAACGATCTCCGTACCTTGGCAGCGGCAAGTAAAACATAATCTTTTAAAGCCTCGGCCAAGCCGAGTGGCGGTCTCCGTACCTTGCCGTGCCAAGTAAAATATATTTGACAAGACTCGGCAATAACCGAGTAATAAATTTTCCGAAGACTCGACAACAACGAGTAATATATTTCTAAAGGTTCGGCAACAACCGAGTAATAAATTTCTTGAAGGCTCGGCTACAATCGAGTAACGATCTCCGTACCATGGCAGCGCCAAGTAAAATATAATCTTGAAGCCTCGGCCAAGTCGAGTGGTGGTCTTCGTACCTTGGCCACGCCAAGTAAAATATATTTGACAAACCTTGGCAACAACTGAATAAGAAATTTCTTGAAGGCTCAGCAATAACCGAGTAATATATTTATAAAGGATCAGCAACAGTCGAGTAATAAATTTCCTGAAGACTCGGCAACAACCGAGTAATATATTTCTAAAGGCTCGGCAACAACCGAGTAATAAATTTCCTGAAGACTCGGAAACAACTGAGTAATATATTTCTGAAGGCTAGGTAATAACCGAGTAATATATTTTCTAAAGACTCGACAACAACCGAGTAATAAATTTCTCGAAGACTCGACAACAACCGAGTAATATATTTCTGAAGGCTTGGCAACAACCGAGTAATAAATTTTCTGAAGACTCGCAACAACCGAGTAATATATTTCTGAAGGCTCGGCAACAACCGAATAATAAATTTTTTGAAGACTCGGCAACAACCGAGTAATATATTTCTGAAGGCTCGGCAACAACCGAGTAATAAATTTCCTGAAGACTCGGCAACAGCCGAGTAATATATTTCTGAAGCCTCGATAACAACCGAGTAATAAATTTCTAGAGCCTCGGCTACAGCCGAGTGTTATATTTCTAAAGCCTTGGCCAAAGACCGCGTGATATATTTCTATAGCCTCGGCCAAAGACCGAGTGATATATTTCCAAAGCCTTGGCCAAGACCAAGTGGTATGTTTTTGAAGCGACAGAGTGATATGTCTCTAGATAATCTACGAAGCCTTGGCTGAGACCGAGTGATACATTTTAGAAGCCTCGGCCAATCCGAGCGATACAACACTAAAGCTTCGTCCCAGCTGGATAATTTCTTGGATACTCTAGCGCAACTAAAGCGCCTTATTTTACTTCAGCAAGAGGGCCACCCTGGCCTCCCTCTGACCTAAACAGAGATATACATTTCCTCCACATAAGACTGAACGACATGCTAACAAAAATAAAGCAGCAAAAACGCCGCTGGGTCCATAGACTGTATTACGGTCTGAAAAACACAAAAAGAGAGTAGCAACTCTTAACACAATCACATCAGAAAAAAAACACAGACATTGAAGAAGAGAAAGAGTAGAAACTTTCTCCCAAGAGACATTACAAGTGTATCATAGCACGAGAGATAAAAATAGTACGAATAATATAAAAGCTTGGCTGAGAAGCTTCAGTCGATAATGATATCTTCACATCTGACCCCAGAAGTTGAAAGCTCGGCTGAGCAGCTCCAGTCGATAATGAGGTCTTCACATCTGACCCCAGAAATTGAGGAAAATCAGACAAGTCCCGTGGGACAACTGGTTAATCCAAAAGCGCTAATACCTCTGACATGGGTGCCTGAAATAAAGGAGTCCTACCATGTGAAGCTTCCCAAATCGCGGCTTACTGGAAACGAGGCATTTCCTCCTCGAGGTATGGCAAAAAAATGATGACGAAACAGCGGCTTGTCATTCATGAGATTATCATTGCCCGCCTTTACGCATCCTCTGGATAAGATGATTCCAGAATTCTACTCCCTACATCCAAATTTACACTTTGGACTAGGGAGTGGGGGCATGTGTTGAGGGGTAAAATCGTCATTGTGTTGATAACAGTGCAAGAGGTTAGGATTAGTCCTGACTCCCACTCACTGCGCGCGCCCGCAAGAAGTGGACCAACCACTATGCCTCGGTCCTAGTCCGAGCTATCCTTATACCTCGGTCCCAGTCCGAGCTATCCTTATGCCTCGGCTAGACCCGGGCGCTCGAGCACCTCTACGGAATCTAGTGCGGGAGAGTTTAAATTCGTAAGATTCCAAAAAGAAATCACACCAGAGAGTGGCCTAGGACCCATGAGAGTGGCCTAGAGCCCTGGAGCCTATACAGTCGCCGAATCTCAGGACATCAACCAACTCTATCGGCCATCGATCTTCTAATTGACAAGATGCAAATCTTACTGACATCATAATAAACTTGATTTGAATCCTAACAGCTTTCGGACCCACGATGCCTCTAAGGAATCAGGTGATCCTCTATAAATACAATCGTCTTCCGACTTCTGAGGTACGCACGCATTGGCATATTCGCCCACTCTCCAACTACCTCTGCTCACCCTTCTTTTCGCCATTAACGCTCTGCTTAGAGCTCTCGAAAGGCCATCCTGGAGACTCTTCAGCGGGAGCCTTCTTTCCATATTTATTTATTGTTGATCTCTGCTGACTTAAGCGTCGGAGGGTCTTCCGCAGAGGGCCACCCCCAACGCCTCTCGCGCGAGGACTGTTTGCAGATCGCCTAGGAGGGAGCCCACGTGAAGCTCGATCGCGCCCGATCAGAAGATAGATTTCAGCAGCAACACATACTAACTCTATAATATCTTTATGTGATTAAAGCTCAATTTTTTTATTAAATTATATTTTTAGTCACACTTTCAATATATATAATAATCATATATAAATTTAATTTTTAAATAAAAATTATAATTATGATTTACTAATTAAATAACAAATTATCTCTTTATAAAATAGAGATTATACCCTAAGAAGATATTTCCGTTTCAATTATACAATCTTTTACAAATGTTGCCCTCTTACATTTTCTTCCCAGAATATATCAAGAATAAAAGGTGGAAGGAAAAAAAAAATCAAGGAGCATTAATGAAAAGAAGAATCACAATTCTAGAGAGATATTTGAGGAAGATAAAAAAAATATGGGAAACCAGTTTAGATATGTCCTGTATGGTTGAGTGTTATCTCCAATTGAAAAGAAATGTAATTTATCTTTTTTGACCAAAGCAAAAAGAACTTAGATGCCATGATCAGCAATGTCCAAAAATTTATTGGCGCTATCATGATCATTAATGATCAAAACGTTCAAAAATTTATGGTGCTGCCGTGACCAATAATGATCAATAATGTTGCCGCCGAAATCCATCCTCCGACTCGGGCGCGGTCGATCTCCGGAAGAGGGGGTGCGGCGGACCTGCAAAACAGGAAGCCCACACGCGGAGGACGCGGGGGTGGTCCTCCGCGGAAGGCCCTCCGACGCTCAAGTCAGTGAGGAAGGAATCGGCGATCAACCAGACAATGAGGAGGTGGATCTCTCCGGGAGACCTCTCCAGGGGGCGGCCAATCGGAGGCTCCGGAGGGCAGAGAGTGAGAGTGGAGAGTGTGGTCAGAGTTGCGTACCTGAGGGAATCTGCCAATCTGATATTTATAGACTGTCACCTGGGGACTTGAGCATCTTCTGGAAGGTACTGAGGTTGTTACGATACGGGGGTAGACAGAATCAGGCCGTTGTGGGGCCGTTAGAATCCACGCCTTGTCTGTTAAGGGATCGACGGCTGGGAGAGCTCCTTCGATGTCTTGGGATCTGGGTGAGTAGACCTGGGGCGGTTACAATAGGTCTTAGGCCACGTCTCAATATGATCCCCTGCCTAAGGTGCTGCTCGGGTAAGCTTGAGCTCTCCCGCGTCAGGTTCCGCGGAGGTAGACGTCGGGGCGTGGATCGCTAGGTATAGCGGCTACGGAAGCCCGGAGGAGGCCGAGCTACGGAAGCCCGGAGGAGGCCGAGCTAGGGAAGCCCGGAAGAGGCCGAGCTACGGAAGCCCGGAGGAGGCCGAGCTAGGGAAGCCGGAGGAGGCCGAGCTACGGAAGCCCGGGGGAGGCCGAGCTAGGGAAGCCCGGAGGAGGCCGAGCTACGGAAGCCCGGAGGAGGCCGAGCTAGGGAAGCCCGGAGGAGGCCGAGCTACGGAAGCCCGGGGGAGGCCGAGCTAGGGAGGCCCGGAAGCCGAGCTAGGGAAGCCCGGGGGAGGCCGAGCTACGGAAGCCCGGGGGAGGCCGAGCTAGGGAAGCCCGGAGGAGGCCGAGCTAGGAAGCCCGGAGGAGGCCGAGCTAGGGAAGCCCGGAGGAGGTCAGCCTTAGCCGCCTCGCATGGATATCAATGCAATGACGATTTTACCCCCCAACACATGCCCTCCACTCCCTAGTTCGAAGCGTAGGTTCGGGCGTAGGGAGTATAAGCTCAAGTGGCGCGCTCTGGATGTGACGTTTTGGCTTAAACAATCCAGGCAATGATGCCCTAATTAATGCGACAGGGCCATTATACCTTCGGAGGTAAGGCTCCTCCACTATCGACGGTTGAGGTCGCGCCACGCCTCGAATTCCGATCGATTGGGTGTTTGTCGAGGCGATTCCGGACGCTTTGAATGAGACGCCCCGCTCCCCAGGGCGGTTCCTTAGCGGAGAAGCGAAGTGACGGCTGCCCCATATATATATATGCATGTTGTGCATGCGCGCTTGGCGTTTTCTCGCTTTGCCTCCAGTGGGTTTTGGTCTTTCATCTTCTTCGATGCTCATTGCTTTCGTTTGATACTTCTTTCAATGGCGATGAGCCCAGACGACGTAGCCTCCGTGATCGCTGCTGAGGACTTGGGGAGGATTCATCAACGGTATGGCTTGCCCTTGGATATCGTCCTTCGGGTGCCGGAACCCAAAGACAGGGTTACTCGAGATTTGGAGTCCGGGGTTTTCATCTACGAAGACAGCCTGAAGGCGGGTCTTTGTTTCCCTCTCCATCCCCTGGTTAAGGAGATCATGACCCATTACAACATCAGCCCGTCGATGGTGGCTCCAAACAGTTGGCGGAACATCGTCGGATTCATTTCGATGTGTCATCAGATTCAAATCGTTGCGACTCTCCCCCTTTTCCTCACCTGTTATCACTTGACTCCCGGGAGGAAATCGGAGTGGACCTCCATCGGGCCCCAGAGATCTTTTAACGTCATCGCGGACAAGCCCTCTTCCATTAAGGGGTGGAAGAGCCGGTTCGTGATTGCGGAGGGGAACATCAGTTCTGATTTCCCTCGGCGATGGGGGGAAGTTGCGAGGGATGCGGAGACGCACCCAGCCTTATCGGCGCAGGAGGAGAGGAACCTGGATGTCCTTCGCAATGGACAGGTCTTTTCGGCTAACGACCTGCTATCGGAGGGGGCCCTCTTCGCAGCCGGGCTCAGCCCCTTGGACCCGCAAGGTGAGTCTCTTTCGTGCCGTGTATCTTTTTCGATTAGCGTGCTTGATTCTGAGCATATGTGCTTTGATGTGGCAGCCGCAAGGTCGGCATTGTCGAGCCTCTCCAAGAGGAAGAGAGGGAAGCGCCCAGGGGAAGGTAGCGGTGCGGACAGCGGCCGGCCCGTAAAAAGGGCTCATGCTTCCGCGAGGAGTCCGCCGGATGCCGGGTCAGTTATGGCAGAAGCGCCGGGGGCAACGGAGCCCCCGGGGAGGGAGGTTATGGCCCCCGAGCCTCTCATGTTGGAGATATCGGACAGCTCAGACGAGGCTCCGCTGGCTCGTCTGATCGCGTCCCCCTTGAAAGAGGAAACTGCGACGGGTCCAGTAGAGGCGGCCGTAGCAGAGGGGCCCATTGTTCCCGCGGGATTACCACTGGCTCCAACGGAAGAGGGGGAGGAGATAGTCGCAGCGGAGGAAGTTCAGGGGGAGCCCCCGCTTGGTCTATCCGCCGGGAGTCTGGTAGCAGTGAGGTCAGGGCGCCCTTGGTGGGTCAAGAGGCGGGTCGGATCGAGGCCTCAGGAGAGCTCGCGGAGGAGATGCAAGTGGTGGCGACCGGGAAGGATGCACCAGTGGAGGGAGCACAACAAAGTGGGGTCCCACGATCGGGGCTCCCTCGAAGAAGATTTTGGGGAGGCTGGCGCTTGGGCTGGCCGAGCTATCTGAAGAGGCCCAAGCCAGGGCCTTGATGGAGGAGGCTGAGAGGTTGAAGGCTTCTCAGCTGGGGGTTTTCCAGGCCGGTCCCTCGGGCGGGGCCGGTCAACCCAGCAGCTCGGAGGCCAGCATTGATGAGGCGTTTTCCACCATGATAAGGTCGGTCCTGCATCTGGGTGCGGATCCGTCGACGGACAAGTTCGCCGACTTGGGATTGGCTGATGTGCGTTCGGGCAGCAAGGTGTAGCTGAGAGTATCCACCTCCTTCCTGCCATTGATAATACGACTTTGATGAGGATGACCCGGGATTACGCTTCGCGGGTGAGTCACTTTTCCTATGTGGCAGATGTTTCCCGATGGACCCTGTCGTGGGCGCTTATTCGGTTTTTGTCTTTGCAGGGCATTTTGCTTTCTCGGGCGATTTGCTGGCGCCTGAGTTGGCGATGGGGGCCAGTGTCCAGGCCCGGAGGGAGAATGTCGAGCTCCAGTCACGGCTGAAGGTGTTCGAGCAATTCGGAGAGCTCATGGACACGATGGATAGGAGCTCGAGGGCGGCAAGGGCGGCACACCAAGCTGCCGTGGACGAGGTGTCCAAACTGAAGCGCAGGGTGGAGGAGTTACAGGGACTCCTGGCGAAGAGCGACGACGCATGCCGGGAGCTGGCCAGGATCGAATCAAAACACTCCGCGGAGGTGGCAGCGACGCGGCGGGAACACGGCGAGAGTTTGAGCCGGTTGAGGAGAGAGGCCGACGATGAAAGAAAGCGTCTAACAAGAATGCTCGATGAAATGGAGGAGGAACTGAAACGGCGTGATGGTGAAATCGCCGATTTGAAGGAGAGCGCCAGGTGGCATCAAGGGATGATGACTCGAGTGAGTAACGAGTTATCGCAAGCTCGCGGAGAGATTGAGGCCAGACAATCGAAGATTAGCACCCTGCAAGAGAGGGTCGAGCTGGTCGGCGCTGACAGGACAAGGGCCCGGAGTGAGGCTGAGGAGCTGGCCAAAAGGCTGGCTAGGCAAGAGGGGGAGGTATGCTCCCATTTCACCCTCTTTATTTTTCTATTGGCTCCTTGTGATGCCGATTGATTTTAGCTTTTTCCAGATGGCGAAGATGGGATCGGAGATTCGGGCTCTCCAAGGTCCGCTCGCGTCCGCTCGCAGCAGGAGCTCGGAACTCGAGACACGGTCCAGCGAGCTTGAGGAACAAAATGCCATTTCGAAGGCTCAAGCGATCGAGGCTGAGAAACGGGCCGCTGGGGCCGACATGCAGCTCGCCATACTTAAGGGGCGGCAAGACGCTATGAGCGTAGGCGCGTTCCGTCACGGGATGGAAGAGTGCAAGCAGAGGATTCTTAGCGAGCGTCCGGAGTGGGACCTCTCTTTTCTGAGTGTTGAAGATTCGAAGGGGACGAAGATGAGGAAGAAGAGGACGAAGGTGAACGTGTCGATGTTTCTGACGGCGAACCTGGCGCAGCCCCTAGTCCCAGCGAAGCTGCAATTTCTGAGGGACGGTCGCAAACAGCCGCTGAGGGGGCAAGAATATCGGAGAAAGGTGAGTCTAGTCATGCCTCCGCAGGCGCAACTGAGGGTTCCCCAAAGGCTGTGCGGCTCCTGGTTTGTAGGAGTTGTTATTGTATCTTGTTTGTTTGTCGTTCCTTAATAAAAGAACTTTCTGTTTTGACTTAAGTGCTGCCCCAGTTTGGTCTTGTCGTCGTTCAGTTTCGCCTTGAGCGGTTTGTGGCTCCCAGCGATCTTGGGTTATCTTTATTCCGAGACTAGGCGAACGCGTTAGCTCGGACCGATAGGCGAGATAGGTCGGCCATGGCCGACAGGCAGAATAGATCGGCTGGGACCGATGAGACAATATAGGTCGGCTGGTGCCGGAGGATGAATTAGACCGGCTAGGGCCGATGAATGAAATAAGTCGGCCAGGGCCGACGGATGAGAGTAGGTCGGCTAGGGCCGACGGACGAAGTAGGTCAACTAGGGCCGACAGATAAATTAGGTCGTCGTGGGCCGACGGACAAAATAGGTCGGCTAGGGCCGACGGATATAAGTAGGTCGGCTAGGGCCGATGGGTAAATTAGGTCGTCGTGGGCCGACGGACAAAGTAGGTCGGCTAGGGCCGACGGATATAAGTAGGTCGGCTAGGGCCGACGGATATAAGCAGGTCGGCTAGGGCCGACGGATATAAGCAGGTCGGCTAGGGCCGATAGGTATAAGCAGGTCGGCTAGGGCCGATGGGCGAAAACAGGTCGGCGTGATTCCTGCCATCCTGCCAGTGTCCCGCTGTCCTGCAGGCGATTCAGTTTTTACTTTACTTGAAACGGTGATGCGGCGCAGTGGGGGGCATAAAGCTGCATCAGAGCTTTCCGGAAGGTGCTCTTTTCCCACGCAGGTCGCCTCGTCATGACGCGCACGCAACCGTCCACTATTGGACAGTACTTTTCGAAGGATGATTTTCTGAGCCCGCCGGTTTTCGAAGCGTCAGCGGATGATTTCTTGCATTTATGACTGTGATTCGAGATCAGGAAGGATCTTCGTACACGTCCTGGTTCGGGCGGTGGTTTCGGCGCGCAGTGGGGCGCCAATCTTGGGAGACCACGTGGTACTATTTGGAAGGTGTTTGAATCTCGGGACGCGCAGCTCTGATGGCTTTTCCTGGTCCATTTCCACCTATAAAAGGGGAAGGGGGGTCTCATCTGGTTATCCCCAAAGTTTCTTTCTCGCCAGAGCTTTACTATCTCATTTCTGTTGTTACGAGTGGGAGGATCGACTTTTCTTTTCATGGGCTCCTTGCCGCCGGATAGCTGGGGCGACCGGGGAGCAGCTGAAGGATGGCTCGCCCTTAGGGGACGAGTCCGGAGATCATATGGAGAGCGCACATGGGGGGGCAGAGATCATACGGAGAGCGCACATATTGCGCTTCCGTTGTGGTCTGCGGCCTGTTGCGGGGGGCGGGTAGGAAGTGCATCGACACCCCCGTAGCACGCACAGACCTCCCTCTTTCGCTGGCTTAGGTTCCGCCCTTCTCTGAGGGGAATCCTTGCCACGGGAGGGAGAAGATGGGAGCGACCGGGTTCGGATGGTCCCCGGTTCCCTCGGCTGGGTGGCGACCCGCGATTCAGCACCCCCTCCCAGGGGGGGCAGGCCTTTCGGATCCTCAGAATCAGCATCCGCGGGCCATGCCTCCTTGGATCTTTTAATTCATCCTGCCCAGCGGACTGATTTCCTGGTTTGCCTGATTTCCGATCCGATGTCAGGAACATCGTAGTCGCCTGGGCCGCTTGAGCAGTTGCTCGAGTTTTGTATTTGTCTTTATTTATGCATTTCAATGCTTTGTAACGCCTATGAGGCATTTGTAATTGATCATGATGGGCAATAAAGAGAGTTATATTTGTTTCTCTCTTCTTTTCTTGTGCCGATCTCATTGCTATTTGTCGTTTGTGGGCATAAAAGTGTCCCGCTCGTCCTTAGACGAGGATCCATGATGCCCGAACTAATTGAGGTCCGTATGCGGCGGTGCAAAGATAGTTCGGCGAAATACACTCCTTGCTTAGGTCGGGAGTCTGGTATTTTGTGCTCCGCTTTTATCGGAGCCCGGAGTATCGTGGGTCGGCTTTGGCCGAAGTTCGGGGAGTCCAACCCCTTTGCCATGGTTTAAGGATTAGCCCTCGAGATAGTTTCAAAGGTCTTACTTGGCCTCGCCAAGGTTTGAAGAATTTTACTCGGCCTGCCGAGGCTTGGAGATTGACGCTCGCCTTGCCGAGGTTCGGAGAATTGTAGCTCGGCCCTGCCGAGGTTCGGAGAATTGGTAGCTCGGCCTTGCCGAGGTTCGGAGAACTGATAGCTCGGCCCTGCCGAGGTTCGGAGAACTGGTAGCTCGGCCCTGCCGAGGTTCGGAGAACTGTAGCTCGGCCCTGCCGAGGTTCGGAGAATTGTAGCTCGGCCCTGCCGAGGTTCGGAGAATATAGCTCGGCCCTGCCGAGTTCGGAGAACTGGTAGCTCGGCCCTGCCGAGGTTCGGAGAACTCGTAGCTCGGCCCTGCCGAGGTTCGGAGAACTTATAGCTCGGAGGGAGCGAATCAGCGCCATCGTGGCGCGCCCGAGCGGGACGGGCGGCGTGTTGCCATGCTTTATGCTCTTTCCGAGGGGGCGTCGGTCGAGCGGCGGACTTCCACGTTTTCCGAGAAGAAAGGGGGGTATTAAGCGGCTGGGGAAGCGTCGAGCATTTAATGCAGGGGGCGCAGATTGGAAGTGTTCGCCTTTGCATCTTTCGCGATCGATCTTACTCGGGATAGGGCGCGACTTTTCGGATTCCTCACGCATTAGAACGGCGACACATGGCAAACTCTCATAGGTCGGCGCCGCGGTACGGCTGATCGGATACCCTCCTGGCGGGTATAAATATGACCGAGGGGGATTGGTTTTGGCCATCCCTCGGTCTGAGCTTAAAAATGGACTCTCCAGCGCGATCGTCGAGTGACTCGCGTTCCTCGGTTAGCAACCCGTCGTACTCGGAGGAGAGGAGACCTCCGTGACCGTCGATGGGCTGACCCTTGCGTCGGGCCTTGCAACCAATGAGCGGCTCGCGAGGACGCCGAGGAGTTCCTGGATGTCTCGGTTCGGGAGGCGGAGGCCTCACGCCGGGTAATGGGTCGGCAGGAGGAGGAGATCGCTGCTTCGTCAGCAGGTGGCCGACCTGACGCACTCTGGAGAAGTTGTTGGGCTCTGGGGGCAACTGACCCCAGGGCCTTGCCCGCCCGTTTTTGCTTTTGTTTTTCCGTGTTTTGTGCCTCGCAGTGGCTCCTTTAAATGGAAAATAGACTCGTTTTCAGGAATTTCTTTCTTCTTTGAGAATGATTACCTTGATACGCTCGACGGACTTGGGTGTCGGTTTGGTCCCATCGCCCGCGTATTAATCGTAGATATTTCGAATGACGAGCTAGGGGGGGGCCCAAAGGTTTTCTACTGCTAGGGAGAATTTCCCAGCCCAGCCTGGGGCCCTTGGCCGGTTACGTGAGGCTTTATAGCCTCTTGGGGGAATTCTGCCGATGGTGGCATTTTTTCGCATGCCGATGGTTTCGTTTATCACGTTTTCAAACCGGACGAAGTTTTCGGGTACTATTTGGGGCCGTTCGGCTTTGGTCGAGGCCCATGGTTCCAGACCCTTTTGCCGGGGTTTAGCCCGAGTGGTTTTTACCTGGCCTTGCCATGGCTCGGTGAAACATTTACTTGGCCCCGCCTTTTTTTTACTTGGCCCTGCCAAGGTTCGGAGATTTGTTGCTCGGCCCTGCCGAGGTTCGGAGATTTTACTTGGCCCTGCCAAGGTTCGGAGATTTGTTGCTCGGCCCTGCCGAGGTTCGGAGAATGTTTTACTTGGCCCTGCCAAGGTTCGGAGATTTGTTGCTCGGCCCTGCCGAGGTTCGGAGTTTTACTTGGCCCTGCCAAGGTTCGGAGATTTGTTGCTCGGCCCTGCCGAGGTTCGGAGGTTTTACTTGGCCCTGCCAAGGTTCGGAGATGTTTTACTTGGCCCTGCCAAGGTTCGGAGAAGGTTCCCTGCCTGAGGTTCCAGAGGTTCGGAGATGTTTTACTTGGCCCTGCCAAGGTTCGGAGATTTGTTGCTCGGCCCTGCCCAGGCCCTTCGGAAAAGGTTTTACTTGGCCCTGCCAAGGTTCGGAGATTTGTTGCTCGGCCCTGCCGAGGTTCGGAGTTTTACTTGGCCCTGCCAAGGTTCGGAGATTTGTTGCTCGGCCCTGCCGAGGTTCGAGGAAATTTGTTTTACTTGGCCCTGCCAAGGTTCGGAGATTTGTTGCTCGGCCCTGCCGAGGTTCGGAGGTTTTACTTGGCCCTGCCAAGGTTCGGAGATGTTTTACTTGGCCCTGCCAAGGTTCGGAGATTTGTTGCTCGGCCCTGCCGAGGTTCGGAGAGGTTCGGAGATGTTTTACTTGGCCCTGCCAAGGTTCGG
>UESW01002473.1:66234-106799 GCA_900491605.1 Calamus simplicifolius | reverse complement strand
ACAAATAAGAATTTTCGCTGTCCTGTCGCCAGCGGGAATGGGCCGAGGATGTCCATCCCCCACTTGGCAAAGGGCCAGGCGGAGGATATAGAAACTAGCTCGGCGGAGGGGAGCCTCTGGATGCTTGAATGTCTCTGGCAGGCGTCACAGGCTCGGACTAGATCGTCCGCATCTTTCTGCATGGTCGGCCAATAATAGCCTTGCCGTAGCACCTTGTGGCATAGGGACCGGCCTCCCAGATGGTTGCCGCAGATCCCTTCATGTACCTCTCGTAGAGCATAGTTCGCCTCGGATGGGCGGAGGCATCTGAGCAGCGGCATAGAAAAAGACCGCTTGTAAAGCTGGCTGTCAATCAATACATAGTGGGTCGCCTGCAGCTCAATTTCCTGGCCTCTCTTCGGTCGGATGGGAGCGACCCTTCTTTAAGATAGTGAGGATAGGGTCGAACCAGGATGGTTCGGTCTCGATTTGCATCACCCGGTCGGCTTCCATGATACTCGGCTTCTCCAGAGTCTCCAGATGGAATTTTTGTTCAGCATCCATCGTCTCCGTGGTTGCCAATCGGGAGAGTAGGTCGGCACGGGCGTTTTCCGATCTAGGAATTTGAATAATTTCAAACTCGAAAAGTGAGGAAGTAGGCCGCGCACCTCTTGGAGATATCGGACCATATTGGGTTCTCGGGCTTCAAACTCCCCTCGCACATGGCCGGCCACCAGCTGAGAGTCGGTGAAGGCGCTAAGCTTTTCCACCTTCAGGTTGCGGGCGATCCGGAGACCGGCTAACAGGGCCTCGTACTCGGCTTCGTTGTTGGAAGCCGGGAAGGAGAATCGGACGCCATATTCGAAGATCATCCCCTCCGGGCTGGTGAGAACTAAACCCGCACCGGAATGATGGGCGTTGGACGACCCATCGACGTGAAGGAGCCACCGAGCTTCAGGTTTTGGTCCTTCGGGACTTTTTGGGGTAGAGCCGTCTTCCGGGATGGTGCACTCGAGGAGGAAGTCGGCCAGTACTTGGGCTTTGATGGCCGGGCGAGGTTGAAAATGTATGTCATGCTCGCTTAGTTCGACGGCCCATTTGGTCATCCTCCCCGATGTTTCTGGACGGTGGACCACCGCCTTGATGGGTTGATCGGTTAGGACCGTCACTGAATGTGCTTGAAAATAAGGCCGTAGCTTCCGGACCGAGGTGATCAAAGCCAGCACTATTTCTCATCCTGGTGTACCTCGTCTCCGCATCGCGGAGCAGCCTACTCACATAGTAGATCGGCCTTTGGATTTTGCCTTCTTGCTTGACTAGTACCGAACAAACTGCGCCCTCGGAAACGGCCAGATACAGAAACAGAGTCTCCCCTGGGACCGGACTACTAAGAAGTGGAGGCGAGCCGAGGTACTTCTTGAGATCTTGAAATGATTTCTGGCACTCAGGAGTCCACTGGAAATTCTTGGCCGATCGGAGAGTTTTGAAGAAGGGGAGGCATCTCTCGGCTGACCGAGCCACGAAGCGGTTAAGGGCCGCTATTCTCCCGGTCAGGCGCTGGACCTCTTTAATAGACGCTGGGGGCCATTTGTTGGAGAGCTTGAATCTTCTGAGGGTTAGCTTCGATACCCCGCTGGGAGACCATGAAGCCGAGGAATTTCCCAGAATTGACGCCGAAGGCGCACTTGGTTGGGTTGAGCTTCATTCCATATTTGCGCAGCGTGGCAAAGCTCTCCGCGAGGTCCTCAACATGCCGCAGCGCTTCCTTGCTTTTGACCAGCATATCATCCACATACACCTCCATGTTCCGGCCGATTTGCTCCTTGAACACCTTGTTGACCAGGCGCTGGTAGGTCGCTCCTGCATTTTTAAGACCGAAAGGCATAACTCGGTAACAGTAGGTACCTCGGTCGGTTATGAAGGCGGTCTTTTCTTCATCCTCGGGGGCCATCCGGATCTGATTGTAGCCCGAATAGGCATCCATGAATGACAGCATTTGGTGGCCCGAGGTGGCATCCACAAGCTGGTCGATCCGAGGGAGGGGGAAGCTGTCCTTCGGGCATGCCTTGTTGAGGTCGGTGAAGTCGATGCAGATCCTCCATTTGCCATTCGACTTCTTCACCATGACGACGTTTGACAACCAACTGGGGTAGTTCACCTCTCGGACAAAATTGGCTTTGATGAGTTTGTCGACCTCCTCTTCAATGGCTTTTTGCCGCTCTGGGGCGAAGCTTCTCTTCTTCTGCTTAACGGGCCTGTGCATCTCGTCCACATTGAGACGATGGACGAGGACTTCGGGGCTAATTCCCGGCATGTCGGAGGCGGTCCAGGCGAAGATGTCCGCGTTGCTTTGGAGGAATCTGATCAGCTCGCGACGAGGCTCTCCTTCGAGCAGCGACCCGATCCTTATGGTTCGGTCGGGCCGAGCTTCGTCCAGCGGTACTTCTTCCAGTTCTTCCACCGGTTCTCCCCGTTGCTCGGCGAAATCCTCGCGTCTAGCCCGTCAACTTCGGGAATTCTGACTGAAGGCTCGTGACAAAACATTGCCGAGCCATGGCTTGACTTCCCCGAACCACTCCAACTCCTTGCTCGGTGGGGAACTTCATAGACAGATGCGGGATAGAGACAACCGCCTTAAGGGACATCAACCCGGGCCTGCCGAATATGGCGTTGTATGGGGACCTGAGGTCGGTCACTAGGAAGTCGGTCTGTACAACGGTTACAAGGGGCCAGGTTCCTGCGCGGACCGTCAGGGTGACGATTCCTTCTGGGATGATGACGTCGCCGGTGAATCCCATCAGGGTGGAATCCACGGCTCGAAGGTTTTCCATGAGCAATTTCATCCTGGCAAACACACCGAGGTACAAAACGTTCACCGAGCTTCCACTATCAACCAGGATTCGGCTTACATCATAATTGTTCAAGTTTAGGGATACAACAAGTGCGTCCTCATGGGGAAGCTGTATCCCAAGAAGATCATCATCAGAAAAGGAAAGCTCGCCCGTGCGCGCCTTCTTTGGCACCGGTGCATCACCATTGCCCCCGGAGCTCGATCCGCCGGCCTCTTCAATCATGTTGATGCGGCCAACCACGGGCGGATTTGGTGGAGGAGGGAGTTGTGGGAGCTCGGGCTGGCGATCACCTCCTTGTGGCGGCTCAGGTGCTCTTCTGAACTGGTCCAACCGTCCCCGCCGAATCAGTCTCTCGATCTCGTTCTTCAGCTGCCAGCATTCTTCAGTGTCATGGCCATGCTCCCTGTGGTAGCGGCAGTACTTGGCGGGATCTCTTCGGGTTGGGTTCCCTCGGAGAGGCACTGGTCGGGGAAGCTGGCGCTCTATCTCCATGAGGATTTGCGCCCGGGGCACAGTCAACGGAGTGTAGCGATCGAATCGCCTGGGGGACTCCGGGAGCGATTCCTTGGCGGCGGCGGAGGGACTCTTTGGCGGCGAGGTGGACTTGGCCGACGGACAGGGCGGTGTCTGTCGGGAACTTTGGGCTCTTGCTTCTTCCTTGCTTGCTCAGCGCGGGCCATTCTCCGCGACTCCTCGACCCGAGCGTACTTGTCCGCAAGGGCCATCATATCAGACAGACATGGGGGGTAGCTGACTTCCATTGCCAAATAGAAGTCGCTCTCCTTTGAAACTCCCCCCGCTAGGGCGGACATGGCCACCTCATGATTAAGGTGGTCCACCTCCAACATGGCCTTGTTGAAACGGCCAAGATAATTTCTCAAGGACTCCCCCTCTCTTTGCTTGACTTCGGAGAGGGAGTCGGATCTCCGTCGGTGGCGGCGGCTGCTGACGAACTGGCCAATAAAAAGGTGGCTCAGCTCGTCGAAAGAATCAATGGAACCCGGTTTCAGGGCGTTGAACCAGGTTCGGGCGGATCCTCTGAGGGTGGATGGGAAGGCCCGGCAGAGGATCGCATCAGATGCTCCGTGGAACATCATTATTGACCGGAAGCTGCTGAGATGGTCGTCTGGATCAGTGGAGCCGTGATAGGGCTCGACGGTTGGCAGCTTGACGTGGGAGGGAATCACTTCCTCCATGATCCCCTTAGAGAAAGGGATGCCCTGCTCTGCTTTGGGCTGAGGCAGATGGATCTGCTTGGCGGCGTCCAGCTCCTGACGCATTTCTTGGATCTGACGGCGGATCTCCTCCTCACCGGCTAGAGGAGGAGCCGGACGCGAGAACCGCAAGGACGGCGTCGAATCATGGTGAGACGTTGCCGGAGAGAGGGAGCGGGCTCGCCGAGATCTGGGAAGATCTCTATCGTAACCGGTCGAGGGACCGGTTTGTCTCCCCTGGGGCGATGCGGGGGATCCGCTGATTCATGCGGATCAGAGGAGGAGGTTGCCGGCGAAGAAGAAGTCGCCGTTTCTTTCTGGGGATGTGAAGCAGGAGGAGGCGCAAGACGCTCCTGGACCAGGTGGGTGAGAGCCTGGACTTGCTGGACCAGCGTAGCAAACTGGTCCTGGGTCACCGGAATGGCAGGCGGCGACGGAGTCTCGACAGGCGGGGGTTGCGGCTGTGGCGCCGGTCGGATCAGGCCTCTGGGAGGCGACCTGATCCTGAGCATCAGAGGTTGCTCCTCTCTTCCGGTTGGCCATCAGAGAGGTTCTTCTCCGGATTAAGATCCTTGTCTCCTTCTTTCAAGTTTTGATGGGACTTGAGGCCCTTCCTCTAGCGCCAATCTGTTGCCGCCGGGATCCGTCCTCCGACTCGGGCGCGGTGGATCTCCGGGAAGAGGGGGTGCGGCGGACCTGCAAAAGAAGCCCACACGCGGAGGGACGCTGGGGTTGGTCCTCCGCGGAAGACCCTCCGACGCTCAAGTCAGTGGGGAAGGAATCGGCGATCAACCAGATAATGAGGAGGTGGATCTCTCCGGGAGGCCTCTCCGGGGGGTGGCCAATCGGAGGCTCCAAAAAGGGGAGGAGGAGTGAGAGTGGAGGTGTGCGTACGAAGCTGCGTGCGTCCAGGATTGCGTACCTGAGTGAGTCTGTTAATCTGATACTTATAGACCATCACCTGGGGACTTGAGCATCTTCTGGAAGGTTCTGAGGTTGTTACGATACGGGGGTAGACAGAATCAGGCCGTTGTGGGGCCGTTAGAATCCACGCCTTGTCTGTTAAGGGATCGACGGCTGGGAGAGCTCTTCGATGTCTTGGGATCTGGGCGAGTAGACCTGGGGCGGTTTCAATAGGTCTTAGGCCACATTTCGATATAATTCCTAGCCTAAGGAGCTGCTCAGGTAAGTTTAAGCTCTCCCGCGTTAGGTTCCGCGGAGGTAGACGTCGGACCGTGGATCGCGGGGTATAAGCGAGCTACGAAAGCTCGGAGGAGGCCGAGCTAGGGAAGCCCGGAGGAGACCGAGCTACGGAAGCCCGGAGGAGGCCGAGCTACGGAAGCCCGGAGGAGGCCGAGTTACGGAAGCCGGGGGAGGCCGAGCTAGGGAAGCCCGGAGGAGGCCGAGCTATGGAAGCCCGGAGGAGGCCGAGCTACGGAAGCCCGGAGGAGGCCGAGTTACGGAAGCCCGGGGGAGGCCGAGCTAGGGAAGCCCGGAGGAGGCCGAGCTACGGAAGCCCGGAGGAGGCCGAGCTACGGAAGCCCGGGGGAGGCCGAGCTAGGGAAGCCCGGAGGAGGCCGAGCTACGGAAGCCCGGGGGAGGCCGAGCTAGGGAAGCCCGGAGGAGGCCGAGCTACGGAAGCCCGGAGGAGGCCGAGCCACGGAAGCCCGGAGGAAGGCGACGGGAGGAGGTCAGCCTTAGCCGCCTCGCACGGATATCAATGCAATGACGATTTTACCCCCCAACACATATGTATGCGGATACGTAAGTGTGCACGAGCATTCATGCAGGCATGGTTATATATAATATATCTTAGAGTCTTGGATACCTGAGTTGATGGAGACAGCAGCAAAACTTAACGTGGAACAGTGGATCGAATATCAAATAAAATAATGGCAAAAGGAGCTACCATCGTTCCTTTTCTCCATGCCACACGTAGCCTTGCTCACACAGAGGAAAGATGTAGAGATAAATCATTGTACAAGAGCCGAGCTTGCTTCTTCTATTTTTATCTTTTACCACTGTTCTAGGATGGTGCCACCTTGATAGTGTAAAAGCTTGACCTAGCATCTCAGTAGTCAATAATCTTTCACTTATCCACTCAGAGAATAGAATTATCGATCTCATTTATACCTTTTTCTTCGTACAAATAGTCATCTCAGATGATGCTAGGTCAGCAGTCAATAATCTTTCACTTATCCATACAAAGAATAGAATTATCGATCTTATTAACACCTTTTTCTTCATACAAACAGTGAACAATGTAAGGGCTACATTAAGTCGCCATTTAACTAACATAACGCATCACTAAATCAATTTTACCTATGTCCTAGATGATTCAGTCACATCAGATCAAGTACTCTTAACCCCTCAAAAGACTTATTTTTGAATAGTACCCTAAATCACTAAATCAAATGTCTTTGTCCATGATGATATGCAACTTATTAAACTAATCGCCCTGATATGGATCATAAATTTAGGATGTATTACGGCATGATTTTTCCTAAATACTCATATTAGTTCGTCTGTGTTCAACTAACTTCTTAGTAATGTCCCATGGCTACATCTATTATGACCTTAAATAATAAAGCTAAAGAAATAACTTTGAACTCCAATTTCATGATATGATTTTAAGATGAAGGGCACATCACAGTTTTAAGGCTCACACAGTGACAAAGAGAAAATTTATCATATCATTTCCTAAGTGGTTGACTTTAGCACATGTAACACATAGCACATGCTATGATGAAGCTTCATTTAATAGGTTATGTCAATCTCAAATGCCATACGAATTGGAGTTTAGGCATCACATACATATCTAATTTGAGCACTTACACGTATATTCACATTCGGCTTCTATAGGCTCAATACGAATATGTGAACCTAATAGACATTCTGTACCTAACTCTTTTGAGTCGTATTTTAGTTCTAATCGAGCGACATTTTTGTAACTTATGCAACTTTTATATTCTGTACAATATATATACTTTTTATATCCTAACAACTCATGTATCTTTCCATAATATTGCAATCCAAACAATAATTATGGTTATTTTATCTCATCTTGCTTACTACAAAAGTATTAAGGCAATCACTGTGTGAGTAGACTTATTTGAGTTTTTGATATTTATATACTCATGTGCCTTATACCTTTATATTTATGAAACACATCATAAAAGGCAATACAATAAATGCTTTATTTCAATAAAGTCCAAAGTACAACTCTTGCTAGTCAAACACTATAATGAATCAAACTCCTCACGTTGGTTTGGAATGCATCTCTAGTTATCGGCTTAGTTAATGGATCAATCATCATCCTATTAGTAGAGATGTATTTAAGGGTGACTTCTCTTTGTTTAACTATGTCTCGAATATAGTAATACCCTACATCAATGTGCTTTGTTTT
Source organism: Calamus simplicifolius (assembly GCA_900491605.1). Taxonomy (NCBI): domain Eukaryota; kingdom Viridiplantae; phylum Streptophyta; class Magnoliopsida; order Arecales; family Arecaceae; genus Calamus; species Calamus simplicifolius. The sequence goes on along the minus strand of UESW01002473.1, from coordinate 99,348 downwards.
ACTATAATATTTTAGATTCTTAGCATACTATAATGTTGCCATGCTATTAGAACATATCCGAATGGCCTCATAAGCACCTGTTGAAACTTTGAGTAGTCTCAAGAATTTTCTCAAGCACATTTCCACCTAATAGTTATCAAAAAAGCAATATATTCAGCTTCCATCATGGACAGAGCAATGCAGCTCTATTTCTTGCCGCATCAAGAGACAACTCTCCCTCCTAAAATGATCATATATCTTGAGGTGAATTTTTATTCATCTTTATCACCAGCCCAATTCGTATTGCAGAAGTCTTTCAATCTCAAGTTCCCTCATTGATAATATAGGACGAGATTGATAGTACCAGAAAGATAATGGAAGATTCTCTTAATTACTTCCTAATGAGTGGGTTCTGGATTGCTTTACTGTTGACTAACTAAGTCAACTGCAAAATAAATGTCAAAGCAAGTACACATCACAGTATACATCAAGCTTTTCATAGCATTAGCATAGGGAACCTTCCTTATTGTTTATTTTTCCTCATCTGTCTTAGAGCATTAATTGAGGTTTAAAGTACAACCCTTCTCAATTGGGATATCAATAGGTTTCGAATAGTGCATTTGAAATTGTTTCAAAATTTTCTTTAAGTTCTTCAAATAAACCAAAAAATCTTTTAGAATGATTTATTAAGAATCTCACTCCAAACACATAATTTTCTTGGTCTATATCCTTCATTTCGACATAGGATACCACTTTTTAGTAGCATTGGTTAACTGCGTGCTATTTTTAGCTAAAAGGATATCATCCATATATGGTAACAAAATCAAAATTCTACCTTTTGATATCTTTATATATATATATATATAATGGTCTTCCTCAATTATGTTTAAGCCAAATAATGTAATGAATTCATAAAATTTGAAGCACCCTTGCTTAAATGATTGTTTAAGGCCATTTATAAATCGTATAAGATATCACACCTTGCTTTCTTATCCTTTAATTTCAAAGCCAATAGGTTGACTCATATAAATTTCTTCATCTAGCCCTCTATTAAGGAATATTATATTAACATCTATTTCATATAGCTTCAATCTAAATGGGCTACAATAACTAAGATTATATAAATAGAGGCAAACCTTACTAGAGGAGAGAATGCCTTTTTATAGTTTACACCCTTCATTTGAATATAGCCCTTTGACACAAGTCGATCCTTATACTTCTCAATTAATCGATCTACCTTGAATTTATCTTAATCCAATTATCATAAACTTCTCGATCACGATGGTGCTAAGCAGAATTGCCTTCTTCAAGCGGGGTTATAGTAAAGGTAAGGATTTTTAAGACTACTAACTCATTAAGTAAGTATTGAATCTATGCGACATGTTATAAATCTATCCGTCTAGCTTTTCACCTCTATTAAGATTAGCTACAATTGTCTTGAAGACCATCACTACATTTATTCATTCAAGACTTAGACATTAGGCATGTATCACAATGCATATCATCATTTGAAAAAAATTAATTAGATTTTGGATACTCTTTCATATAAAATGTAATAAAAAATTTTACTAAGTTCACAATCATACATATACATATCATCATTTGAAAAAATTAATTAGATCTTGAATATGCTTTCTTATAAAATAGAATAAAAAATATTACTAAGTTCATAATCATCATCTACTAAAAAAATAGAATGCATAATTACTTTTTATTTTAGAGAACTTATCATGAATTCTACAAAAATTATGCAAGTTGGAACAAATTCACATGCAATTCAAGTTACGATTACATCAATACGAGCATATCATATATATGATTCAAAAGATTATTAATATGAGTAACAAACAAAACATGCCTCACAATAAATATGGCATAGCATTTTTTATGTGCACAATCTTTGAATTATATAGGCCAATTTTTTTATTTTGCATAAAAAATTTCACAAAAAAATTGATATAATATTATCTATGCACTAGACATAATAATTATGCCTCAGTCAGAAATTTTTATAATGAATTTTTTAGAACTTTTCTTTTCGTTGTAATTTTTATGATTTTTTTTATTTATTTTTTTTGAATTTTAAAAAATAAAAATCACATAAAAAATCTTTCTCTATAAGATCAGAAAAAAATTTGGGCTAATGATTAACTCAGGCACCCTATTATTACAAAAAATAGTTGAATAATAACATCAAGTAGTAGAATTAACAATAGATCTCTAGGGCCTCATAAAATTACACACAAGTCCTAATTAAAACCCAAAATGCCACTTAAGGTAGCGCTATGTGGTAGCCACATAGACGGCCAAATGTATGCCTAATGAGCCACATCATTAGGACCCACCACCGTATGGCAGTCCATGTCAGCAAGGCCACAGCCATATAAACAATCATCTCATCAGTTGATGTGGCGCCACATTATCTGACACATAAATGCCACATAAGCACCATGCCACAACCATGTCATCAGCCACGTTCACAGCATCAAGCAGCGGCTCACTTTCCAACAGTTGGTTACATGGCACATTGGGATGCCCAATATAGCCGGTTGGGCATGGTGTAGTGCTATCAAGGCCCAGATTGGTTTAATTTGTATTGAGCTAAGTGTAGGTCCAAGAGTTGAAATTAAATCAAGTCACGGATGTACATGGGCTTGGAGATTAGTTTAATCTCACTGGATTAGTCCATGGGAGTTTTTGTAAAGTCTGAGCCAATCATACTCTATCATGGATTTAAACTCTAGTCTCTAAAGTTTATGAATATATGAAATAGATTATTTCTCCTAAGATTATTCTCTCTCATCTCTCTCTTTCTTCTCCCTCCTCTTATTATTTTTTTATTCTCAGCCGACGTTGAAGACGTGGAAGAGACCTTGCTTGAAGATGTGAAGTGGCCTTGTGTGAAGACGTGAAGTGGCCTGGAGGAAGTTTTGATCAACGCATAAAAAGAGGCTGCTGTGTTTTGAACAAGCAACAAAGGAAGCAAGGAAGAGGCAACTAATCACTATAACAATTTGATTGGTGACAACAAAAAAGGAAAGGCCAAGGATCTTATCCAGGGGATTTCTACTACTGTTCTCTAAACTCCAACAGTTGGTATCAGAGCCTAGTTCAGGAAGGAGTAATTTGGAGATCTTATAGGAGTTGAAACAATTTCAACAAGGCCTATCAAGGTACCTCTTAATTTTCTAAAATTTATTTTTATGCTATTTTTGTTGAGATCTGGCCATGGATAGTAGCATAAAAATATATTTTAAGAAATTTGATGAAAAGGCAAGTTTCTCTATATGGAAAGTCTGAGTAAAGGACCTCCTTGTGCAGCAGGGTTTAGATCTAGCTTTGAAGGAAAGGCTAGATAAGATGACAGACAAACAGTGGATGTCGTTGAAGAAGAAAGCATGTATAGCGATCAGAGAATATTTGGCAGATTCAGCCCTTTATTCAGTGCTGGAGAAGAAGACCCCAAAGGGACTTTGGTCGAAGTTGTAAGCCTTCTATATGGGAAAGAATATGTGCAATAAGTTGATGTTGAAGAAGCGCCTCTACAGCCTTCGGATGTCAGAAGATGGAGATGTGCTGGGCCACATCCAGGTATTCGACCAGATTAGCAAAGAATTACTGAATGTCAGGGTCAAGATGGAGAAGGAAGATAAGGCACTTTTGCTATTGTGTTCTCTGCCCACATCACATGACTCATTGGTCACGATGCTGCTCTACGGAAAGAAGACATTATTCTATGAAGATATTGTCTCAATGCTTCAAACGAATGAGCGGAGGAAGAAGATGACCAAGGAAGCTATTCCCCAAGAGGGTTTATCAGTTGGAAAAGGGTCAGGCAGAGGCCTGAATAGGAGCAGGCCTAGGGGACGATTAAAGTCCAAGGAGGCTTAAGTGCTACAAGTGTGTGAGGTAGGACATTTCAAGAGGGATTATCGTAAGAGAAAAAATCAAAAGAAAGGAAAGGAAGAATCTGAATCTATGAGTATAGTTACATGCCAGGAGGTAGAGGATGATCTCTTGATGGTATCAGATAGTCACATGCATAGTACAGAGATGTGGACCTTGGATTCAGCTTGTTCTCATCATTACACTTCCAATCGGTCGTGGTTCAGCACTTACACAGAGGTTGATAAGGGGTGTGACTCTTGGAGATGATTACCCTTGAAGGTGGCATAGATTGGCATAGTGAGGGTGAGAATGTTTGATGGTATGGTGCACTCTTATCAGCATGAAGCATATCCTAAAACTTAAAAAAAATTGGTATCACTAAGGTACCTAGAGTGGACTGAATACAGCTTCAGCAGTCATGCCAAGAGTAGAGTTCTGAACTTCTCCAATGAAGTTAAGATGTGATGAGAGGAAGAAGGCTGGAGAACAACTTATATAGGTTGGAGGGCTCTGTAGTGACTGTAAAATCTAAGGCAGCAGCTATAGAACAGGATTTTCAGGATGTATAGGATATTGCATTTTCGCCTAGGCCACATGAAAGATAGGGAAATAAACACTACAATAAATACCATTTTAACGACCCTTTTTTGCCAACGTTAGAGGTAAGGGTCAGGAACAACTACCGATGCTTGTAAAAAGTATGGCAAGGAGAAATATTTTAACGACGCTTTTAAGCGTCGGGATTCATCACCCAGTTCTTTTGGGATCCCACCGCCCAGATTTCTTCCCCATCTTCTTCTCCCCCTAGAACTTCTCCCATCTTCCTCCCGCCTCCGCCGACCCCCACCCGCTCCAGATCTTCTTCCCATCCCCCAACGCCTCCAGAATGGCGGTGGAGCGATTCCTCCCCCCATATCCCCCCCCCTTGGAGAATGGCGGTGGAGCGAATCGGGGAAAAAGAAGGATGGAATGGACCGAGTATTTGGACCCCCAGGAAGAGAAAGACGAGGGAGGCGGTGGAGGTGGGTTCTTTTCGTTCCCAGAGTATCCCTCTTCTGCCTTCTATTCCCAAAATATCCCCGTCTAAAACCTTTTTTTCTTTATTATTCTTCGTTCTCACTTATAAATTTTGAATTCCGTCTCTTATTTATCTCTACATTTTCTTGATTTTTTTTCTAATAGTTTGGTCGCTAATTCGATAGGTGAATCGGAGATGGTGACGAAATTGCCACGTTCCTTCCGGAGATGCCCTCCTCGGATGCAAGCGACCGCCGCTGGGAGAGAAAGCGAGCCTCCGAAGCCAAATTTCTCAAACAAAAACAAGGATGAAACCCGCCTTCCAGGCAAGCCACGTACCTCTCTTCCCATTCTACTCCTAATTCTGCGGATAGCCTATACCCGTGCCCCAACCAGTCCACCGATCAGAGCAGTATTGTCGAGTAATTAATCAACGCCTCCTCCTAGCTTCGGAAGTTCGATGAGCCTTCTATCCATCTGGGAGTCTCTGTTATCTGTATCAATCTGTCGTTGACTTCTCAATGACTTGTTTCTTTTGGTAAATATCAGATCTGATATGACTGATTCTATGTCGTCAGAAAAAGTAACGACGGCTACTAACCCGAGACCCCCATCAGTCTCGGGATGCACCGGCATTTTCCCATCCCCGGGACTCCCTCGGGGTCACAGGATGGGGTCATCATTTCTTGACCCCGAGACCCCCACCAGTCTCGGGATGCACCGCCATTTCCCCACCTCCGGGACCCCCTTGGGGTCACAAGGTGGGGTCATCATTTCTTGACCCCGAGACCCCCACTGGTCTCGGGGTACACCAGCATTTCCCCACCCCCGGAACCCCCTCGGGGTCACGGGATGGGGTCATCATTCCTTGACCCCGAGACCCCCATCGGTCTCAGGGGTGCACCGGCATTTCCCCACCCCTAGGACCCCCTCGGGGTCACGGGATGGGGTTATCATTTCTTGACCCCGAGACCCCCACCGGTCTCGGGGTGCACTGGCATTTCCCCATCCCCGGGACCCCCTCGGGGTCACGGGGTGGGGTGCACTGGCATTTCCCCACCCTCGGGACCCCCTCGGGTCACGGGGTGGGGTCATCATTTCTTGACCCCGAGACCCCCACCGGTCTCGGGGTGCACCGGCATTCCCCACCCCCGGACCCCTCAGGGTCACGGGTGGGTTATCATTTCTTGACCCCGAGACCCCCATCGGTCTCGGGGTGCACTAGCATTTCCCCACCCCGGGACCCCCTCGGGGTCACGGGGTGGGGTCATCATTTTTTGACCCCGAGACCCCCACCGGTCTCGGGTGCACCAGCATTTCCCCACCCCCGGGACCCCCTCGGGGTCACGGGGTGGGGTCATCATTCCTTGACCCCGAGACCCCCACCGGTCTCGGGGTGCATTGCATTTCCCCACCCCCGGGACCCCCTCCGATCCCAGGGTGGGGTCTTCATTTCTTGACCCCGAGACCCCTATCGGTCTCGGGGTGCACCGGCGTTCTCCCACCCCTGGGATCCCTTCCAGTCTCAAGATGGGGGGTCATCAGCGATTGGCATGCAACTCAACCGCCAAGGAAAACGACAACTCCAGGTCGCACGGTACACCCACGTGATTCCCAGTACTCCCGTGATTGCGCCCCGTTACGGAGGGCCATACCTCATAACGGCGTATGGCGCGTTGCATGTCCCTGTGCATGGCCATGCCTCGCTACGGCGTACGATTCGCTACCTCTTGCAACTGTGCCCGGTCATATCAGCCGACGCGCGCACTGGATGCCTTCGTAGCTGTTGGACACGTATGATATCACGCCAGCAAGCGGTACGGGATGTCTCCGGCACGCGCAGCAATGGTACGGTGGTGATCTCCCGGAACTGTAAGATAGGGTATTCGGACAGGTATAAAAGCACGTGCTCGCGCTGTAAGTGGGATCTGAACTCTGGTTTTCTGAGCTTTCTTCCTCCCAGCAAAACCCTAACCGCCTCAGCTCTTCTTCGCTGAAGCGGTTCTTGTCTGAGCCCAAGTGACTGACTTGATCGTCGGAGGGTCCCCACCGGTATCGCCGGTCTCTGGGGGACTTTTCTTGCAGGACTCCGAGGAGAAGGACGTCCGTCTTCCCCGACGTTTGAGGAAGGTGACTTGGCGTCATCAGATTGGCGCGCCAGGAAGGGGGAGTGTAAGAAAGACGTCGAACCAGCAGCTTTCTTCTTCTCCTGTCTTCAGACTTAAAGCCATGGTGACGACTCGACGAAGGGAGTTTCAGCCGGTCGCGCTGGGGGGCAGCGCTGCGGGGCTGGTCCACCCGCGGAGGCCCCCCCGGCTCTCGCATCCAGTTTCCGGAGCCTCTGAATCTCCGGGGGGCAGGGCCTTCTGCTCCGCAGAATGACGTTCCCTGCCTGCTCCGCAGCAACTCCAGGAAGATCGATTCACTGCCTGGCCACGCAGGTCCAGTCGTTGGCGGCGATGGTTCAAGGCCTGCAGCACCAGCAGGCGGCCTTGCAGCAGCCGGAGCCGAACCCGTCTGTCCCGGGGGTGATGCAACCCAGCCAGCATTCCTCCCGCCGGAGATCGCCCGTTCCTGCAGATCATCACCGCCGATCCCCGGCCAAGCCGCATCACCGCGAAGCGTCCAAAAGGCCCCGGTCTCCTCTCGCCACGCCAGCATTTCTCCTAAGCGGCGGCACGGAAAGGAGGCGGAGCGCCCGCGCCGGCATCGCCGCCCTCGCTCTTCTTCTGGGGGAGGGCTCCGTTGATGGCCGGATGCCTCGTCGAGCTGAGCGGCGACTCGAGGAGTGTAATCAGAAGCTGGAGGAACTTAGCCGTCGGATCACCCACCTGCCAGAGACTGATTACGACAGTCGGCCTCCCCTGTCCCGCCGCATCATGGAGGAGCCCATCTCTACCAGGTTCCGCCTTCCTCAGCTGGACCATATGACGGGACTACGGACCCCCTGGACCATTTGGAGAGCTACAAGGTACTCATGCAAGTTCAGGGGGCCACTGACTCCTTATGTGTGTGCTTTCCCGGCCACTCTGAAAAGGCTGCCCGGGCTTGGTACTCTCGCCTGCCGCCACGAAGCATCGACTCCTTTCGCCAGTTGGAGAGGGCTTTCCTGGCCCACTTTGACGCCTGCCGGAAGATCCCGAGGTGGCGGACAGTCTATTTGCTGTCCAGCAGAAGAATGGCGAGCCCTGCGGACTATGTCGCCCGGTTTAAGGAGGCCGCCCTGGAGGTCTACAACTTGGAAGACTCAGTGGCTACCTTGGCTCTGAAGCGGGGGCTCCGCCCTTCTCGCTTCGCGTATTCTCTTGACAAGAAGCCGCCGGTCCTACTCCGAACTCCTGATCCGCGCCCAGAAGTACATCCGGGCAGACGAAGCTGACTTTTCTCGGCGTGAGGCTGGCGGGAGCGTCCCCAGGAAGCCACCCAGCCAGAACCTGCGGAAGCCCGCCCCAGGAGGCCCGAGCCTCCTCGCCGACCAGACAACCGCCTCGACCTCCTGCACCGAGAGACGGGCCTTACACTCCATTGCTTGCCCCAATATCTCAGATCCTGCTCGAGATCGAAGGGGAGCCTTATCTGCAACGCCCTCCTCCCATCAACCCGAAGATCCCCCGGAACAAGAACCTCTACTGCCGCTACCACCGGGACCATGGCCACAACACCGACGACTGCCGGCAGCTGAAGAAAGCCATTGAAGACCTCATTCAACAGGGCCACCTGAGGAAGTTCGTCCAAGGGAAACCCGGGAGCTCCTGGCCCATCAGCGCCTGCGCCGCCGGTGATCGATAACGCCCCGACGGAGAAGACGGTGGCGATGATTTCCTGGGGGGCAGGAGGCCCGCGAAGAGACCAAGGGGAGGGGGGAGCGGAGCTGTAATTCCTTTTTTCGAAAGGGACTTGGAGGGGTTGTAAATAAGGATGATGATAGCGTCGTCGTATCCATGACGATTGCTAAGCACCCTGTAAAAAGAATCCTAGTCGACAGTGGAGCTCCGTAGATGTTTTGAACTACGATGCCTTTGTTCGTATGAACCTGTCGCATGATCTGCTTCGACCTGTCGCCACGCCCTTTGATGGGATTCACAGGAGATTCCGTGAGGGTTGAGGGGGAAATTACTCTTCCCGTAACGGCTGGACGGCTCCGTGCCAAAGCACTGTCATAAAGTTTTTGGTGGTCCGTGTGCCCCTGCATACAATGCGATCCTTGGGAGGCCCGGGCTCAACCTCTTGGATGCCATCATATCCACCAAGCGGCTCCTCGTGAGGTTCCCAACCAGCAGAGGGGTCGGCGAGATGCGAGGAGAGCAGGGCCTACCGGCACTTTGCTATCACTTGGCCCCTAGTCCCCAGGAGGGCACCTGCACCGGCACCTGAGGCCCTTGACCCGCGAGACTTGGAGAAAAGGGGGGAACCGGCCGAGCGGCTGCTCACTTTCCCCCTCGGGGAGGACCCCGTGCAGACGGTTCGAGTTGGAGCCTTACTTCCGGAGGAAGCTCGTGACCGACTCCTTACCTTTCTGCGGGCCAACGCCGACGTCTTCGCATGGTCAGCGTCCGACATGCCCGGGATCCCGGAGGAGGTGATTACACCCAGCTCAACATTCGGCCGGAGTGCCGGCCCATCAGGCAGAAGAAAAGGAGTTTTGCCCGGACCGACAGAAGGCTGTTGACGAGGAGGTGCGGAAGCTGCTGGCGGCTGGCCACATCCGCGAGGTGCGCTACCCCGACTGGCTTGGCGAACGTCGTGATGGTTCGCAAGGCCAGTGGAAGCTGGAGGATGTGCGTGGATTTCACCGACCTCAACAAGGCGTGCCCCAAGGACAGCTTCCCTTGCCCCGAATCGACCAGCTGGTGGACGCCACCTCCGGGCACGAGACGCTCAGTTTCATGGATGCGTTCTCGGGGTATAATCAAATCAAGATGAGCCCAGATGAAGAAGCAACCTCCTTTGTCACAGAGAAGGGGATCTACTGTTACAGGGTGATGCCTTTGGATTGAAAAATGCCGGGGCCACTTATCAAAGATTAATGAACAAGGTCTTTGAGGATCAGCTGGGGCGCAACATGGAGGTGTATGTGGATGACATGCTGACCAAGAGCACCAGTGCGGAAGACCATGTAGCTGACCTCGAGGAGACTTTCAACAATCTGCGCCGGTACCGGATGAAGCTCAACCCCCACAAATGCGCCTTTGGAGTAGCAGGCAAGTTCCTGGGTTTTATGGTGACCCAGCGAGGGATCGAAGCCAACCCCGACAAGATTAGAGCTATCCTGGAGATGCGGCCCCAGCCAACAAGAAGGAGGTGCAGCGCCTGACGGGGAGGGTGGCGGCCTTGAGTCGTTTCATGTCAAGGTCGGCGGAGAGGTGCCTGCCCTTCTTTAAGGCGCGCAAGATCAACGGCTTCGAATGGACAAAGAGTGTCAGGGCTCCTTTGAAGAGTTGAAGCAGTTTCTCTCCACTCCTCCGCTGTTGTCCAAGCCTGAAAATGGAGAGGAGCTCTTTCTATATCTGGCCGCTTCCCCCGAGGCTGTCAGCTCCGTGCTTGTGCGTATGGATGCTGACGGGGCCCAGAAGCCAATCTATTACACCAGCAAGGTACTCCATGACGCTGAGACCAGGTATTCGAGAACCGAGAAGATTATCTTCGCCTTGGTGGTCTCTACTCAGCGCCTTCGGCCTTACTTCCAAGCCCATCCCATCGTGGTGCTTACGGACCAGCCCCTTCGAGCTATCTTATCTCGCCCTGACACCTCCGGTCGGTTGGCTAAATGGGCCATCAAGCTAAGTGAGTTCGATCTGTCCATCCGGCCAAGGTCAGCCATGAAGTCTCAGGTGTTGGCGGATTTCCTGGTCGAGTGCTCCTGGACCGAGAAGGACATGGAGGGGGCGACCGGAGGAGTTGTGGACTCTCCCTCATCAGAGGAGGCGGAGGACTGGATCCTGCATGTGGATGGAGCGGCAAACTCTCAAGGGAGCGGAGCCGGACTCATTCTCGCAAGCCCAGAGGGAGACGTGGTGGAGTACGCTCTCAGATTCCAGTTCCCAGCAACTAATAATCAGGCGGAGTACGAAGCCTTGCTGGCGGGATGAGGTTAGCTGAGGGGCTAGGCGCTGGGCGCTTGAGGGCCTTCACGGACTCTCAACTTGTTTCTGGACAAATCACGGAGAGTACGAGGCTAGGGACCCAACCATGTCCCGATACTTGAGCAAGGTGCAGTCCCAGGCGTCTCATTTTTCTTACTTCCGTGTCAGCTATATCCCCAGAGCGGAGAATGCCAGGGCTGATGCATTGTCCCGCTTGGCCACTTCGGCCGACGGGACGTTGGGAAGGACATATGTGGAACACCTACAAGTCCCGAGCACTGAGGCCGCGGATGAAGCATTGCCAGTGGAGCAGGAGCCCTCCTGGATGGACGCCTACATCCGGTACTTGACTGACGGTACTCTCCCGGAGAACCCCGCTGAGGCCAAGCTGCTTAGGCGAGGGCCCGAGATTCTTGATGATGGACGGGAAGCTTTATCGGAGATCCTTCTCATACCCAGTTCTCAGGTGTGTGGGGCCAACTGAATCAGATTACATCCTCAGGGAGATCCACGAAGGCATATGCGGGAGTCACCTGGGGGGCAGAGCCCTAGCCTACAAGGCCCTGCGCCAAGGGTACTTCTGGCTGACGATGAAGGAAGACGCGGCTGAGCTTGTCAAGAAATGTGATAGCTGTCAACGTCACGCCAATATCCAGCGACAGCCGACGTCTCACCTGACCCCCTTAGTAGCACCTTGGCCCTTCGCCCAGTGGGGCATGGATATCTTGGGACCATTTCCCCCGGCCTCCGGGCAGCGGAAGTTCCTCTTGGTAGCGGTGGATCACTTCACCAAGTGGATTGAAGCCGAGGCCCTGGCCAAGATTACCGAAAGCAAAGTGAGATCCTTCTTCTGGAAGTCCATCATATGTCGGTTCGGACTGCCGCACACACTAGTCACTGATAATGGCCGGCAATTTGACAACGCGCCCTTCCGGGAGTTCTGCTCCGAGCTGGGTATCTGTCAGAGGTTCACTTCCGTCGGGCATCCTCAAACCAACGGGGCAGCCGAAGTGACTAATCGGATCATCCTCCAGGGGCTGAGATCTCGGCTAGATGGCTGCAAGGGGCGATGGGTGGAGGAGCTCCCCAACGTGCTATGGGCCTATCATACAACGCCGCGAGCCCCCACCGGCGAAACGCCGTTCAGCTTAGTCTTTGGCTCTGAAGCTGTTATTCCTATGGAGGTCGGTGCACCAAGCCCCCGGGTGGAAGCATACAGCGAGGAAGGTAACCCTGACCAACTGCGAGCCAACCTCGACCTGGTGGAGGAGGTGCGAGACCGGGCGCGGCTTCGAATGGCAGCCTACCGACAACGGGCCGCAAAATACTACAACGCTCGTGTGCACCCCCGGACGTTCCTGCCGGGAGATCTGGTCCTTCGACGGGCCGAGGTCTCGAAGCCAGAAGGAGGCAAGCTAGCCCCAAACTGGGAGGGGCCTTACCGGATCGCCGAAACACTCCGCCACGGAGCTTATAAAATTGAAGAACTTGATGGGACGCCACTCCCTAGGACGTGGAATGCGGATAACCTTCGCCGGTATTATCAGTAATGTATTCCTCCTTTCATGTTAAGTATCACCCTTGTATTCGCTTGTGTTCTTACCCCTTGTTCAATATTAACGAGATTCGATTTTAGCTACCTAAATCTTCACAAAAAGCCCGACCCGTCGGCACCTAAAGCCCTGCGCTAGCCAGGCATGAAGCCCAGTGTACCACTGGCAGAGCGTGTACCACCGGCTCTCAGCAACAAAAGCCCGACACCCGTCGGCACCTAAAGCCCTGCACCAGCCAGGCATGAAGCCCAGTGTACCACTGGCAGAGCGGTGTACCACCGGCTCTCAGCAACAAAAGCCCGACACCCCGTCGGCACCTAAAGCCCTGCACCAGCCAGGCATAAGCCCAGTGTACCACTGGCAGAGCGGTGTACCACCGGCTCTCAGCAACAAAAGCCCGACACCCCGTCGGCACCTAAAGCCCTGCACCAGCCAGGCATAAGCCCAGTGTACCACTGGCAGAGCGGTGTACCACCGGCTCTCAGCAACAAAAGCCCGACGCCCCGTCGGCACCTAAAGCCCTGCACCAGCCAGGCATGAAGCCCAGTGTACCACTGGCAGAGCGGTGTACCACCGGCTCTCAGCAACAAAAGCCCGACACCCCGTCGGCACCTAAAGCCCTGCACCAGCCAGGCATGAAGCCCAGTGTACCACTGGCAGAGCGGTGTACCACGGCTCTCAGCAACAAAAGCCCGACACCCGTCGGCACCTAAAGCCCTGCACCAGCCAGGCATGAAGCCCAGTGTACCACTGGCAGAGCGGTGTACCACCGGCTCTCAGCAACAAAAGCCCGACACCCGTCGGCACCTAAAGCCCTGCACCAGCCAGGCATGAAGCCCAGTGTACCACTGGCAGAGCGGTGTACCACCGGCTCTCAGCAACAAAAGCCCGACCCCGTCGGCACCTAAAGCCCTGCACCAGCCAGGCATGAAGCCCAGTGTACCACTGGCAGAGCGGTGTACCACCGGCTCTCAGCAACAAAAGCCCGACGCCCCATCGGCACCTAAAGCCCTGCACCAGGCATAAGCCCAGTGTACCACCGGCTCTCTGCAACAAAAGCCCGACCCGTCGGCACCTAAAGCCCTGCACCAGCCAGGCATGAAGCCCAGTGTACCACTGGCAGAGCGGTGTACCACCGGCTCTCAGCAACAAAAGCCCGACACCCCGTCGACACCTAAAGCCCTGCCCAGCCAGGCATGAAGCCACCAAGCGGTGCCACCACCGCACAAAGGTCCGATGCTTGACAGAGCGTTGCACCGATAGCCCCGAGGAGCCTGCCTACCTAACCTCTGACTGACGGCGTTTCCGCTCCGAGAATTCTACCCTCCCTAGCTCTAACTTTCGAGTTTAAACAGCTGGAGCGGAATAGCTCGAAGGGGAGTTGTCCCCCAGAACTATCAGAACTAATGGGGTTACAAGGCTACATATCAATCGATGAAGTCCATGACAATTCAGAAGGCATTTTGAAGAGTGTTTTCATTAATTGAAAGCGATTACAAAATGCCGACGTGTCGGACTTGCAAAAAGAAAGAGAAGAGAGAGAGCAAAATAACAAGTGCGAGCTCACGGCTCCGCCGGTGCGGGCTCATCGTCAGAAGGGGCCAAGTCTGACAACCGCTCCAGTTCAACCTCCAGGGCCCGGGGGAAGTTTAGGTCTCTGGCCACCTTCTCCTTGCCATGCTGGAACCCGTCAAGGAATACAGCTGCCGAGGCTTCGGCCAGGTCATCTGCGAAATGCCCAGATGCCTTGTATTCCTCTATGAGCCCAGCGGCTCGGATTTTCTCTGCGGCAAGGGCTTCCGTTGCCACCCTTTCGGCCTCTCGAGCGCGGCTCACCTCCTCCTCGGACCGGCAGATTTCCTCCTTCACCGCTCTTGCCTCTTCTGCCGCTGCGCCCGCTCGATTTTTGGCCTCCCGGAGGGCTGAGGTTAACTCAGAGATATGTATGTCCCTGGCCATTACACGTTTTCAGCCTCCGTCATTTGGAGGAGCGCTGCGCGCACGGTTGGCTTCAATCTCCGCCCGGCTCTCGGCGGCCTTTACCTTGCTCGCGCAGTCGTTCTTGGCCACTCTAGCGCCTTCTCGGCCGCCTCCGCTCGGCGCCGAGCCTCCTCAACCTCTTTCCGCGTCTCCCACAGAAGGACCTTCTCCTCGCGAATTACCTCCCTGGCGGCCTTCAGTGAGTGCGCGATCTGCACGCGTAAGCCCCAAGTCAGCTGAAGGAAAAAGATAAAAAGGGATAAGAAGATCGCTTACCCTGACGACGGTGGCATAGGAGTCCCGGAAGAACGCGCCCGCTTTCTGGTGAGTGAGGTCCTCCAGGATCCCAGGAATGAAGATCGGATCCAGGACTCGCTCAGCCCAATGACTGTCATCCAGGGAGTCTCGGGGTGGCCCGGGCTCGCCCCCGCCACCCTCCGCCGTCTCAGCTGTCCCCAATTCTGTGCGTGGGCCACTCCTGGGCGACCCCTCGGGGGTGGACTCGCGGGGCCAGATGGTCCCTCACCCCAATCCCTGGAGACAACCGGCGGGGTCGATCCCCAGGAGCCGGGAGCTCTTCAGTCGATATGGGCTCCCCCGTGGCTCTCTTCAACGGTGGCTCCCGCGGTTGTCCCCACCTCTGGTGGAGTATCGGCTGTGAGGTCAACCTCCGGAACAGCCGGGACATTTTGCAGAGCCGGGGGTGGGGAGACTTGTGCCGGAGGGGAGGCCCGAGCCATAGGGCGCTTCGGGGTTGGGGCCTGCTGACCCCTGGATGGTCCTTCCCGGGCCCTCTTCTTGGAGGCAGCTCTCAACAGTTTTGCCACCGGTATTTTCATGGCTGCATGGCATCAGTTGGGTTTTCAGAATTAAAAAAAAAAAGGGAGAGGAGGAAGAAAAGAAGAAGGAGAGGGGCAAAGGAGCGAAGTTTTTGGCTAAGGGTGGAGAAGGCTTACCCCGATGGGAGATGAGGCCCGCCGACTCCAGGTTGTCCTTCGATAGCAGCAGGGTGTATCGGGGATCTCGGTGGTCAGCAGTAGCCCCAGTGCCTCCCGGTCCCCAGGCTGGATAGCAACGGCGTTCCCCCGGAGGTTGGGGTCTCTCCACTGGGGCCGGACTTGGTTGACATTTGCAAAAAAGAAACGAGACTTCCATCCCTTAATCGACGAAGGAAGAAGGAGTTTTAGGACCCGATTGGGTCGGGGCTGAAACAGCCACCAACCCTTTTGGGCCCGGAGGGAGTAGAAAATGCGGAACAGGCTAATTCTGGGGGTGATACTTAGGTGGTGACAGAGGGTGACGAAAGCGCTGATTACACGATAAGAATTTGGAACTAATTGGGAGGGGGTCAAGGAATAGAAGTCAAGGAGGTTGACAAAAAAAGGAGGAAAGGGAGGACAGAGACCCGCCTTTAGGTAGATCTCGTAAAGGGCCACCTGACCGAGTCGGAAGGAAATGACCCTGTCATTGGGAGTTGGCGGGAACAGCTCAACCTCCCAGGGGATCCTATAACGGGCCCGGATTCTTTCCAAATCCAGCCGCGTCATTGTGGAGGCCGTCCCCACTGGGGACCCCTCCGCCGTCGAGGAGGCGCCAGCCTCTAACCGGCGATCCCTCGATGGGGCTCCATCGGTGACCATCGCCGGGCCAGAGGGACGCGGTCCTCTGAATCAGAGGACCACTCAATCGAGGGGAAGGGGTAGGAGAGGTACGACACCTCTCGGAGGAGGACGGTTCTCAGAATTGTCCTCCGAGGTCCAAGAAGGGGAACTCATGAGCAAGGAGACAAGTCCAAGATGGGAAAAAGCTGACCTGGAAGGGAAAAAAACCAGACGCAGGCCCGCAGATTGCAGGAGAAGTTGGAGCGTAGACGAGGAAGACGATGACAAAGGCGATATGGTGTCAGTTCAACCCCCCCTCGCTTAGCTTTATCGGGTTTTCAAATCATCCCGCCATGTCTCGTCGGCCACATGGCCCCTTGCCATACGCTGGCTCGCCTCGAGGAACGCCCCGGCTCGTGGTGCGGCGCACCTCCGGTCAGTGGTGGGACCCCGCTGACGTCGCCGTAATGAAAGGAAATGATGATGCGGCTTTTCGCGCAAACTTCGAAGAGCCAGTCCTCACTCTCGAGGGTGATCGTGTCAATTACATCGTACGGAAGGCCGCCTCCTACATTCCCCACACCATCCGCATAAAAGACAAGGACGGGGATCAGCCACGTGGAGAACGCCCCTTGAGCCTCAGCGGTGGGACCCACTTCGCCCCAGGGGCGAGGGGGCATCTGATATGACTGATCCCATGTCGTCAGGAAAAGGTAACGACGGCTACTGACCCCGAGACCCCACCGGTCTCGGGGTGCACCAGCATTTCCCCACCCCGGGACCCCCTCGGGGTCACGGGGTGGGGTCATCATTTCTTGACCCCGAGACCCCCACCGGTCTCGAGGTGCACCCGTATTTCCCCACCCCGGGACCCCCACGGGGTCACGGGGTGGGGTCATCATTTCTTGACCCCGAGACCCCCACCGGTCTCGGGGTGCACCAGCATTTCCCCACCCCCGGGACCCCTCGGGGTCACGGGTGGGGTCATCATTCCTTAACCCCGAGACCCCCACCGGTCTCGGGGTACACCGGCATTTCCCCACCCCCGGGACCCCCTCGGGGTCACAGGGTAGGGTCATCATTTCTTGACCCGAGACCCCCATCGGTCTCGGGGTGCACTGGCATTTCCCCACCCCCGGGACCCCTCGGGGTCACGGGATGGGGTCATCATTTCTTGACCCCGAGACCCCCACCGGTCTCGGGGTGCACCGGCATTTTCCCACCCCCAGGACCCCTCGGGGTCACGGGGTGGGGTCATCATTCCTTGACCCCGAGACCCCCACCAGTCTCGGGGTGCATTGGCATTTCCCCACCCCCGGGACCCATCCGGTCCCGGGGTGGGGTCTTCATTTCTTGACCCCGAGACCCCTACCGGTCTCGGGGTGCACCGGCGTTCTCCCACCCCTGGGACCCCTTCCAGTCTCAGGGTGGGGGGTCATCAGCGATTGGCATGCAACTCAACCGCCAAGGAAAACGACAACTCCAGGTCGCACGGTACACCCACGTGATTCCCAGTACTCCCGTGATTGCGCCCCGTTATGGAGGGCCATACCTCATAACGGCGTATGGCGCGTTGCATGTCCCTGTGCATGGCCATGCCTCGCTACGGCGTACGATTCGCTACCACTTGCAACTGTGCCCGGTCATATCAGCCGATGGCGCGCACTGGATGCCTTCGCAGCTGTTGGACACGTATGATATCATGCCAGCAAGCGGTACGGGATGTCTCCGGCACGCGCAGCGATGGTACGGTGGTGATCTCCCAGAACTATAAGATAGGGTATTCGGACAGGTATAAAAGCACGTGCTCGCGCTGTAAGTGGGATCTGAACTCTGGTTTTCTGAGCTTTCTTCCTCCCAGTAAAACCCAAACGCCTCAGCTCTTCTTCGCTGAAGCGGTTCTCTGTCTGAGCCCAAGTGACTGACTTGATCGTCGGAGGGTCCCCCGGTATCGACGGTCTCTGGGGGACTTTCTTGCAGGACTCCGAGGAGAAGGACGTTCGTCTTCCCCGACATTTGAGGAGGGACTTGGCGTCATCAAGATCCATGAAATTTTTTCTTCTCTGAGTGTTTGTGTGTTTCTTTTCATGTGCACTGGATTTGAAGTTTGGATGCTATTGATTGAGCTTTGGATTGACCAAGATGTTCTTAGAAAATCGGATTCAGATTTTGCTCTTATCCTTTTGATTTGGTATTTTTACTTAAAAGCTTCAGATCTCAATAGGGGAAGAAACTGAATGGGGAGATCGATCTCAAAAGGAGAAGGAATTGGATGGGGAGATCACGGTGCTTTTTGTGCTGTTCTTTGGGGGGTTGCTGTTTCTGGGTTGTTTGGGGATGGGGGAAATGGGTGGGGGGGAACTGGGTTGCTTCGGGGGGGGGGGGGGGGGGGGGTTGGGTTGCTGCGGGACGGGGGTGGGGAACTGGGCAGGCTGGCGGGTTTGGGTGGGGGTACAGACGCTTTGTAATGTGAGCAAGAACGTTAAGTTTCCGACGCTTTAAATTGTCGGCATGTCCTGGGGTGGGGAACTGGGCAGGCTGACAGATTTGGGTGGGGGGAGAAAACTGTGCAGACGCTTTGTAATGTCAGTAAGAACATTAAGTTTCCGATGCTTTAAATTGTCGGCATGTCCCAACACTCATGCCGACGCTTTAAAAAAAGCGTTGGGATTCCGTGCCTCCACTCCCTATATCCCGACGCTTTAAAAAGCATCGGAATGATATTTTTTTATGCTTTTTAGTGTCAAAAATTATTATTTTTAGCATCAAAAAATAATAAATTTATTGTAGTGGAAAGAACTGGGCAAGAGAGGGCTACTTCCGGACCTGAGTGGTGGAGTCATGGAGATCTATGAGCCAAGTCAGATAGAAAAGCAGAGGAGAGTGCAGTTCTTGGCCAGCACATCTAGAAGTGCAGAACCCTTGGAGCTAGTACACATGGATGTCTGGGGATCAGCCCTAGTTTCTACAAGGAATGGGGCCAGATACTTCTTGATCCTGATAGAAGATTTTTCAAGGAAGCTGTAGATCTACTTCATGAAGGAGAAATCAGAAATCTTCACCAAGTTCATAATCTGGAAGGCTAAGATGAAGAAGCAGGGTAGGAGTGTGAAGTATATGAAGTCAGACAATGGCGGGGAATACACTAAATGGAATTTTCAAAGATTTTGTGAGAAGTGGGGCATCAAAAGGTACTTCTCGGTGATGAAAACTTCTTAATAGAAAGGGATGACTGAGAGGATAAACATAACACTGTTAAAAAAAAGCAAGATGCTTGAGGCTACAGGTAGGGCTTCCAAAGATGTTCTGGATTAATGCAGTAAATGTAGCCAGCTACTTGATCAATTGGTTGCCGCACACCAGATTAGGTGAAAGCATTTCAGAGAAGATGTGGTCTAGAGAGAAGACAAGCCTGAACCATCTAAGGGTGTTTGAATGCACGACATATGTGCATGTTGGTCCTGGAGAGCGAAGTAAGTTGGATGCCAGGTCTAAGAAGATGATGTTCTGGGCTACCCATGTTGAATCAAGGGGTATCGGCTATAGGACCCCTTAGAGAAGAAGGTTGTCATCAGTAGGGATATGACCTTCGATGAGAGCTTGATCCTTCATAGTAGAGTTGGTACAAATGCACAGCAGGGATTGCAGGAGATGAAATATGGTAACACTAGTCAGATGACCTCCTATATAGTTGTGCCATTTGCTAGTGGACCAAGAGGATTTAAGATTTAGGTGGAGAGGACTGACAGAGGAGTCAGAAGCCAGGAAGTTCAGCAGGATGCAGCTGAGCAGAGGACTCAGAAGGATGAGTTGGATAGGGGACTGATACTAGGATCGCACTGCATAAGCTTAGGAAAAACGTGCGATAACCAGTTCGATACAGCTTCGAAAATTCGGTGTCATATGCCTTGGTGGTAGTGAATAGGGACCCTTATGCCTATGAGAAGACTATAGAGAGCCAGGACATCCATGATAGAGATAGGTGGGTTTAGACTATGGCAGGAGATGCAGGCTATGGCAAAGAAGATGCCGTCTCTCCACATAACTGGCATGTGGTAGTTGGTCTAGTTGCTATAAGAAAAAAAATTCATTGATTGCAAATGGGTTTTTTAGCGCAAAGAATGACCTTCAGAGCAAAAGGGTATCGAGTACAAGGCAAGACTAGTAGCCAGAGGATATTCTCAAAATGAAGGCATAGACTACAAAGAGCTAATGAAAGAAGGTGAAGTGGAGCTGGTGAAGATACACACCAAGAAGAATCTAGTATCAAGGTTCTTTCACAGAATAGCTTCTCGGTGTTGTAGTTGATGGATACGGCGAACGTGTTGAGGCCTTGAAAGCACCAAAGTGAAGATTATTGGGCCTGGTGTGGTGCTATCAAGGCTCAGGTTGGGCTAACTTGTATTGGGCTAGGTGTGGGTCCAAGGGTTGAGATTAAATCAAGTTATGGGTGTACATAGGCTTGGAGATTAGTTTAATCTCATTGGATTAATCTTACTCTGTATCAATCTTACTCTGTCATAGATTTAAACTCTAGTTCTTAGGGTTTATGGACAGAGGATTTGGTCATGTATTTAAACTATAGTCCAGAGGATTTGGTCATGTATTTAAACTATAGTCTCTAGGGTTTATGAACATATGAAATAGATTCTTTTCTCCCAAGATTATTCTCTCCTCTCTCTCCTTCTCCCCTCCTCCCTCTTGTTATTTTTTCGTTCTCAGCCGACGTGTTCATGAGGCTTAGAGAGAAAGGCAGAGGAATAAAAAGAAGCTATTGTGTTTCGAACCAGCAATAAAGGAAGCAAGGAAGAGGCAACTAACCGCTGCAACAATTTGATTGGTGACAATAAGGAAGGAAAGGCCAAGGATTATTCAGGGGATTCCCATGCTATTCTCTAAACCCCAACATAGCCCACTTCACAGCATCAAACAACAGATGGTTTTGATTAATGCGGCTCATTAGTTGGGGAGCTTCTAAATACACCGCAAAAACTACTCTCTACACCCACACTTAAAAAAAAATACACAGTTTACCCCATTAAGTAATGACCATTATACCCCTAAAATTTTTCTTCATACTCCACACCATTCGGCTTTGATAAGCTATGTTTGGCCCATTAGGGCCAAACAACAGCCCTTTGTTTGGCCCTATTATTTTTCTTCACACTCTGCACCGTTCAGCTTTGATAAGCTCTGTTCGGCCCATTAGGATTGTTGTTGGGCCGAACAATGACAAGTAATTTGAAAATTTTATCGTGTTTCTCCCTCAATAAGACTCCCACCGCATTACGTTCCAATACGAAGGGCACTACCTTCCTCCCTTCTCCCTTTTCTTTGTCTCTCTCTCAAATATTAATTAATTTAAATATTAAAAAAAATATTTATCTTTTTTATTCTTGCAAGAAAAGGGTGGCCGCCCTTCGCTTAGCATGGCCGAGAAGTCGCCATGAAGGATCCTTAAAAGGAATTGCACCATCCTTTAATAAATTTTCTCCCTCGTCAATTCCTCGGTTCTCTCTTCAGTCCTGTGGAGATCTCTTCCTTTGACTAAATTTTTGCTCAAATTTTAGCTTGTTGACCTCATATTGATTTTGATGAATACAAAATAATTAAGTATACTTCTAATAATCTTGTTGTTAAGTTAAACAAATTTAAAATGAATCATCAAGAAGATGATTTACTTCAAATTGAATTACCCTACAAATCAAAAGAAAGGTATTCCAAAGGTAAAATGAAGGCAATATGATTACAATTTTTAAGTCCAAATGTTTTCAAGAGTATTTATTACAATGAACCTATATTTCAATTTTTCAAATGGATTTTTTGCTTCAAATGAGTATTTGTTTTACAAATGACTAGAACTATCTTTGTATGAACTCTTGTATTAAAATTATTTCTTATAGCATGAGACTAATATGGTTCAAATTTTCAAGTGAAAATATTTTCAAATGAGCCAATGGATTTGTATTTCAAATGCTTTATCAAGTCCAAATATTTTTTTTTCAAGTTTAAATATTTTATCATGGTTCTTCAATGTTTGATCATTCATTTCTCAAATGACTAAATCTATCTTTGCTGATTTATCATGTAAAAATTATTTTTCAAAGCATTTCATGACAATCCTGTAAATCCCACTGAATGCAGTCAATGGCAATCCTGTAAATCCTATTGAAGGCTGTCAGTGACATTTCTGTAAATTCATTAAAAGTTGCCTACATCCCAAAACCATGAGAAATTGAATCTAGCTGGGGTTCAAATCTAGTCAATTGGATTTGGTATGTGCTTTGCTTTGGCTGAACCATCCTTAAATCTAGCTAACTAGGGATCAAATCCAGTCAACTAGATTTGTTTGTGCATTGCTTTGGCCAAACCATCCTTGGATCTAGCTAACTAGGGATCAAATCCAGTTAACTGAATTTAGTCCATGCTTTGCTTCAGCCGACTGGAGTTCTCTTCCAGTCAACTAAAATCATCTTTCAGCCGCCTGATTGCTTTGCTAAGACTTCTCTTCATTTCCCCAACTGACTGGAAGTAAGCTCTAGCCGACTGAAGTCAAAGGATTCTTTCAAATGACATAGAGCTTCTCAAATCCAGTCAACTGGAGGGAGCTCCCAGCCGACTAGAGGCTTGCTCTCTTTCTCTCCTGGCCGAACCATGCTTGAATCCAGCTGACTGGAGGCTACTTCCAGCCGACTGGAGTTTGGGAAAAATACTTCGATGACTATTTTTGGTTGCCCGTTTTCATCCCATTTTTTTCCCCAACGGTTCTTCAATGGCTAGAATTTTGAAATGGTATATAAATACTTCCTCTAACAATATTTTTATAGGAGATTAGTGAGGAGATTAGAAAGTAAAAATAGAGGAGAAAATCATGTGAAAATATAGTAAAAATCTTGTTGAAATCTTTGTGAGGAGTTATTATTGTGCTCTCATTTGAGAATTATTACAAGAGTTATTGGAGTGCTTATTCAAGTGGTTGAGAGCATTTAAAGAAGAGATCTGGTGCATTTAAGAGCTTTCAAGAAGAAGTTTCAAATTTATTGAAGGTATCATCCAAAGCTCCAATAACCAAAAGACGGCTTCATTCATTCCTCAAAGTTCATCCCAAGGAAGAAGCTAGAATCTTCAAAATTTGTAAAGTAATCTTCCATTGTTTTATTTGCTCATTTTAGGAGCTTCTTGTAATTAAACATTGATATTCTTGTGTTTGATTATAAGGCTATCTTGTTCCTGGAAACAAGAGGCCAGCCCTGAAGGCTAGGTTGTATAAGGTCTTCTTATGCCTGAAATAAGAGGATTAGCCCAGAAGGCTAGGTGTAAGGCTTCCTTGTGCCTAGAAATAAGTTGTTAGCCGAGGTGGCCAAGTTGTAATCGTTTGAAACGATTGGAGTGGAATTCCCAAGGGATTCTTGGGGAGTGGACATAGGTGCTAGGTTGGCACCGAACCACTATGAACTTTCTTGTGTTTGTGATTGCTTGATTGTCTTTTTTATCTCTTCACTTCACCTCACATCACTTGTAATAAAATTCTGATTTCTGTTAAGTAAATATATTTGCTAAATAATTTTTAAGAAACCCAATTCATCTCCCTCTTGGGTTGTTACATCTGGGCAACACACTAAAACTCCTACTTTGATCTCATTCATCACAAAAATCCCTTTTTCTTCAGTTTGTGGGTGTTGGTGATGGAAGTTTGGTGATTTTTCTTCAAATTCTGAAAGAAAAAGCTTTGGATTTGAGTTGCTTTTTTTCTTAGCGATGGTTCATTCGATCGATGCCAGATAGTTCATTCTGCTCGTCGCCTCCTATGCTCATCGCCTCCGCTTGCCGCTACCAGGAGTGCCACTGTCGCCGCTCGATCGCCGCTGCAGTGTTGGGGAAGGAGAAGAGAAGAGGGAAGGAGAAGGGAGAAGGGAATAGGTGTTGGGCGGGTGGGGTGTGAGGGAGAGGGATGTGGAGAGAAAAAAAAAAGATGGGGGAGGGTTTTAAGGGTAGTTTAGGAATTTTTTTTAGGGGGGGGTGCAAGAGAAAATTGATCGTGTGAAGAGTAATATGAAAATTTAAAAAAATCTGGGGTGTGGAGAGCAATTTTTGCTTTGTATTTAGAAGCTCCCTAACTATTGGGGAGCTTCTAAATACACAACAAAAATTACTCTCTACACCCACACTTTAAAAAAAAAACCTAATTTGCCCCATTATGTAACGACCGTTATACCCTTAAAATTTTCTCTCACACTCACCCTGAATAAACCCCCCTTCATCACTGTTCGACCCTTATGGGCCAAACAGAGGCCCTTTGTTTGGCCCAGCCTCTATTGTTCATATTGAGCTGAATAGAAGACCTCTGTTCGGTCAAACAAGGCTGAATAGAGAAGCCAAACATGGCAAATTTAAAAAATGATTGAAACAAAAGAAAAGCGAACGAATGGAGATAGAAGGATGGTGGAAAGCAGCCGAAAAAGGATGGTTGGATCTTTTTGGGACGATGAGGTTGGTGAGGGGAGGATGGAGGGGGGCTTGATTTGGGGTTTTTTTTTAATTATTATCATTTTTTTTCTTTTGTCTAGTGGAAAGGAGATCGAGTGGGAAGCCGCCACCGTCGCTCACCGCTGGGGAGGAAACAAAGCCGGACGCAGCCGCCGCTCGCCACCGAAGAGGAAGGGAAGCCGGAGCCGGGGGGGCCTGGGAGGGGAGCAGGGGGGAGCCGATTAACGAGGGCCGTGTTGCTGCCATCGCTGTTGCTCGTTGCTGCGCCACTCACCGCTGCGGTCGGGGAAGGAGAAGGGAAGAGGAAGAAGGAAGAGAGGAGGAGGGGAGTGGCCGGGTGGGGTGAGGGAGACGGGTAGTTTAGGATTTTTTTTTGGGTGCAAAGATAAAATTGTTCTCCACACCTCCGAATTTAAAATTTTTTTAAAAAATTGGGGGTATGGAAAGCAATTTTTGCGATGATTTAGAAGCTGGGAACTTCTAAATACACCGCAAAAATTACTCTCTACACTCAATTTTTTTTGAAAAATTTAATTTCCTAAACTATCCTTAAAACCCTCACCCCCTCTCCGTTCGCTCCGACGGCCTCCTTCTCGTTCGCTATAGCTTCCCTCCTCCCTCGTTCGCTTTGATAGCCCCCCTCGGGGGCCCTCCTCTCCGTTCGCTCCGGCTTTTTTTCTCTTTCGTTCACTCGACAGCCTCCCAACCCCTTTGTTCGCTCGATGGCTCTCTCCCGGGCACCAACACTCCTCTTTGGCGTCAGAAGCGAACGGATGGGGGGGGGGAGGAAGCGGGGAGGTGAGTCGTGCCGAAGGGGCCATAGAACAAACGGAGAATGAGGAAAGTCGAGGGAAAGGGGTCGGTGCTTGAAAGGGGGGAGGGTCACCGAGCGAGGTTTCCACCGTAGTTTAGAAAATTAAAAATTTTAAAAAAATTTAGGATATAGAGAGCAATTTTAGCGGTGCAAATAGAAGCCCCCATTAGTTGGCGATTTAACAAAAAGGGCATCACGATGCTTAAATTTACATAAGGTGCCATTCGCAACCCATCAACGATGCCTAGGCAACCGCTCGACACGGTGGCTTAGGAGGGGCATCCCGGGTGCCGGAGACCAGGAGGAACCCATCCCCGGCCTCTCCGGCAGCCGGAGAGGACAGATCCGGTGTCTATTGGCTCGAAAAGCCCTTTTCCGAGAGGTCTAGGAATGCTTCATTCTGCCTTTCCAGCAGCCGTTTGAAACAGCAACGATCGAGTGGCCTACGGCCACGATGCCCAGTTCTCCCGCATCTCCAACGACCGGAGAGGACAGTTAGCCGCCCAAATCGAGAGGTCTCGTAGCCAATCGATGAGGCCAAGGCTGGTTCCTCGTGCTTTAGAGGTCGGGGCGACAAAGCCCCTCGCACGGCGTCCAGCAGCCGCGCGCGGGCGAGGAAGCCGACCTCCACCCGGCGATAGCACCACGTACGGTGCACGAGCTCATAGTGTCGACTGCCATCTTCCATGCAGACAGAAACATGGCGTGGAGGCTAAACCCGCCCTGATGCCAGTTGATGGAGACAGCGGCATACCTCAACGTGGAACAGTGGATCGGAAACCAGGTAAAATAATGGTAAAAGAAGCCACCAGAGTTAATTCCTTTCTTTCCACGCCGCACGCTGCCTTGCTCACACGCAATAAAAAGAAAAAAGAAAAAGGGCGAGAGATCGTTATCTAGAAGCCGAGCCTAGCTCTTTATTTTTTTTTTCTTTTTACTGCTGTCCTAATGTGGTGCCCCCTTGACAGTGTGGACGCTTGACCTGGCATCACCTGTGATATACAAAAATAAGATGAATAATCTCAAAGACTAATGTAAACTGATCATACTCGTGTTCAATCCAGTTTGCTCATGCGAAGACCAGTGTGGAAGATTGAAATTATGAAACAGAACAAAACGGATCCACCTACGCTATTTTTATGATATATATTTTGAAAATCAGGCTTGAATTCTGCCGGTCCATGCGTCATGCAAGCGTGTTTGATGCTTTATCTGTTTATTTTAATCTTACTATCCGCCACTTTTCAAAACTTCCGGTGCCAGTCTGACACGGGTAAAAGCATCGTAGCCGAAGCCAAACAAATATGAGGAGGCCGTCCAAGGATGTACAGTCAAAAAATCAGCCACAGTAAAATCAGAGTTGACGGACGCCAAACTACGCAACAGGCATGGAGAAAAGAAAGGAGCGGGGAAAAACTGGAGGAAAATAGTGAAAAAGAAAAAATAGGCGCCTACTTCCTCAACAACTCACCCGCGTGTCTTTCATTTTCATAGATGACATGAATGTTTGGAGGACTCGTTCATGTCCCACTCCAATATTGCTCAAAACGAGCCTACGATAAACAATAATATCCGACAACTCTAAATGTTAGAAATTCTTAAAATTGAATATAAAGCATTTTTTTTATTAACTAGCAACTCTTGCACGCATTCAATTAAACAAATAATATTTTCGTAGCACTTTCCATGAGCAATTCCAAAAATGACGTGCTTATATTGTGGGGATTTCTTCCCCTTGGTCTATAAAGGATCGCCATGCTCGTAAACTTATTTATTGTGACGATCAAAATCTAAGAACCATCACCGGTATGACAATTCGGACGAGTAAGCATATCTGAGGATGTGAGGTATTGAACCTATTAAAAGCAAAAAGAAACTTCTTTTAAGAGATTTTACTCGCCTATCAGATCAAGAGCCAACAATGAGAAAAATATTACAAGGTAAGATCGCACTCAATGAATACATAATCATAAATATAGTGGGTCAGGATTAGTAAAGAGCAATACAATTACTTAATTTAATACATAAAAGATTTATAAAGCACTAAAATATAGAATCATTAAATAAACAGTAAATCATTATACAATAGGAACTATCGATGGTAATCATCTTACATATTCAACAACAGTAAAATTAAAGCACAAGAATGAATAATATACATTATATATATATTATATATATATATATACACACACATATACAGTTTGATACTGAATGTCATATCAAACAACTATTCAAATAGCTGAGTATATAGAGGAATAAAAGGCAAATCATTATGTGTAACTAATACACAAGGCTAGTTTCAAACCTACTAGCAAAGATATTCAGATATCAATTCTACGAACATCATATCACAATTTAGAAAACGATTACCAATCCATATATATGAGCTTAATAGTGTATCAAAGTTCAAAAAAATTATTAGTTATATGTAAGTTCATAGACTTTAGAAAAACATCAATTATTTATGAGAATATAATGTCACTAGATTAATATTTAGCAATTCATCAGTAATTTACAAAGACATAAGGTTACATATAAATTTTAAAAAATTCATCCTCTGTCCATACTTATCCTCCTTCCATAGGGTTGAAATATCCCAAATAGCATGAGCATAATCTGTATCACAAATAAATTTCAGAAGAAGCGGTAAACATGCTCAAATCCATTCAAATATAAAGAGACATAGTTTATGCATATATTTATATTGATAGGCAATCATATTTATCTACTATTCCATAAGGTTTTATTATGTAAATTAGCTAGATATACTATAGATATTATTATCAACATACAACCAAATAGATAGAAGCATCAAAAGAACTAAGTAATATCAATCTATCCAAAAATCAAGTGGAGGTGATTGATAAAGCCTTCAAAGCACTAGAACAAAAATTAGCCACATGAAAAATAAGAGATTATAACATTATTAGAGCATGGAAGACAAGAATTATAAATCATCATACAAAACCCAAAGATGAAGCTCAAACCATAGTTTGAAATCCAATCACAAACTAGCAATAATTCTAAAATATTTCCTAGAAATAGGTAGATTCATTGGAAATATAAATAAAACCCAAAATTTGACCTTAAGAGCTCATAGATTAAAGGGATTCAACAAAAAGTGAGTTTACGATTGTAAATTTAAGGTGTGGGGAGCTTAGATTCATAAACATTAGAGGAATATAGGCAAAGAAAGGGACAAAAGGAGGAAAAGATGAGAAGAATCATGGGCATAGGTCATGGAGGTTCAAGAATGAGAAATGGGAGGAGAGGGAGAGAGAGTTAGTGTTTTGGAGTTAAGGTGATGTTTGGGTACTTATGGTAGGGTCTCAAAATTACTAAAGTTAATACAAACGTATCACATATACTATAGGGTGGAGCTCAAATGGACAACTTGATATAAGGATGAGTTTAAGCACACCATACCACATAAGTGAGTTCAAGTACACCACATTATATAGCAAGTTAGACTATACTGCATTACACAAACAAGCTCGTGTGGCAACCTCGGAGGCACAAGACAATAGAGGCAACCTCAAATGGTGAGCTTGAGCAACAATATAATAGGGGTGGGCATGGGCTGAGCTCAGACTGTATCAAGGGTACAAAGGGCAGCTTGAGGCATCAAACCAAACCAAGCCTAACCTTGGGTCAAGTATGATCAGCGAGCTCGACTTCGTGGTCATCTCTAAGGGCCAGGGCCTTGCCTATAGTTAGATGGAAAAGTCTTCCTGCACGGGGGCGGTGCAGGAAGCGCGCAATGCCGCGCGCCCATGCAGACCGCGTACCACGGCCATTGGCCATGACGCGCCTCGCACGCGCGCCCGCACGGGCGCGCGGCCAATGCCATGCGCCGGTGCGCGGCTTAGTGCACCGGGACGTGCACTAAGTCCTTTCATAGTTAGATATCATAATTATATATTATACAATATATACATTCATCTCTCAACTCAACTCAACTCATATAAGCCTTTTTCCCAACATATGCATCCATATGAATAAAAAATAAAACTCAGTTTGTTGGTTTTATTGCTTGCCCTTTAGTCCCACCTTATGGGTTTCATTTCCATCTTAAATTGAACCCAATTACCTAAGTAGCACTTATAAGCTCACCTAAGGTAAACTCTATTTTTATTTGATCCTGTCACTTAGCCCACACAAGAGGACATGAGGAAAGAGGTAAAAAAGATGATTTGAGGATTAATTTTTCTTTGCAAATTATCTAATTCTTGTACCTTTTGGAGTTCATTTTCTTCAAATTAATCATCATTAGGTGTGCAATTCAGAAATTTAGTCTTTGATTAGAGGTAAGTCTTAAATTTGAATTCTAAATTTTATTAGGCTTTGATATCAACAAAATATGTCTATGAAACGAAGGTATGCTTGAAGAAATGAT
The DNA here is from genome assembly GCA_900491605.1 of Calamus simplicifolius. Classification (NCBI taxonomy): domain Eukaryota; kingdom Viridiplantae; phylum Streptophyta; class Magnoliopsida; order Arecales; family Arecaceae; genus Calamus; species Calamus simplicifolius. The sequence continues at coordinate 69,547 of UESW01002473.1, read as the reverse complement.
TCAAAGCATACCTACATCACCTCATTCCATAAAAAATTATGAGTAATCCATCAAAATATTTTAAATTAAAAAATTACAGGATCCCCTATCAGATTTGTTGAGTGCGATGAAAGGAGCCTTGATTTTTCAAAATGAGAAAAAAAAAATCACTTCAAAAGAAGACAAAAATAGCTCTTTCTCAACTTAAAGTATTATGTTCTTCGAATTTAAGAAAAAATTAATAAACGTAACCCATATCACCCTGTTTTGAATCAGTTCCAAGACCTACATACTTGAATGAAGCTTATCTCAAAGGAGTAAAGTGTAATTATCTTTAAAAAAATAATATAGTTAAATATATTATTTTGGTCAGGTCAAATCAGATCTATTTGTCCTAAGCTCAAGTTTGTTCCAAAATTTGAATAGACCTGAAATTTCTTTTCCAGCTTATTTGCACTTGAAACCATTAAGTAAATGTAATAAATCTTTTTTTTTATTTACTTAAGTTTTCTCGCGTAAATAAGAGAAATACCTCTTTAAAAAGATTAAATTAAAAAATTTAAAAAAAAAATCAAATTTCTGATGAATAAAAAGTTAACAAAACTAATTTAGAAAGTTCCAAAAAAATCTGTGTTGCTGCCAAATCACTTGTGATGAGTGTCGAGCGAGCTGAGATCTCCGTGGGTCTTCAGGAATGAGGAGAGATCGCCTTCTTCCTCCGAGAGCCTTCAAAAAGTCCCGGACCGGTGGGGACCCTCTGACGCTCAAGTTAGTGGCTTGGAGAACAGGAATTTCGTATGAGAATAGTGCTTGAGAGAGAGTAGAGATTTTCCTTTTTTTTTTCACCTTGTAAGCTAGGGTCCCTTTTATACCTATCGTTAGAGCCGCTGGGTCTCCCTTCTGTTAGGATAAGCTTTGTGAACAGCCGCCGGGTGCGCCGTTGCTGAATGGGTGCCGGGAATATCGGCGACTATACAGTGTGTTGGTAACTTCCCGTGATTCCGGCCGTAACAGGCAGGCTGGCCATGTGTGTGATTTATGTTTCAAGAAGCCGGATCGAATCTGGGGCCGAGAAGAGACCGGAGCCAAGGCCGAGCCAAATTCGAGGCCGAGGGGGACTGGAGCCGAGGTCAAGCCAAATCCGAGGCCGAGGCGGGACTGAAGCCGAGGCCGAGCAGAATTCGAGGCCAAGCCGAATCCGAGGCCGATGCGGGACTGGAGCCGAGGCCGAGCCGAATCCAGGGCCGAGCGCATCCAAGCTGGGCCGAATCCGGGCCAAGGCAGGACTGGAGTCGAGGCCGAGCCGAATCCGGGGCCGAGGCGGACTGGAGCCGAGGTCGAGCTGAATCCAAGGCTGAGGTGCACCCGAGGCCGGGCCGAATCCGGGGCCGAGGCGGGACTGGAGCCGAGGCCGAGCCGAATCCGGGGCCGAGCTCTAAGCTAGCAAGGGATTGTTTAAAAATCGTGCGGGATGTTATCGTACCGCCTTATGGTGATTAGCCTTATCAAATGCCCCCACCCCTGAAATGGGTGAGCGTGCACCTACCATTGAAAGGGAGCGTTTTATCACCCGGTGGCTAATCTTCAGGCGACACGTGTCAAGGGCCATCCTCCCCTAATGGTGCATCGGACGCTGCGACACCATCATGTCGCCCACCTCGACTGTTAAGATCGAGGAAGATTTCCCTCGAGGGCTGGGCAGGTGCATCATTGCGGTGAGGTTACCGCCATCCCTCCGTTGGCAGGGGCCTCCGGCCATGCGCTCGGGTGGTTGCCGTAGCCGTCCCCAATGGGAAGTGGGCACATAGCCAGAGCAAGCTTGGCGGGACGATTTTGAAAAGACAAGTCTATAAAAGGGTGGCATTTTTGGCTCAAGCTGTACTTACTACTTTCGTTTTCGTCCTCATTCTGGTTTTACTCGAGCCTGTTCGTCTTCCATCCTCCCGAGCCCTTCGCCTTTGATTCTCGTCCTCAAATCCTTCAGGTTAGTTCTTCTCTCATGGCTGCTTCATCCCTTTCATGTTCAATTTCCGGTTTGGGGGCTATTCCCCCGATCTTCCTCGACACCTTCTTCTTCTCTGGTGCCCAGCTGGTCATCCTCTATGGAGGATGTCCCAGCGGGGCAGCGGCGAGTGGTCGGGAGATTTCCCATTGAGAATTGCCTGGCCGCCGACGGGCCCTGTTGGCCCCTCTCGGGCAGGGGAGTCTTCGAGGGGACCGCCTCTGTGATGACGGCCCAGGAGATTATCAATCTTAGGGCTTGTTATCAGATTCCCACCGACCTCCGCCTATACCGGCCTCTTCCCGAGGATAGGGTAACCTCTTCTTACCCTGGTAGGGTCGCCTTCTACGAGTATTATTTTAAGGTGGGCTCCGTATTCCCCTTCATCCTTTCATACTTAACGTTTTAGATAGATATTCTTTGGCCTTGGCTCAATTGGTCCCAAATTCCATTCGGACCCTCATAGGTTTCTAGTGCTATGCCACATCCATGGGATAGATGTTATGATTTCTCTTTTCCGCTGCTTCTATACCCTTAGGAAACAATCGAGATGGTGGTCCTTCACCCCTAGGCCCACTAGAATCTCAAGTTTCATCTTCCTACTTCCGTTAAGGGATGGAAAAGTAGGTTCTTTTTTGCCCAAATTAAGGGAGTGAAGACCGAGTGGGGAATCTGTGACACCTAGGCCAACAAGACCCTAAATTCTTCCAAGAGATCAAGAGGCATTCGGGCAGTTGATTACTACTGACGTCCCTCGATGCAACTGGCTGCTAGCCGAGGAGAATCTTCGGCTAGCGGGCCTTTTCGGATGACGGTGAGTAGTAATAATATGTTTATCTTTTATGTTTTCCTCCTTTTTTTTACACTCTTCCCTTCATGTTCCTTGGTATAGGAATGGCACCATCGCTTCGCGAGATAAGACAGACTACCACAAGGAAAAGAAAGGTCAAGGTGGATGGGGCCCCCACCGAGAGGAGGGCCATCATCAAGATTGCCAGGAGGATCGAGGCCGGGGAGGCCTCTGGAAGGGGTGAGATGGAGGGAAGGGCCCAGGTCGGAGAGGCCTCGAGAGGGAGCGAAGCAGAAATGGCCAAAGCCGAAGAAGCCCTAGGAAGCGAGGCGGTAAGGGCCGACGCCGGAGAGGCATCAGGATGGAACGAGGCGGGGAAAGGGATTTACCTCGTTCGCCTTCACCAGCACCGCCTCCATCTCCTATTAATCTAATCAACACTTCTCTGGAGGGGGCACTAAAACGCCGTCACCACAGCCCATAACTCCCGAAGCGGAACCGACCCACTCGGCTACAAGGCCGACTCAGAAGCTGCCCTATCT